>CM066044.1:243500391-243542176 GCA_033557465.1 Ichthyophis bannanicus
TAATAGTAGTTTTTATTCAGTTTTAACATATAAAATAACAATACAAACGATCGTGATATAGCAGGATACAAGCAGATGTTATTGATCAAAATAGCAAAAGAATATAATAACTTGAACAAGACAGTACAATAACGTTAACAAGAACTAGTATCAGTCCATGCCAGCACGCCACCCTCCCTCTCTCCGTTCAATGTGGTTACAGCAGAGACCATTCCACAAGGCAGCCTCCAGCAATCATTTTCATCAAACATAATTTTGTAAAGCTGACCATTTCTTACTTAGTTTACCAGACCATGGGTTCTTGGCTATATAGATCTCTTCGTAGGTCTTATGTAGGATTAAGAGACTCCACCAATGCTCGAAACAAGCTTTGTCGAGATTCTTCCAGTGTATTAGAACTATTTTAAGCGCTATCCCGAGCATTAAGTCCAGCAGTTTACCATCCCATTTCATCAGAGTAGGTTCCAGAGCTATGGATTTATATATCACTATCCGATAAGTGATAGGAGTTTGTAAGTTGAGGATCTGTGATATGCGTTCCCAAACTCTGTTCCAATATATTTCCAGGGATTTACAATGGAACAACATATGTGCCAGTGTCCCAATTTCCATGTTACAGGACCAACATCGATTTCCCTCCTGTAGTGTCCATTTCATTTTCTTAGCCGGTGTAATATGCGCTCGATGTGCTATAAAGTACATAGATTGTGTGAGAGACGCTGCTCTCGTGGCACGTATTTGAGTTCCCCAAAAAGTGTCCCAATGTTCCGGAGGTAGATCTTGACCGGTTTCAGTAGCCCACACCGACTGTATCTTAGAACATGTCTTGTCACTTTTGGATCGGAGAATCGCAACACATCTTGAAACAGCTTTAGCATCTGTTTGTAATTCTTGAAGTTTCTGTCGCAGTGGCCATCCTGTACGTATCAAGACAGGTGACACACCCGCTTTGCTCATGCAGGATCGGAGCTGACACCATTGGAAATAGCATGTATTAGGCAATCGGAATTCCGTTCTTAATCTGTCAAAGGTTTTAAATGCACTTCCATTGATCAGTTGTCCAATGGTGATAAGATCATGTTCCACCCATTTTTTCCATAAGACAGGCTTCCCTCCGATGATAAGGCGCGGGTTCAGCCATATGGGCATATCTGCGGCAAAGTCATCCCCTCCATCGATACATGATGCCAATAATCGACAGGCATGCTGTGTTTCTCGGATAATAGCATTATGTGGTGCAGTCTGGTCTACTACTGTGCCTACCAGTAGCCATGTGGGCAGGGGGGAATGTAGGGCCCGCTCCACACTCAGCCATCTAGGTCCTTTATCCGTGTCGTCAGAGTCGACCCATTGAGCACCCTGCTTTAAAAGAGAGGCAGTGTGTAGCCAGCCGAGATCTGGGAAATGGACACCTCCTTGTGTATTAGGTAACTTCAGTTTCCAGGCAGCTATTCGGGGTACTCGGTTGTTCCATAGAAAGGCTATCAGTTGACTATTCATTTTCTTATAGAAGGCTGACGGGAAACGTAAGGGTATCATACTTAATATATAGCTGAGTTTTGGTACCAACATCATTTTTATCGTTTCTAGCCTGCCCCACCAGCTCAAATGAAGGGGGGTCCACTTGCAGATGTTATCATGTACAATTTCTTGACACATCTTAATGTTGATTGCGACAGTCTCTTCCAAGGTGGTGCCATAGGTCACGCCCAGGTATCTAAAGGATGACTTCTCATATTGAAAGGGGTATCCACGCATCATTTCTTCGCTGACCTGTTCATTCAGAGGAATAATTGTTGTTTTATTCAAATTTACTTTATATCCGGATATCGCTGAGTATGCATCTATGAGTTGCAGTGTTTCAGGAAGGTCTGATGGTTGTAGAAAAATGAGCAGGTCATCGGCATATGCTGACAATTTACAGGGACCATCAGCTAACTCAATTCCTTTTATGTTTTCCTTCTGTCGGAGCGCTATTAATAAGGGTTCCAGGGCTAAATTAAAAAGCATCGGTGACAGGGGGCAACCCTGTCTGGTCCCTCTTTGCAACTGAAAAGGGGCTGAGAGGTGTGAGTTGACCGCTATTCGAGCTGTGGGTTTGGTATATAACAATTCAACGCGTTTTAGGAACTTTTCTCCTATCCCAAACCACCGTAGGGATCGAAATAGAAAGGACCATTCCAGTCGATCGAAGGCTTTTTCGGCATCCAATGCTAGCCCTATCAGGGGCTCGGTCTTGGTCTTGGCAGATGCCAGTACATGTGCCAATAATCTTCCATTATCTGTAGTGGATCTGTTTTGTATAAATCCACATTGATCCTCATGTATCAAATCTTTTAAGATCCGTCCTAATCGGTTAGCAAGCACTTTAGCATAAATTTTATAATCAGAGTTTAGGAGAGAGATGGGTCTGTAATTCTCTATCTTTTGTGTATCCCTGCCCGGTTTCGGGTGAATTACCACCACAGCCTCTGCCAGGGCTCCAATCTCTGGAGATTCATCTTGCAGGCCACTGTAGTAGATCTGTAGCATGGGAGCCAATTGAATGCAATATTTATTATAGAATTCCAGCGGGATACCATCTGGACCGGCGGCTTTGCCACGAGCCATCTGTTTGATCGCATCTTGTATTTCAGTTACTGAGATCTCTTGTTCCAGCGTTCGACTTTGATGACTGGTTAATGTGGGTCCTACTATCTTGGAGACAAAATCTTCAAAGGCTCTGTCACTACATTGGGTATCTGAGCGATATAGTTCCTCATAGAATTCTTTGCAGCGGTCTAGTATTTTGTCAGATCTCAGGAGAAGGCCCCCGGAATTGTCCTGCAACGCCGCTATAGCGGTCTTGCTGGTTTTTGGTCTGAGCTGCCGAGCTAAGAGGGATCCTGAGCGGTTGCTGTCATAGTAGTATATACTACGTTGTAGCTGGATGCTACTCAGTGCTTCTTTGTTGAGGAGAGCATTATATTGGTATCGCAATTTTTGGAGTCTAATCAATATCATTGAGTCAGCTCTTTTGGCTAGTAATCTTTCCCCAGCTTTTATTTGGAGTTCCAATTCATCTTTTTCTTTTTTCCTGGCTTTACGCCGTCTAATGGTGTAGGTGGTAATATGAGCTCGTATGGTCGCTTTAAAACCTTCCCACCAGCTCCAGATGGAGGTATCAGTGGGTGTATTATATTTAAAATAGGTCTCAATTTCCCCTGACAGTAGCTGTACAAAGGAGTCATCTGCTAGTAGGGATTTATCAAATGTCCATCTTGGCGGAACATGCTGTGTAACGTTGGTATTCAACACTAGGGAGACAGCGGCGTGATCCGATACCGTTGTAGCATATATCTCTGCGGACAACACTTGGGGCATCAGCTCTGTGGACAGTAGGAAGAAATCGATCCTTGTTTGGGTATTATGTGGGATGGAATAAAATGTGTAGTCTCTTTCTTGGGGATGAAGTAGGCGCCAGGGGTCTACCAAGTGTAGCTCTGTTATGATGCCTTTAAGAATCGCCTGCGATTTGACTTTGTCTACAGCCCGATAGGGCGTGCGATCTAACAGTGGATCCAAGATGACATTGAAATCGCCCCCTAATATGATATTGGTGTGAGCCGCGGCTGTAACTTCTTTAGCTATCAGTTTGAAAAAGTTAGGGTCATCGAGGTTGGGCGCGTAAATATTGAAGAATGTGTAAAGCTGTTGATTTATTTTCATCGTCACTCTGGCCCATCGACCTAGCGGATCAATCCGTGTGTCGGTAATGGCGGATTGCAGGAATTTGCGCACTAATATTATTACCCCCCCTTTGCGTTGAGTGGCAGAGGCCGAGGCCGCCACCAGGAAGTATTTAGAGGTTACTTTCTGCGATTCAGTATCAGTTAAATGTGTCTCTTGTAAGAGGGCAATATCTGCTTTTTTTTGCTGGCAGTACGCTAAAATCTTCTTTCGCTTGACAGGGCCAGTAATACCTTTTACATTTAACGAAAGCATTAAAAGATCACTAGACATCAACGTTGGGATAAGCTGTCTTATAGGTGAAAGCTATCCTATGGATAGGCCTGCCGCGTACTTGCATTTGCGTGTATGTGGAGGGTTTTGTACTGGACTGGACTGACACAAACAACTGCATAACTGGCAAACATTGTATCGCTAAGGTGAACACAATCCACTGAAACAGTAACCAACCCCGACCTCCCGTTGCCACCCCTACATTTCAAGCAGAAATATCTGTTTAATTAAAACTATTTAGAACAACAGAAATACAATCAATGAGGTGTTTAACAAGGCTTAAGGCGTTCTAAAATTTGTGAGAACGCACGGCCGCACCCCCTAAGTATATGCTGAGTTCTCTACACTGCGTGAGAGATCAGAATATTGACCTCAGGTTTCCATACCGCATTTTTCTTGTAGGAAAGTTTTCAGTTTTTCAGCATCAACAAAATTCCTCGTTTCATTATGCAGCGTGACCCGCATGGTTCCTGGGTAGTATAGCCCGTATCTTGCCTGTGCACTTTGTAGCATGGGTCTACAGGCCAGCAACGCTTTTCTCCGATCTACCGTTTGCTTGCTCAAATCCGGATAAAGTGCTACTTTGTGTCCCTGGATTTGCAGTGATCCGGCCTTCCGTGCAGCTTGAAAGATCTGTAGGACCTGTGGGTATCTCAGTACCTTCATTATGAGTGGGCGCGGGTATCGTGTGTTTTCAGCTTTGTGTGTTGGGATTCGATGGGCCCGTTCTAGTTCAAAAGGCCTTGCAAAGACAAGCTGCAGCATCTCCGGTATGGTTTTTTCCAGAAATCCAATCGGATCGGTACCTTCAGCGCCTTCAGGGACTCCAACAAGGCGGATATTATTTCTACGGGAATGGTTATTTTGATCTTCAATCAGATTTTCTATGTGCCGGACTCGTTTGGCCAAAGGGCCCAGCTGTTCTAATGCAACGCCATGCTTCTGGGTTTGTAATTCAACTGCATTAAGTCGAGTGGTGATGGTGAGGAGTTTCTCTTTTACCTCCAGCAAGTCTTCTTGAATCATGTTCAGTGAACTAGAATTGGCTGCAATCATTTCTTTAACGCATTTCAATTCCTGTAGCACTTCACGTAGGCCACCGGCAGTCACTCCCTCCTTCTCTCCCGCGGCCATTTTCTGCGGGGAGCCCACTTCGGGTTTGGATCGTTTCGCTGCTGAGCCGGATCCCTGTGGAAATTCCAGCCGGGCAGGCTTCAGGGATGCCATCCAGCTGTATTGCGGTGTTATTGATGTAGGTAGGGGGTACAAACTTCAATGGAATACCGGGATATGTTCAGGATTCTTGGGCAGCAACGGGAGCAAAAATTCAGGCGTCCATTCTGTTCAGTGGCTAGCTCCGCCCCTGGCAACCATATATTCAATCGCTACGGATGTGTTTAACATTGGGGAGTGAGACGCTGTAGGCATCTGGGCGGATGATCCCCCCTCCCTCTCTTTTGACGTCAGTGCTTGAGGCCCTAAGACAGCTAATAAACCTTGCCATAGGCCTTCTGGGCCGTTGCCTGAAGGGGTGTGACTAAAGGGGCAAGATATGCCTCTTAGATGCCCCTTCGATGAACTGGTGGGCATATTTCATCTTATTGTGGCAAGGTACTGTGTGTGTGTTGTACCATTGAAGAGTTGTTCTATCCTCGATGGGGAAACGCAAGGCAAAAAGACCTGCTTCTGCACAGGTTCCCTTGGCACAGGATTCCCACAAAGTGATAGGATCTTTGGACAAACATTTTCGTCTTGCTTCCCCTTTACAGCTATCAACTGATGGGGCTTCTTTCAGCTCGCTAGAAAGGACCCCCCTTTGGGTCCCACTCTGCAGCTTTCTTCTACTGTTGCTTCGTCTGTCTTATTTGGGATGCCAGGTGTGTCTTCCCCACGACCGCTTCCTTTCCCTGTAGTATATACAGATATGGCCTCTCCTTTGACTGTGCCAATCCACGATATTACCTTAAAAGATCTGTGGGTAGCAATTGCTAATATAGATTCAAAATTATCTAATACTGTTCAGCCTTTATGTTTGTTCTCTGACCAGTCTGTACAGCAGTTTCAAGAAGTAGACAATAAGATGATGGAGATGTCTAACACAATTTCCAGATTGGAGGGTCAATTGCAGGTCGTGCAACAGACCAGTGTTTCTTCTGTAAAGGATTCCCTGTCTGTTGTTGTTAAGTGCCATCGAGTCGGAGTCGACTCATGGCGACCCTCTGGATAGCTATCCTAAATTGTGTTCGGTCTTCAGTCAGGCGGCTCATTGTTGACAGACTGGTACCCGTAGCTGCTGTTATTGTAGCGATCCATCTCATTGCTGGCCTTCCTCTTTTGCGTTGACCTTCTATCTTGCCAAGCATGATGTCTTTCTCTAATGATCTCTCTCTTCGCATGATGTGTCCGAAGTATGAAAGCCGAAGTCTTGTCATCTGAGCTTCTAAAGAAAGCTTAGGTTTGATCTCCTCTAGTACCGACTGGTTTGTTCTTCGGGCAGTCCATGGTATACACAGTATTCGCCGCCAGCACCATAATTCAAAGGCATCAATTTTCTTCCTGTCTGTCTTTTTCACTGTCCAGCTTTCACATCCATATGATGTTATTGAAAATACCATGGCTTGAACAAGTCGAATCTTTGTATGGAGAGACACATCTCTGCTCTTGAGAATCTTATCTAGGTCTTTCATAGCCATTCTGCCAAGAGCAATGCGTCGTCTGATTTCTTGACTGCTTGTTGCTTCTTTATTGATAGTTGATCCAAGTAGGTTAAAGTTGTTCACAATTTCAATTTCTTCTCCTTCAACGATGAACCTGTTGATTATGCCAGTTGTCATGATCTTTGCCTTCTTTACATTAAGGTGCAGGCCCATTTTGAGACTATGTTCTTTGATTGTGAGAAGCAAATGTTTCAGATCATCTTCGCTTTCAGCCAGTAATGTGGTATCATCAGCATAGCGAAGGTTGTTGATGAGTCTTCCACCAATCTTCACACCTCTGTTGTCTTCATACAGTCCTGCTTCTCTGATGATTTGTTCTGCATATAAATTAAACAGGTAGGGGGAAAGTATGCAGCCTTGTCTTACACCTTTGCTTATTTTAAACCATTCTGTTTCTCCTTGTTCCGTTCGAACTGTTGCTTCTTGATCAATGTACAGATTACGCAAGAGAACGATCAGGTGTTCTGGTATACCCATGCTTCTTAATGTGGCCCAGAGTTTCTCATGGTTTACACAGTCAAAAGCCTTGCTATAGTCGATAAAGCACAAATAGATATCCTTTTGGTATTCTTTAGTCTTTTCAAGGATCCATCTCACATCCGCAATGATGTCTCTCGTTCCTCGCCCTTTCCTGAACCCTGCTTGCACTTCAGGTAGTTCTTGTTCTAGGTATGGCTGTAGTCTCTTTTGAATAATCTTCAGTAGAATCTTGCTGGCATGTGGGATCAGAGCGATTGTGCGATAATTTCCACAGTCAGTTGGATCACCTTTCTTTAGTATTGGTATAAACACAGATCTTTTCCAGTCAGTTGGCCATGATGTTGTCTTCCATATTTCTTGGCAGAGCCTTGTAAGTACGGTAACAGCTGCATCAGATTGCTGCAATACTTCTATGGGAATGCTATCAATGCCTGGTGCTTTGTTCTTTGATAAGGCTTTCAATGCTGCTTCAACTTCTTCTTTCATCACCAATGGTTCCTGATCATAAGGTATAGGTTGAAACGGCTGTTGGTCCACTTGATCTTTATCATATAAAAACTCTGTATATTCCTTCCACCTTTTCTTGATCTTCTCAGCATCATTCAACATAGAACCTTGAGCATCTTGTAACATTCCAATTCGGGGCTGGAACTTTTTCTTTAACTCTCGCAGCTTTAGGAAAGCCGATCTTGTTCTTCCTCTAATAGTTTCTGCTTCTATTTCCTTGCAAGTGTCATTGTAGTACTTTTCCTTGTCCTGTCTTGCTGCACGTTGGAAATCTCTGTTGAGTTCTGCGATTGTCTTTCTTTCTCCTTTGGCTTTAGCTTCTCTGCGTTTCTGGGCAATTTTCAGAGTTTCTTCCGTCATCCATTTTGGCCGTTTTTGCTTTTTCACCTTTTGTAGAGACTTCTCGCTTTCTTCCAGCACAACCTTCTTGATGTCATTCCATAACTCTTCCGGAGCTCTGTCATTTGTATCTAAAGCAGCAAATCGATTTTGCAGGCAGTCTTTAAATTCCAGTGGTATATTCTCAAGGTCATATTTTGGTGCATTCATGAGTGGTTTGCTCTTTTTCAACTTTAGCTTGAGTTTGCATACTAGTAGTTGATGATCTGTACCACAGTCAGCTCCAGGTTTTGTCTTTGTTGATGTTACAGAGCTTTTCCATCGTTGACTTCCACAGATGTAGTCAATTTGATTTTTATACAATCCATTGTGTGAAGTCCATGTGTACAGTCGTCGCTTGTGTTGCTGGAAGAAGGTGTTTGAGATGAATAGATCATTGGTCTTGCAGAATTCTATCAATCTTTCTCCAGCTTCATTTCTGTTGCCAAGTCCATATTTTCCAACTACTTTGCCTTCTTCTTTGTTGCCAACGTTTGCGTTCCAGTCACCCATGACTATCAGGATATCCTGTTTGCATGTTCTGTCAATTTCAGCTTGTACTTGTTCATAGAACTCTTCAATTTCATTCTCTTCTGCAGCTGTTGTTGGGGCATATACTTGAATTATAGTTGTGTTGATAGGCAATCCTCATAGACGAATAGAGATTAAGCATTCGCTGACTGCATTGTATTTCATTACAGTTCTTGCAAGTTTCTTCTTTATTATAAATGCAACACCATTTCTTCTTTGTCTTTCATTTCCAGCATAGTAGACCATGTGATCATCTGATGCAAAGTGCCCGATGCCAGTCCATTTCAGTTCGCTGACACCCAACAGATCAAGTTGTACACGTTCCATTTCATTCTTGACCACCTCCAACTTCCCTTGGTTCATGCTTCGTACGTTCCATGTTCCAATGTGTAAGACATCTTTACAGCTTCTGACTCTCATTTCATGCGCAGCTACATCAGCAGTCAGACTTCCCGAGGGCTTTGATCCAACCACATCATAAATGCTGGCTTTACTCTGAAAAGTCTTCAGCTCTTCCCCAGTAGCTAGTTGAGTGCCTTCCGACCTGGGAGTCTCATCTTCCAGCACCATAGCACAATTTGTTTTGTTGTAACTATCCATTGGGTTTTCATGGCAAGATACAGAAGTAGATTGCCGGGCCTTCCTTCCGCGCAGTTTAAGTTTGGTGTTGTTGCCGTTGTCACAGAAATGTGATCCTCCGCCGTCAACACTATCCCATTCTGCTGCTGCCCAGATGGGTGGTTTGTCTTCGTCTGGCACCTCAGCTGAGACCTGTCCATCTTGGGAGACCCTGCCAGTAGTTAAACTACCGATAGTTTAGCTCTCAGCATCACTGATGCACGCAAGCCCTCACAGCACGACAAGCTGCAAACCAAGTGAGAGGATTCCCTGTCTATCCATTCTAAATTGGAGGCTCTAGAAAATTCTGCTACAGCAGCCAGTTTACGTTTTCTTAATTTTCCCATCACCACTTTATTGTCAGCTGAGATATTGTTAGAGAAATATTTTTGTGAAGTATTGTTTTTTGTGGATAAGGTTTCAGTACAGAGATGATACTGTATATTCAATATGCTATACATAATGGAAATCTTTTAATGAGAGAGCAGCTATAAAAATTCCGAAAAATGCAACTGTTAGGCTCAATCCCAGGAAATGTATGCACTTACACCAAGATGGTGCAAATATAGCTGTGTTCTCTTTGCATGCATGTGCATACACTGTATTATAAGTAGGACTTCTGATTCTTCTGGCTTTTTTCTTAGAATTGGAAACCCCAATAATACCCCCTTCCCCTCCAAAGGAGAAATTGGTTTCCAGTTATAACTGAAAACCTCAAAACTTTCTCCTCCTTCCCCTCCCAGAATCTGATAACATCATCTTTCACAGATGCCATCAAGGCCAGATGACAATCAGATGGGCTGCTTAGGCCTCCTGTACAGGCATAAATGCGCGCGCTTTCACAGTAGGTGCCGTTTCTGTAGGATTAATGCTAGTATTTTATAAAGACACATAGGCGACTATGAAGTATGATTACTAAACGGCTCTTAAGGATGCAACCGGCCACTATCGGCACCTGGTATCGATTAGCACGGCGGAAGGTGCTGATAACTCTGCCGTAATGGGTGCAAAAGTGCTGCAGGCCATTAAGGGGAAAAAAGGGAGGAGAAACGGCATGGAGGGGGAGGAGAGTGGGCGGAGTCAGCAAGTGCACACTAATGCCGGATCCGAATAGTGGGCATTAGAGGTGCATTTGCAGGAAACCTTAACGCCAACTCAAAGCTGGTATTAAGGGCTCATTTTGGAGGGAGAAAGCCTTTTTCGCCTGTGTAACACCACACAGGGAGCCCATTCACATATATGCAGTGTGTTCCTCCCAGACTAAAGCCCTGAAATTAGTGATAGCAGTGATCCATTGCCATTTACAGCACGGTGCCCTTATAATAAAGGGCATTATGTTGTTGGTGCTAAAGTGCCAAAGAGGGGTGCCATGTGATCAGCAGGCTAGTCAGTCTGCTAGGCAGACTAAGTGGTCACCTAGGGGAGGAGGGTGGCATGGCAATTGCTACCTGGTGAGGCTTAAAACAGCATCATGCATGCTCATGGCATGCCGCTCCTTGCCCCCCTCTGACACATACTCATATATAGACACACACACACACACACACACACACACACACATGGAGTACTACATCCATATTTTCATGTGACTCCTAACACATGGCTACTGTATGCAAATGAGAAGGGTCATGGGTTCAAAACCAGCCAGTGGATCAAGAGCGATCTGTCCAGGTGTGTTAACGTCATCCTACATTTCCTTATCTATAGGTGCCACCCTCCCCATCTTGTTCAGCAGGAGCCCTGACAGTCGTCAGCTACATTGAGAAGCTATACCAACACCTGCTAAATGGCAGAGCATGCTAATAGCGCCACACACACTGAGCCGGCCTTATCAACAATGTGTGTATGCACAGACTCAGAGCAGATGTTAGCAAAGTCCAGGCATTAAAGGAGCCCTATGGGCCAATTTATTCCTCTTTTGGACCGTGGAGTCATGTGTTTGTGGGTGTGGGTATATCCAGAGGACTGTGAGCTTTAGCAATGCACTGTGCATGCGTGTGATGCCTCGGTTTTATGCCTGTGCATATAATATGCTGCAAGATCAGTTATTCTGCAACTTTACATACTGTGTGAGACACCGTTTATGGGCAGAAGGATAGTTTTCAGTAAGTAGTTGCAACCTGTGGGAGTCACTAGCTGATTAGCTGTGCCTGTACACATCTTGTCCCCAAAGCTGTGACCCTCAAATGCATTCCCAGTTAAACCATTATCAAGGTCCATCCCCACAGCATGACACTGTTGTACAGCTCCCATATCGCCTGCTGGTTTCACTGGAGTTAACTGAGGGGGGGAGGGGCAATGTCTTACCAGGGAAAGCTCCATCACATGTGTGTGCAGCTGTCCTTACCTCTGACTGAGCCTCCAGGCCTCAGGACACACCTGACTGCACAGGTTAGAGGCCTGATTAATGTAAAACTGCCATAATAGCTGTATCCGCGGCAACACTGTCAGCCCCCTTCGTGCAGCTGCAGCATATTGGGAGCTAGGCTCACAAGGAGATCTGGCCTCTGTGAATGTCCAATGGAGTCACTGAGTTGGTTAGATAGGAAATATTCTGCCATGTAGCTGCAGGCACTTTGCTCTTATCCTAAGTGGCAGTCACAGAGTGCAATGTGGGGTCTCTTAGCTCCATGCACAGTATGCATATACAGGTATGTCTGTGTTACTGTACATTTTATGCAGGCGTGCCTATCTCAACACTGTCTACTAATCATTGACCAAAGCAGTCAGCATGACATTGTGTATTACTCCATAACCACAACCAGCCTTATGTTTACAGAGGCAACATGCACTGGTCTGCCTGATCGTGACAGCGGGACACTGACCTCTGAATGGTGCAGGCACAATTTCAGCAGGAGGAACGTGCCACAGGATGTCATGTTGGTCCCTGCATCACCTGGCACCATGTGGGAAGGCAGTGCCCGGAGGTGAATGCTGGAGTGGAGGTGGGGGGAGGGACAGTCCCATACCTGTTTTGAATGTGCCCCTGGTAGGTGGAATTGCCAGCCAGAGGCTCTGTTCAGATGCATAGAAGCTCTGAGGGTCTACCCGATCTCTGCATGTTCCACATCAGAGAACCTGCATGACAGCCTCAGAAATTCTCTAGAGATGTCGAGTGGGACAGCCACAAGGACATTGTTATACAAAGAGGCTATGGATGGCAGTGTATGCGTCACCAGCAACTGTACCAACGTCTAACCCCATGTCCAACCTGCCATGCTTCCATGTGCTCTTGATGGGGGTGGAACTGTGTACAAAGTGTGGGAGAGCACATGCTGCACTGGCCATTTTTTCAGTGACCATGGCCAGGGACATGAAATGATATAAGCTGTGTAGGGGAACACAGTCTTCTGGTATGTGACAGATGTATGCAGACCCCTGTGGGCCAGCATGTACTCGCAGCCTGTCTCTGGGACAGTTTCCAGTGCTCTTGGCATTGTATTAGCTGTCCCTAAGTTCAAACATAAAGGGTACACAAATGAGGAGCAGAGGATTCTGGGTATTATCTACAAAAGAGCAGTTTGCAGTGGATGTACATGAGTCAGAAGTTAGGTAAATGGCAAAGTCATCAAAACATGGGTACGGCATGAGCATGGCCTGACTGCACACAGCTGTTCATGCTGAGAGGCCGCTCTCACTGTGACCATGTCACGGTTATGTATTCATATAGTGCTGTATAGGATTACACTGCAGTGAAGAGAGTGCTGTTTTTGTCTATGGCATTCCAGACTGATGGCTGCCCATGCTGTTTGCTCAGAGCCAAGATCCTCATCATGGCTATGTGTACCTCCAGTGGATTGTGACTAGCCAACCTGGCATAGGTGGAGCGTGGGTGGTTGATAAGTCCAGTGTTGCATAATCTCTGCAGACTGACTGTGATGGATTTAGCTGAATTGATTTCCCTGAAAAAGAGGAGAGTTGCTTTCCTTCCCTGCCTGCAACCCAGTAGTGGCTGTGCTGGTTATTGTCAGATCCTCCTTTCCTGATTAGGTACTACTCACTGCATTCAGGCTCTTTGGAAACAGCTGCCCAAGTCCTAGAGCATAACATATGTTATCACATGAAAATACCTGGCCAGCAAATGCAGAACACAAAGACCAGATAGCACATACTATCCCAACATACTACAGCATACAAAGCATTCAGCATACATACCTAACCCAGCCCCTGCAATATTCTAACAGGAACTTAGATCTGCTTCAGAATTTTCTTGGTCTGGGGACCAGGTAATATGTGCCTTTCCTCTCATTCAGGGTGGATGGTGAAAAATGTCATTTGCACATGTGGCAGCTGTTATGTCCATGATGCACAGAACATTTCTGTATATTCCATAGATAATATGATGGATCGCTGCATTCTCCACTGGGTAAAGAGTAGCGTATAGGTGCTCAGATGGTGAGGTGCATCCTGGGAAATAAAAGGGCTAACCTATACCAGCACACATAGCCCACGTTGCATCCCTAGCTGTGACCCTGATCACTGAAGCATTGCCCAATACATGCATGTCTTGTATGATGAGGGAGCAAGTGTGCATGGCCCACGGAGAAGGCAGGATGGTCTGGGATGGAACTCATGAGTCATGATGGAGGTTTGCGTTTGGTATATGTGAAAAAGTACTTATCTTGTCATATACAGCAGGTCACAAGGGAATGCACACCCTGCACATGTGCAGCCTCAGAGATTACTGCAACTCTGTTTGGCTTAGGAGGTACAGTTCAGTAGCGGGAAGGGTACCTTGGTCTCACATTTGGCTTGGTCTTTGCACAGGAGATTACTACTGCTGCTGTATGTCTGTTATGCAGCTGCAGTACTGAGTGTCCAGTGCAGTCTGTACTGCATGTGTACAGCTGCAGGCAGGCCCTAGATATGGTTCACAACTTTCGCAGAATCTGCCTGCCAGGCTATATGAAGTCTGGGGTTTAGGCCATTGCAGACAGGGACCTGTACACTGGTGTATTCTAGAGAGGAACAGACCAGGGTTCAAATCCCACTTGTGGCCTTGGGAAAGTCATTTCACCCCCCATTACCTCTGAGGTAAGGCCTGCCAATATATTTCTGTTCGCACTCAAGAAAACCCAGGAGTTGCTGTGTCGCCAGGAATCAGTATTGACTTGAGGGCACACATTGTTGTTAGTATTATTCATTTTTATGTGTTATGCATATTGGTTCTGCAAGCATGCACATTGCAATCATAGTCATCCGAAAGCATGACTTTATTGCTTCTGCTGTAGCACATTGCTAAGGGTCATTCCACTTGATCATATAGATGCATGACATATGAGTTGTACATGTTTGGAGACTATCATGATAACTGTGAATGAACATCACCTGCTTCATCACATATATGCAGAACATGCAGGCACTTCACATTCCTGGGATGTCCACCTGCACAGGTCATCCCAAATCCTTACTTTCTCCATATGGGCAATATTAGAGACACATCAGTTCAGAGACACGAGTGGACGCCAGGTGTGTAACATCATGTGAGTGACCTTGTTACACCAGACAGTATGTATGTAGACCTTTTCTGTCCAAGTTGAATTTGAATGCAACTTGTACAGATGTATGTAGTTTTTATGTCTTTGGTTCATAGCCTCTTTACTTGTGCAGTAGCTATATGCTTATGTGTCAGAAAGATTGTATGGTGGTTTGAACAGCTGAGTCAGCTGCGACACGTTAAGAACATAAGAACATAAGAACATAAGATATGCCATACTGGGTCAGACCGAGGTCCATCAAGCCCAGTATCCTGATTCCAACAGTGGCCAATCTAGGTCATACGTACCTAGCAGTTTCCCCAAAAGACACAGGTTCTGCAGTGCTTGTACTAGGTCAAGCATTGATATCCTGGGTCCCTTTTTAATAGTGGTTTATAGACCTTTCCTCCAGGAACTTGTCCAAACCTTTTTTAAACCCAGCTATACTAACAGCCCTTACTACATCCTCCGGTAACAGATTCCAGAGTTTGATTACACGTTGAGTGAAGAAATATTTTCTCTTATTTGTCTTAAATAGTTTACCCTGTAGCTTCATTACATGTCCCCTAGTCCTTCTATATTCTGATAGCGTAAACAATTGATCCACGTTTATCCGTTCCACTCCATTCATTAATTTATAGACCTCTATCATATCTCCCCTCAGCCGTCTCTTTTCCAGGTTAAAGAGCCCTAACCTTTTTAGCCTCTCTTCATAGGAGTAGCCTTCCATCCCCTTCACCAATTTGGTGGCTCTTCTCTGTACTTTTTCTAATAACTCTATGTCCTTTTTAAGATACGGTGACCAGAATTGCACACAATATTCAAGGTGCGGTCGTACCATGGAGCGATACAGAGGCATTATAATATCCTTTGTTTTATTTTCCATCCCTTTCCTTATGATACCTAGCATTCTATTTGCTTTCTTGGCCGCCGCTGCACACTGGGCGGAGGGTTTTAACATGTTATCCACTGATGACTCCTAAATCTTTTTCCTGGGTGGTGGTTTCTAATGTGGAGCCTTGCATCGTGTAACTATAGTGTGGGTTGTTCTTTCCTAGGTGCATAACTTTGCACTTGTCCACATTAAATTTCATCTGCCATTTGGATGCCCAGTCTTCCAATTTATCCAGATCCTCCTGCAGTTTTCCACAATCCTCTTGGGTTTTAACAACTTTAAACAGTTTTGTGTCATCTGCAAATTTGATAACCTCACTAGTTATTCCTTTTTCCAGGTCATTTATGAATATGTCAAAAAGTAGGGGACCCAGTACAGATCCCTGGGGTACTCCACTATTCACCTTTTTCCATTGGGAATATTGGCCATTTAGCCCTACCCTCTGCTTTCTATCTTTTAACCAGTTCCCGATCCACAATAGTACACTGCCTCCTATCCCATGACTTTTTAGCTTTGCCAAAAGTCTCTGATGGGGGACCTTGTCAAAAGCTTTCTGAAAGTCCAGATACACTATATCAACTGACTCACCTTTGTCTACCTGTTTATGCACACCTTCAAAAAAACAGATCAGATTAGTAAGACAAGATCTTCCTTGTCTAAAGCCATGTTGGCTGTCTCCCATTAGGCCATAACTATCTACATGCTGTGTAATTTTGTTCTTTATGATGGTTTCTACCATTTTCCCTGGTACTGACGTCAGGCTCACCGGTCTGTAATTTCCCGGGTCACCCCTGGAACCCTTTTTAAAAATTGGTGTTACGTTGGCGACCCTCCAATCTTCAGGTATTACAGATGATTTTAATGAAAGTTCACAGATTACCAATAGCAGGTCTGCAATCTCATATTTCAGTTCTTTCAACACTCTGGGATGTATACCATCCGGTCCAGGTGATTTGTTACTATTCAGTTTATCAAATAGTTGTAATATATCTTCCCGCTGTAGCGATATTTCTCTCAATTCCTCTGCAGTATCACCTTTAAATACCACTTCAGTCTTGGGTAACATCCCTACATCTTCCTCAGTAAAGACCGAAGCAAAGAATTCATTCAGTCTCTCTGCTATAGCCTTGTCCCCACTTACTGCCCCTTTTACCCCTCTATCATCTAATGGTCCAATTGACTCTCTCACAGGCCTTTTGCTACGAATGTACTTGAAAAAGTCTTTATTTCGTGTTTTTGCTTCCGTAGCAAGTTTCTTCTCAAATTCCCGCTTTGCCTGCCTTATCAATGCTTTGCATTTAACTTGCCAGTGCTTGTGTTGTTTCCAGTTTTCATCATTTGGCTCTTTTTTCCATGTCTTGAAGGTTGCTCTTTTGGCAGCAACAGCCTCTCTGACCTCACCTTTAAACCATGCTGGCAGTTTTTTGGACTTTCTTCCACTTTTCTTAATGCGTGGAATACAGCTGGTCTGGGCTTCGAGGATAGTATTTTTAAATAACACCCAAGCTTGCTGTAAGTCTTTAACCTTTGGAACCGCTCCTTTTAGTTTTTTCCGAACTATATTCCTCATTCTATCATAGTCTCCCTTTTGAAAGTTAAAAGGTAGTACTGTGGATTCCTTTACTATCTGTCCTCCACTGATTAAATCAAACATGATCATACTATGATCACTATTGCCAAGTGGTCCCAACACCCTTATTTCTTGCACCAGATCTGGCGTTCCACTAAGGACTAGGTCCAGTATGGCTTCCCCTCTGGTCGGTTCATGAATCAGCTGCTCCAAGAAGCAGTCATTTTTCATCTAGAAACTTTATCTCTTTAGCTTGTCCTGCTGTGAGACTGTCCCAGTCGATACCGGGGTAATTGAAATCACCCATTATTACTACTCTGTTGTGGCTTTTGTTAGCTTCCTTGATTTCTTTGAGCATTTCATCATCCATTTGTTCATTCTGGCCAGGCGGTCGATAGTATACTCCCACTGCCATCACCTTCCCTTTCATAAATGGAATTTCAATCCATAGAGATTTTACAGCAAATTGTGTTCCCTGCAAAACTTTAATCCTTTCTGACTCAATGCCCTCTTTAACATAGAGCGCAACCCCTCCACCAATTTGTTAAGCTCTATCATTACGATATAGTTTGTATCCAGGTATCACAGTGTCCCACTGGTTATCCTCCTTCCACCATGTCTCTGAGAGTGCAATCATATCTAACCTCTCATTTAGTGCTATATATTCTAATTCTCCCATCTTATTGTTTAGACTTCTAGCATTGGCATACAAGCATTTTAGTGACTGTATTTTATTAATTTTATTAATATTAATCTGGCTATTGGTAGGCATGGGTAATTGGGAATCTTTATGCTCTGTCTGCTCCTTACTCAAGGGCATTTGGGCTACTATACTCCCTTTTGGAACCTCACTGTTTTTGGTAGTATCCTTCAAGGATACCTTTGTCCGAACCATGCGCTCCTGGGTGACTGTCGGCTTTCCCCTATTTTCTAGTTTAAAAGCTTCTCTATCTCTTTTTTAAAGGTTAATGCCAGCAGTCTGGTCCCATCCTGATTAAGGTGAAGCCCATCCCTTCGGAAGAGCCCCCCCTTTCCCCAGAATGTTCCCCAGTTCCTAACAAATCCAAAACCCTCATCCTTGCACCATTGTCTCATCCACGCATTGAGACTCCGGAGCTCTGCCTGTCTTTTGGGTCCTGCACGTGGAACAGGAAGCATTTCGGAGAACGCTATCCTGGAAGTTCTGGATTTCAACTTCCTACCTAAAAGCTTAAATTTAGCCTCCAGAACTTCCCTACCACATTTTCCTATGTCATTGGTACCAACATGTACCAAGACAGCAGACTCCCCCCCAGCACTATCTATGATCCTATCAAGGCGGTGTGTGAGATCTGCTACCTTCGCACCAGGCAGGCATGTTACCAGGCGATCCTCACGTCCACCAGCCACCCAGCTATCTACATTCCTAATGATTGAATCACCAACTATAACAGCTGTCCTGACCCTCCCCTCATGGGGACATGGCCCTGGAGAAACGTCCTCAGTGCGAGAGGGTTTTACATCACCTGGAGGACAGGTCCTAGTTACAGGATCACTTCCTGCCACACCAGGGTGATGCTCTCCTGTCACGCGACCTCTCTCCTCCATGGCAACAGGGATGCTGCCAGACTGGAGGTGGGACTTCAGGACTATATCCCTGTAGGTCTCGTCCATGTACTTCTCTGTCTTTCTTATGTCTTCCAGGTCTGCTACTCTAGCCTCTAGAGAACGGACTCATTCCCTGAGAGCAAAGAGCTCCCTGCACTTAGTGCATATGTAGGACCTCTCACCAACTGGGAGAAAATCATACATGTGACACTCAATGCAAAAGACTGGAGAACCCCCATCTAGTTGCTGGACCTCTGTCTGCATCTTAGTTTAAAGCTTGTGTTTAGGTCTTTTAAATTCGGTATATAATAAGGATTGGTGTAGATGCTTATACTAATAAAAGTGTATCTAATACCCCTAATACACCCTGTGTACCTGATTAATCTCAGGTCCTCTGTGTATGACTGATTTGGATTAAGAGCTGCACCTGAGAGCAGCCCCTTTCCTCTAAGATGTGCAAGTACCTATAAAACTACAATTACCCCAGGGGTGGGTGGGTGCTGGGGAGGGAGGGAGGGAGATAAGTCCTATTAAAGAGGGCAGTTACAAGGTACCCTGTCAACCCTCAGCAGGGGATGGGGGTACCACACAAAGCCCAGTTAGTTGAGAGAGGCAAGGTAAGTACAGCTGAGAAGGCTGAACTAGCACACCACTAAAACAAACAATAAATAATTAGACAAACAGTAAATAATTAAATAAACAGCTAGAACTCACAGTAAGATGTCCCAGGAGGCAAATATCCCCTCACTAGCAGAGCTCTGTAAAAGGTACAGCCCTTCTCTGGTCAGAGAAAAGCAAACTAAAACAGACTATGCACACGTGGAGAAAACAGGAAGAAGGCTACACAATACCTCAGGAGGAGGGGGAGGAGTCACTCAGGCAGGCAAGGACAGGAAAAAAGTTTAACAAACAGCAGGTTCTGGGGAGAGAGATTTAATTCAAAATGGCTACCACACAAAGCCCAGTTAGTTGAGAGAGGCAAGGTAAGTACAGCTGAGAAGGCTGAACTAGCACACCACTAAAACAAACAATAAATAATTAGACAAACAGTAAATAATTAAATAAACAGCTAGAACTCACAGTAAGATGTCCCAGGAGGCAAATATCCCCTCACTAGCAGAGCTCTGTAAAAGGTACAGCCCTTCTCTGGTCAGAGAAAAGCAAACTAAAACAGACTATGCACACGTGGAGAAAACAGGAAGAAGGCTACACAATACCTCAGGAGGAGGGGGAGGAGTCACTCAGGCAGGCAAGGACAGGAAAAAAGTTTAACAAACAGCAGGTTCTGGGGAGAGAGATTTAATTCAAAATGGCTACCACACAAAGCCCAGTTAGTTGAGAGAGGCAAGGTAAGTACAGCTGAGAAGGCTGAACTAGCACACCACTAAAACAAACAATAAATAATTAAACAAACAGTTAGACAAACAGTAAATAATTAAATAAACAGCTAGAACTCACAGTAAGATGTCCCAGGAGGCAAATATCCCCTCACTAGCAGAGCTCTGTAAAAGGTACAGCCCTTCTCTGGTCAGAGAAAAGCAAACTAAAACAGACTATGCACACGTGGAGAAAACAGGAAGAAGGCTACACAATACCTCAGGAGGAGGGGGAGGAGTCACTCAGGCAGGCAAGGACAGGAAAAAAGTTTAACAAACAGCAGGTTCTGGGGAGAGAGATTTAATTCAAAATGGCTACCACACAAAGCCCAGTTAGTTGAGAGAGGCAAGGTAAGTACAGCTGAGAAGGCTGAACTAGCACACCACTAAAACAAACAATAAATAATTAAACAAACAGTTAGACAAACAGTAAATAATTAAATAAACAGCTAGAACTCACAGTAAGATGTCCCAGGAGGCAAATATCCCCTCACTAGCAGAGCTCTGTAAAAGGTACAGCCCTTCTCTGGTCAGAGAAAAGCAAACTAAAACAGACTATGCACACGTGGAGAAAACAGGAAGAAGGCTACACAATACCTCAGGAGGAGGGGGAGGAGTCACTCAGGCAGGCAAGGACAGGAAAAAAGTTTAACAAACAGCAGGTTCTGGGGAGAGAGATTTAATTCAAAATGGCTACCACACAAAGCCCAGTTAGTTGAGAGAGGCAAGGTAAGTACAGCTGAGAAGGCTGAACTAGCACACCACTAAAACAAACAATAAATAATTAAACAAACAGTTAGACAAACAGTAAATAATTAAATAAACAGCTAGAACTCACAGTAAGATGTCCCAGGAGGCAAATATCCCCTCACTAGCAGAGCTCTGTAAAAGGTACAGCCCTTCTCTGGTCAGAGAAAAGCAAACTAAAACAGACTATGCACACGTGGAGAAAACAGGAAGAAGGCTACACAATACCTCAGGATGAGGGGGAGGAGTCACTCAGGCAGGCAAGGACAGGAAAAAAGTTTAACAAACAGCAGGTTCTGGGGAGAGAGATTTAATTCAAAATGGCTACCACACAAAGCCCAGTTAGTTGAGAGAGGCAAGGTAAGTACAGCTGAGAAGGCTGAACTAGCACACCACTAAAACAAACAATAAATAATTAAACAAACAGTTAGACAAACAGTAAATAATTAAATAAACAGCTAGAACTCACAGTAAGATGTCCCAGGAGGCAAATATCCCCTCACTAGCAGAGCTCTGTAAAAGGTACAGCCCTTCTCTGGTCAGAGAAAAGCAAACTAAAACAGACTATGCACACGTGGAGAAAACAGGAAGAAGGCTACACAATACCTCAGGAGGAGGGGGAGGAGTCACTCAGGCAGGCAAGGACAGGAAAAAAGTTTAACAAACAGCAGGTTCTGGGGAGAGAGATTTAATTCAAAATGGCTACCACACAAAGCCCAGTTAGTTGAGAGAGGCAAGGTAAGTACAGCTGAGAAGGCTGAACTAGCACACCACTAAAACAAACAATAAATAATTAAACAAACAGTTAGACAAACAGTAAATAATTAAATAAACAGCTAGAACTCACAGTAAGATGTCCCAGGAGGCAAATATCCCCTCACTAGCAGAGCTCTGTAAAAGGTACAGCCCTTCTCTGGTCAGAGAAAAGCAAACTAAAACAGACTATGCACACGTGGAGAAAACAGGAAGAAGGCTACACAATACCTCAGGAGGAGGGGGAGGAGTCACTCAGGCAGGCAAGGACAGGAAAAAAGTTTAACAAACAGCAGGTTCTGGGGAGAGAGATTTAATTCAAAATGGCTACCACACAAAGCCCAGTTAGTTGAGAGAGGCAAGGTAAGTACAGCTGAGAAGGCTGAACTAGCACACCACTAAAACAAACAATAAATAATTAAACAAACAGTTAGACAAACAGTAAATAATTAAATAAACAGCTAGAACTCACAGTAAGATGTCCCAGGAGGCAAATATCCCCTCACTAGCAGAGCTCTGTAAAAGTACAGCCCTTCTCTGGTCAGAGAAAAGCAAACTAAAACAGACTATGCACACGTGGAGAAAACAGGAAGAAGGCTACACAATACCTCAGGAGGAGGGGGAGGAGTCACTCAGGCAGGCAAGGACAGGAAAAAAGTTTAACAAACAGCAGGTTCTGGGGAGAGAGATTTAATTCAAAATGGCTACCACACAAAGCCCAGTTAGTTGAGAGAGGCAAGGTAAGTACAGCTGAGAAGGCTGAACTAGCACACCACTAAAACAAACAATAAATAATTAAACAAACAGTTAGACAAACAGTAAATAATTAAATAAACAGCTAGAACTCACAGTAAGATGTCCCAGGAGGCAAATATCCCCTCACTAGCAGAGCTCTGTAAAAGGTACAGCCCTTCTCTGGTCAGAGAAAAGCAAACTAAAACAGACTATGCACACGTGGAGAAAACAGGAAGAAGGCTACACAATACCTCAGGAGGAGGGGGAGGAGTCACTCAGGCAGGCAAGGACAGGAAAAAAGTTTAACAAACAGCAGGTTCTGGGGAGAGAGATTTAATTCAAAATGGCTACCACACAAAGCCCAGTTAGTTGAGAGAGGCAAGGTAAGTACAGCTGAGAAGGCTGAACTAGCACACCACTAAAACAAACAATAAATAATTAAACAAACAGTTAGACAAACAGTAAATAATTAAATAAACAGCTAGAACTCACAGTAAGATGTCCCAGGAGGCAAATATCCCCTCACTAGCAGAGCTCTGTAAAAGGTACAGCCCTTCTCTGGTCAGAGAAAAGCAAACTAAAACAGACTATGCACACGTGGAGAAAACAGGAAGAAGGCTACACAATACCTCAGGAGGAGGGGGAGGAGTCACTCAGGCAGGCAAGGACAGGAAAAAAGTTTAACAAACAGCAGGTTCTGGGGAGAGAGATTTAATTCAAAATGGCTACCACACAAAGCCCAGTTAGTTGAGAGAGGCAAGGTAAGTACAGCTGAGAAGGCTGAACTAGCACACCACTAAAACAAACAATAAATAATTAAACAAACAGTTAGACAAACAGTAAATAATTAAATAAACAGCTAGAACTCACAGTAAGATGTCCCAGGAGGCAAATATCCCCTCACTAGCAGAGCTCTGTAAAGGTACAGCCCTTCTCTGGTCAGAGAAAAGCAAACTAAAACAGACTATGCACACGTGGAGAAAACAGGAAGAAGGCTACACAATACCTCAGGATGAGGGGGAGGAGTCACTCAGGCAGGCAAGGACAGGAAAAAAGTTTAACAAACAGCAGGTTCTGGGGAGAGAGATTTAATTCAAAATGGCTACCACACAAAGCCCAGTTAGTTGAGAGAGGCAAGGTAAGTACAGCTGAGAAGGCTGAACTAGCACACCACTAAAACAAACAATAAATAATTAAACAGTTAGACAAACAGTAAATAATTAAATAAACAGCTAGAACTCACAGTAAGATGTCCCAGGAGGCAAATATCCCCTCACTAGCAGAGCTCTGTAAAAGGTACAGCCCTTCTCTGGTCAGAGAAAAGCAAACTAAAACAGACTATGCACACGTGGAGAAAACAGGAAGAAGGCTACACAATACCTCAGGAGGAGGGGGAGGAGTCACTCAGGCAGGCAAGGACAGGAAAAAAGTTTAACAAACAGCAGGTTCTGGGGAGAGAGATTTAATTCAAAATGGCTACCACACAAAGCCCAGTTAGTTGAGAGAGGCAAGGTAAGTACAGCTGAGAAGGCTGAACTAGCACACCACTAAAACAAACAATAAATAATTAAACAAACAGTTAGACAAACAGTAAATAATTAAATAAACAGCTAGAACTCACAGTAAGATGTCCCAGGAGGCAAATATCCCCTCACTAGCAGAGCTCTGTAAAAGGTACAGCCCTTCTCTGGTCAGAGAAAAGCAAACTAAAACAGACTATGCACACGTGGAGAAAACAGGAAGAAGGCTACACAATACCTCAGGAGGAGGGGGAGGAGTCACTCAGGCAGGCAAGGACAGGAAAAAAGTTTAACAAACAGCAGGTTCTGGGGAGAGAGATTTAATTCAAAATGGCTACCACACAAAGCCCAGTTAGTTGAGAGAGGCAAGGTAAGTACAGCTGAGAAGGCTGAACTAGCACACCACTAAAACAAACAATAAATAATTAAACAAACAGTTAGACAAACAGTAAATAATTAAATAAACAGCTAGAACTCACAGTAAGATGTCCCAGGAGGCAAATATCCCCTCACTAGCAGAGCTCTGTAAAAGGTACAGCCCTTCTCTGGTCAGAGAAAAGCAAACTAAAACAGACTATGCACACGTGGAGAAAACAGGAAGAAGGCTACACAATACCTCAGGAGGAGGGGGAGGAGTCACTCAGGCAGGCAAGGACAGGAAAAAAGTTTAACAAACAGCAGGTTCTGGGGAGAGAGATTTAATTCAAAATGGCTACCACACAAAGCCCAGTTAGTTGAGAGAGGCAAGGTAAGTACAGCTGAGAAGGCTGAACTAGCACACCACTAAAACAAACAATAAATAATTAAACAAACAGTTAGACAAACAGTAAATAATTAAATAAACAGCTAGAACTCACAGTAAGATGTCCCAGGAGGCAAATATCCCCTCACTAGCAGAGCTCTGTAAAAGGTACAGCCCTTCTCTGGTCAGAGAAAAGCAAACTAAAACAGACTATGCACACGTGGAGAAAACAGGAAGAAGGCTACACAATACCTCAGGAGGAGGGGGAGGAGTCACTCAGGCAGGCAAGGACAGGAAAAAAGTTTAACAAACAGCAGGTTCTGGGGAGAGAGATTTAATTCAAAATGGCTACCACACAAAGCCCAGTTAGTTGAGAGAGGCAAGGTAAGTACAGCTGAGAAGGCTGAACTAGCACACCACTAAAACAAACAATAAATAATTAAACAAACAGTTAGACAAACAGTAAATAATTAAATAAACAGCTAGAACTCACAGTAAGATGTCCCAGGAGGCAAATATCCCCTCACTAGCAGAGCTCTGTAAAGGTACAGCCCTTCTCTGGTCAGAGAAAAGCAAACTAAAACAGACTATGCACACGTGGAGAAAACAGGAAGAAGGCTACACAATACCTCAGGAGGAGGGGGAGGAGTCACTCAGGCAGGCAAGGACAGGAAAAAAGTTTAACAAACAGCAGGTTCTGGGGAGAGAGATTTAATTCAAAATGGCTACCACACAAAGCCCAGTTAGTTGAGAGAGGCAAGGTAAGTACAGCTGAGAAGGCTGAACTAGCACACCACTAAAACAAACAATAAATAATTAAACAAACAGTTAGACAAACAGTAAATAATTAAATAAACAGCTAGAACTCACAGTAAGATGTCCCAGGAGGCAAATATCCCCTCACTAGCAGAGCTCTGTAAAAGGTACAGCCCTTCTCTGGTCAGAGAAAAGCAAACTAAAACAGACTATGCACACGTGGAGAAAACAGGAAGAAGGCTACACAATACCTCAGGAGGAGGGGGAGGAGTCACTCAGGCAGGCAAGGACAGGAAAAAAGTTTAACAAACAGCAGGTTCTGGGGAGAGAGATTTAATTCAAAATGGCTACCACACAAAGCCCAGTTAGTTGAGAGAGGCAAGGTAAGTACAGCTGAGAAGGCTGAACTAGCACACCACTAAAACAAACAATAAATAATTAAACAAACAGTTAGACAAACAGTAAATAATTAAATAAACAGCTAGAACTCACAGTAAGATGTCCCAGGAGGCAAATATCCCCTCACTAGCAGAGCTCTGTAAAAGGTACAGCCCTTCTCTGGTCAGAGAAAAGCAAACTAAAACAGACTATGCACACGTGGAGAAAACAGGAAGAAGGCTACACAATACCTCAGGAGGAGGGGGAGGAGTCACTCAGGCAGGCAAGGACAGGAAAAAAGTTTAACAAACAGCAGGTTCTGGGGAGAGAGATTTAATTCAAAATGGCTACCACACAAAGCCCAGTTAGTTGAGAGAGGCAAGGTAAGTACAGCTGAGAAGGCTGAACTAGCACACCACTAAAACAAACAATAAATAATTAAACAAACAGTTAGACAAACAGTAAATAATTAAATAAACAGCTAGAACTCACAGTAAGATGTCCCAGGAGGCAAATATCCCCTCACTAGCAGAGCTCTGTAAAAGTACAGCCCTTCTCTGGTCAGAGAAAAGCAAACTAAAACAGACTATGCACACGTGGAGAAAACAGGAAGAAGGCTACACAATACCTCAGGAGGAGGGGGAGGAGTCACTCAGGCAGGCAAGGACAGGAAAAAAGTTTAACAAACAGCAGGTTCTGGGGAGAGAGATTTAATTCAAAATGGCTACCACACAAAGCCCAGTTAGTTGAGAGAGGCAAGGTAAGTACAGCTGAGAAGGCTGAACTAGCACACCACTAAAACAAACAATAAATAATTAAACAAACAGTTAGACAAACAGTAAATAATTAAATAAACAGCTAGAACTCACAGTAAGATGTCCCAGGAGGCAAATATCCCCTCACTAGCAGAGCTCTGTAAAAGGTACAGCCCTTCTCTGGTCAGAGAAAAGCAAACTAAAACAGACTATGCACACGTGGAGAAAACAGGAAGAAGGCTACACAATACCTCAGGAGGAGGGGGAGGAGTCACTCAGGCAGGCAAGGACAGGAAAAAAGTTTAACAAACAGCAGGTTCTGGGGAGAGAGATTTAATTCAAAATGGCTACCACACAAAGCCCAGTTAGTTGAGAGAGGCAAGGTAAGTACAGCTGAGAAGGCTGAACTAGCACACCACTAAAACAAACAATAAATAATTAAACAAACAGTTAGACAAACAGTAAATAATTAAATAAACAGCTAGAACTCACAGTAAGATGTCCCAGGAGGCAAATATCCCCTCACTAGCAGAGCTCTGTAAAAGTACAGCCCTTCTCTGGTCAGAGAAAAGCAAACTAAAACAGACTATGCACACGTGGAGAAACAGGAAGAAGGCTACACAATACCTCAGGAGGAGGGGGAGGAGTCACTCAGGCAGGCAAGGACAGGAAAAAAGTTTAACAAACAGCAGGTTCTGGGGAGAGAGATTTAATTCAAAATGGCTACCACACAAAGCCCAGTTAGTTGAGAGAGGCAAGGTAAGTACAGCTGAGAAGGCTGAACTAGCACACCACTAAAACAAACAATAAATAATTAAACAAACAGTTAGACAAACAGTAAATAATTAAATAAACAGCTAGAACTCACAGCAAGATGTCCCAGGAGGCAAATATCCCCTCACTAGCAGAGCTCTGTAAAAGGTACAGCCCTTCTCTGGTCAGAGAAAAGCAAACTAAAACAGACTATGCACACGTGGAGAAAACAGGAAGAAGGCTACACAATACCTCAGGAGGAGGGGGAGGAGTCACTCAGGCAGGCAAGGACAGGAAAAAATTTTAACAAACAGCATGTTATGTGGAGAGAGATTTAATTCAAAATGGCTACCACACAAAGCCCAGTTAGTTGAGAGAGGCAAGGTAAGTACAGCTGAGAAGGCTGAACTAGCACACCACTAAAACAAACAATAAATAATTAAACAAACAGTTAGACAAACAGTAAATAATTAAATAAACAGCTAGAACTCACAGTAAGATGTCCCAGGAGGCAAATATCCCCTCACTAGCAGAGCTCTGTAAAAGGTACAGCCCTTCTCTGGTCAGAGAAAAGCAAACTAAAACAGACTATGCACACGTGGAGAAAACAGGAAGAAGGCTACACAATACCTCAGGAGGAGGGGGAGGAGTCACTCAGGCAGGCAAGGACAGGAAAAAAGTTTAACAAACAGCAGGTTCTGGGGAGAGAGATTTAATTCAAAATGGCTACCACACAAAGCCCAGTTAGTTGAGAGAGGCAAGGTAAGTACAGCTGAGAAGGCTGAACTAGCACACCACTAAAACAAACAATAAATAATTAAACAAACAGTTAGACAAACAGTAAATAATTAAATAAACAGCTAGAACTCACAGTAAGATGTCCCAGGAGGCAAATATCCCCTCACTAGCAGAGCTCTGTAAAAGGTACAGCCCTTCTCTGGTCAGAGAAAAGCAAACTAAAACAGACTATGCACACGTGGAGAAAACAGGAAGAAGGCTACACAATACCTCAGGAGGAGGGGGAGGAGTCACTCAGGCAGGCAAGGACAGGAAAAAAGTTTAACAAACAGCAGGTTCTGGGGAGAGAGATTTAATTCAAAATGGCTACCACACAAAGCCCAGTTAGTTGAGAGAGGCAAGGTAAGTACAGCTGAGAAGGCTGAACTAGCACACCACTAAAACAAACAATAAATAATTAAACAAACAGTTAGACAAACAGTAAATAATTAAATAAACAGCTAGAACTCACAGTAAGATGTCCAGGAGGCAAATATCCCCTCACTAGCAGAGCTCTGTAAAAGGTACAGCCCTTCTCTGGTCAGAGAAAAGCAAACTAAAACAGACTATGCACACGTGGAGAAAACAGGAAGAAGGCTACACAATACCTCAGGAGGAGGGGGAGGAGTCACTCAGGCAGGCAAGGACAGGAAACAGTTTAACAAACAGCAGGTTCTGGGGAGAGAGATTTAATTCAAAATGGCTACCACACAAAGCCCAGTTAGTTGAGAGAGGCAAGGTAAGTACAGCTGAGAAGGCTGAACTAGCACACCACTAAAACAAACAATAAATAATTAAACAAACAGTTAGACAAGCAGTAAATAATTAAATAAACAGCTAGAACTCACAGTAAGATGTCCCAGGAGGCAAATATCCCCTCACTAGCAGAGCTCTGTAAAAGGTACAGCCCTTCTCTGGTCAGAGAAAAGCAAACTAAAACAGACTCTGCACACCTGGAGAAAACAGGAAGAAGGCTACACAATACCTCAGGAGGAGGGGGAGGAGTCACTCAGGCAGGCAAGGACAGGAAAAAAGTTTAACAAACAGCAGGTTCTGGGGAGAGAGATTTAATTCAAAATGGCTACCACACAAAGCCCAGTTAGTTGAGAGAGGCAAGGTAAGTACAGCTGAGAAGGCTGAACTAGCACACCACTAAAACAAACAATAAATAATTAAACAACAGTTAGACAAACAGTAAATAATTAAATAAACAGCTAGAACTCACAGTAAGATGTCCCAGGAGGCAAATATCCCCTCACTAGCAGAGCTCTGTAAAAGTACAGCCCTTCTCTGGTCAGAGAAAAGCAACTAAAACAGACTATGCACACGTGGAGAAAACAGGAAGAAGGCTACACAATACCTCAGGAGGAGGGGGAGGAGTCACTCAGGCAGGCAAGGACAGGAAAAAAGTTTAACAAACAGCAGGTTCTGGGGAGAGAGATTTAATTCAAAATGGCTACCACACAAAGCCCAGTTAGTTGAGAGAGGCAAGGTAAGTACAGCTGAGAAGGCTGAACTAGCACACCACTAAAACAAACAATAAATAATTAAACAAACAGTTAGACAAACAGTAAATAATTAAATAAACAGCTAGAACTCACAGTAAGATGTCCCAGGAGGCAAATATCCCCTCACTAGCAGAGCTCTGTAAAAGTACAGCCCTTCTCTGGTCAGAGAAAAGCAAATTAAAACAGACTATGCACACGTGGAGAAAACAGGAAGAAGGCTACACAATACCTCAGGAGGAGGGGGAGGAGTCACTCAGGCAGGCAAGGACAGGAAAAAAGTTTAACAAACAGCAGGTTCTGGGGAGAGAGATTTAATTCAAAATGGCTACCACACAAAGCCCAGTTAGTTGAGAGAGGCAAAGTAAGTACAGCTGAGAAGGCTGAACTAGCACACCACTAAAACAAACAATAAATAATTAAACAAACAGTTAGACAAACAGTAAATAATTAAATAAACAGCTAGAACTCACAGTAAGATGACCCAGGAGGCAAATATCCCCTCACTAGCAGAGCTCTGTAAAAGGTACAGCCCTTCTCTGGTCAGAGAAAAGCAAACTAAAACAGACTATGCACACGTGGAGAAAACAGGAAGAAGGCTACACAATACCTCAGGAGGAGGGGGAGGAGTCACTCAGGCAGCAAGGACAGGAAAAAAGTTTTAACAAACAGCAGGTTCTGGGGAGAGAGATTTAATTCAAAATGGCTACCACACAAAGCCCAGTTAGTTGAGAGATGCAAGGTAAGTACAGCTGAGAAGGCTGAACTAGCACACCACTAAAACAAACAATAAATAATTAAACAAACAGTTAGACAAACAGCAAATAATTAAATAAACAGCTAGAACTCACAGTAAGATGTCCCAGGAGGCAAATATCCCCTCACTAGCAGAGCTCTGTAAAAGGTACAGCCCTTCTCTGGTCAGAGAAAAGCAAACTAAAACAGACTATGCACACGTGGAGAAAACAGGAAGAAGGCTACACAATACCTCAGGAGGAGAGGGAGGAGTCACTCAGGCAGGCAAGGACAGGAAAAAAGTTTAACAAACAGCAGGTTCTGGGGAGAGAGATTTAATTCAAAATGGCTACCACACAAAGCCCAGTTAGTTGAGAGAGGCAAGGTAAGTACAGCTGAGAAGGCTGAACTAGCACACCACTAAAACAAACAATAAATAATTAAACAAACAGTTAGACAAACAGTAAATAATTAAATAAACAGCTAGAACTCACAGTAAGATGTCCCAGGAGGCAAATACCCCTCACTAGCAGAGCTCTGTAAAAGGTACAGCCCTTCTCTGGTCAGAGAAAAGCAAACTAAAACAGACTCTGCACACGTGGAGAAAACAGGAAGAAGGCTACACAATACCTCAGGAGGAGGGGGAGGAGTCACTCAGGCAGGCAAGGACAGGAAAAAAGTTTAACAAACAGCAGGTTCTGGGGAGAGAGATTTAATTCAAAATGGCTACCACACAAAGCCCAGTTAGTTGAGAGAGGCAAGGTAAGTACAGCTGAGAAGGCTGAACTAGCACACCACTAAAACAAACAATAAATAATTAAACAAACAGTTAGACAAAACAGTAAATAATTAAATAAACAGCTAGAACTCACAGTAAGATGTCCCAGGAGGCAAATATCCCCTCACTAGCAGAGCTCTGTAAAAGGTACAGCCCTTCTCTGGTCAGAGAAAAGCAAACTAAAACAGACTATGCACACGTGGAGAAAACAGGAAGAAGGCTACACAATACCTCAGGAGGAAGGGGGAGGAGTCACTCAGGCAGGCAAGGACAGGAAAAAAGTTTAAACAAACAGCAGGTTCTGGGGAGAGAGATTTAATTCAAAATGGCTACCACACAAAGCCCAGTTAGTTGAGAGAGGCAAGGTAAGTACAGCTGAGAAGGCTGAACTAGCACACCACTAAAACAAACAATAAATAATTAAACAAACAGTTAGACAAACAGTAAATAATTAAATAAACAGCTAGAACTCACAGTAAGATGTCCCAGGAGGCAAATATCCCCTCACTAGCAGAGCTCTGTAAAAGGTACAGCCCTTCTCTGGTCAGAGAAAAGCAAACTAAAACAGACTCTGCACACCTGGAGAAAACAGGAAGAAGGCTACACAATACCTCAGGAGGAGGGGGAGGAGTCACTCAGGCAGGCAAGGACAGGAAAAAAGTTTAACAAACAGCAGGTTCTGGGGAGAGAGATTTAATTCAAAATGGCTACCACACAAAGCCCAGTTAGTTGAGAGAGGCACGGTAAGTACAGCTGAGACGGCTGAAACTTGCACACCACTAAAACAAACAATAAATAATTAAACAAACAGTTAGACAAACAGTAAATAATTAAATAAACAGCTAGAACTCACAGTAAGATGTCCCAGGAGGCAAATATCCCCTCACTAGCAGAGCTCTGTAAAAGTACAGCCCTTCTCTGGTCAGAGAAAAGCAAACTAAAACAGACTATGCACACGTGGAGAAAAACAGGAAGAAGGCTACACAATACCTCAGGAGGAGGGGGAGGAGTCACTCAGGCAGGCAAGGACAGGAAAAAAGTTTAACAAACAGCAGGTTCTGGGGAGAGAGATTTAATTCAAAATGGCTACCACACAAAGCCCAGTTAGTTGAGAGAGGCAAGGTAAGTACAGCTGAGAGGCTGAACTAGCACACCACTAAAACAAACAATAAATAATTAAACAAACAGTTAGACAAACAGTAAATAATTAAATAAACAGCTAGAACTCACAGTAAGATGTCCCAGGAGGCAAATATCCCCTCACTAGCAGAGCTCTGTAAAAGGTACAGCCCTTCTCTGGTCAGAGAAAAGCAAACTAAAACTGACTATGCACACGTGGAGAAAACAGGAAGAAGGCTACACAATACCTCAGGAGGAGGGGGAGGAGTCACTCAGGCAGGCAAGGACAGGAAAAAAGTTTAACAAACAGCAGGTTCTGGGGAGAGAGATTTAATTCAAAATGGCTACCACACAAAGCCCAGTTAGTTGAGAGAGGCAAGGTAAGTACAGCTGAGAAGGCTGAACTAGCACACCACTAAAACAAACAATAAATAATTAAACAAACAGTTAGACAAACAGTAAATAATTAAATAAACAGCTGGATCTCACAGTAAGATGTCCCAGGAGGCAAATATCCCCTCACTAGCAGAGCTCTGTAAAAGGTACAGCCCTTCTCTGGTCAGAGAAAAGCAAACTAAAAAAGACTATGCACACGTGGAGAAAACAGGAAGAAGGCTACACAATACCTCAGGAGGAGGGGGAGGAGTCACTCAGGCAGGCAAGGACAGGAAAAAAGTTTAACAAACAGCAGGTTCTGGGGAGAGAGATTTAATTCAAAATGCGCTACCACACAAAGCCCAGTTAGTTGAGAGAGGCAAGGTAAGTACAGCTGAGAAGGCTGAACTAGCACACCACTAAAACAAACAATAAATAATTAAACAAACAGTTAGACAAACAGTAAATAATTAAATAAACAGCTAGAACTCACAGTAAGATGTCCCAGGAGGCAAATATCCCCTCACTAGCAGAGCTCTGTAAAAGGTACAGCCCTTCCCTGGTCAGAGAAAAGCAAACTAAAACAGACTATGCACACGTGGAGAAAACAGGAAGAAGGCTACACAATATCTCAGGAGGAGGGGGAGGAGTCACTCAGGCAGGCAAGGACAGGAAAAAAGTTTAACAAACAGCAGGTTCTGGGGAGAGAGATTTAATTCAAAATGGCTACCACACAAAGCCCAGTTAGTGAGAGAGGCAAGGTAAGTACAGCTGAGAAGGCTGAACTACCACACAACTAAAAAAAACAAAAAAAAATTAAACAAAACAGTTAGACAAACAGTAAATAATTAAATAAACAGCTACAACTCACAGTAAGATGTCCCCGGAGGCAAATATCCCCTCACTAGCAGAGCTCTGTAAAAGGTACAGCCCTTCTCTGGTCAGAGAAAAGCAAACTTAAAACAGACTATGCACACGTGGAGAAAACAGGAAGAAGGCTACACAATACCTCAGGAGGAGGGGGAGGAGTCACTCAGGCAGGCAAGACAGGAAAAAGTTTAACAAACAGCAGGTTCTGGGGAGAGAGATTTAATTTCAAAATGGCTACCACACAAAGCCAGTAGTTGAGAGAGGCAAGGTAAGTACAGCTGAGAAGGCTGAACTAGCACACCACTAAAACAAACAATAAATAATTAAACAAACAGTTAGACAAACAGTAAATAATTAAATAAACAGCTAGAACTCACAGTAAGATGGTCCCAGGAGGCAAATATCACCTCACTAGCAGAGCTCCTGTAAAAGGTACAGCCCTTCTCTGGTCAGAGAAAAGCAAACTAAAACAGACTTTGCACACGTGAGAAAACAGGAAGAAGGACTACACAATACCTCAGGAGGAGTGGGAGGAGTCACTCAGGCAGGCAAGGACAGGAAAAAAGTTTAACAAACAGCAGGTTCTGGGGAGAGAGATTTAATTCAAAATGGCTACCACACAAAGCCCAGTTAGTTGAGAGAGGCAAGGTAAGTACAGCTGAGAAGGCTGAAACTAGCACACCACTAAAACAAACAATAAATAATTAAACAAAACAGTTAGGACAAACAGTAAATAATTAAATAAACAGCTAGAACTCACAGTAAGATGGCCCAGGAGGCAAAAAGACCCTCACTAGCAGAGCTCGGTAAAAGGTACAGCCCTTTCTCTGGTCAGAGAAAAGCAAACTAAAACAGACTATGCACACGTGGAGAAAACAGGAAGAAGGCTACACAAGACCTCAGGGGGAGGGGGAGGCGACACTCAGGCAGGCTCGGACAGGAAAAAAGTATAACAAACAGCCGATTCTGCGGAGAGAGACTTACTTCACCAGGGCTACCACACCACGCCCAGGTAGTTGAGAGAGGCCAGGTAAGTACACCTGAGAAGGCTTAACTAGCAAAACACTAATAAAAACAATAAATAATTAAAAAAAAAGTTAGAAAAACAGTAAATAATTAAATTAAAAGCTAGAAATAACATTAAGATTTACCAGGAGGCAAATATCCACTCACAATCATAGCTCTGTAAAAGGTACAGCCCTTCTCTGGTCAGAGAAAAGCAAACTAAAACAGACTATGCACACGTGGAGAAAACAGGAAGAAGGCTACACAATACCTCAGGAGGAGGGGGAGGAGTCACTCAGGCAGGCAAGGACAGGAAAAAAGTTTAACAAACAGCAGGTTTCTGGGGAGAGAGATTTAATTCAAAAATGGCTACCACACAAAGCCCAGTTAGTTGAGAGAGGCAAGGTAAGTACAGCTGAGAAGGCTGAACTAGCACACCACTAAAACAAACAATAAATAATTAAACAAACAGTTAGACAAACAGTAAATAATTAAATAAACAGCTAGAACTCACAGTAAGATGTCCCAGGAGGCAAATATCCCCTCACTAGCAGACTCTGTAAAAGGTACAGCCCTTCTCTGGTCAGAGAAAAGCAAACTAAAACAGACTATGCACACGTGGAGAAAACAGGAAGAAGGCTACACAATACCTCAGGAGGAGGGGGAGGAGTCACTCAGGCAGGCAAGGGACAGGAAAAAAAAGTTTAACAAACAGCAGGTTCTGGGGAGAGAGATTTAATTCAAAATGGCTACCACACAAAGCCCCAGTTAGTTGAGAGAGGCAAGGTAAGTACAGCTGAGAAGGCTGAACTAGCACACCACTAAAACAAACATAAATAATTAAACAAACAGTTAGACAAACAGTAAATAATTAAATAAACAGCTAGAACTCACAGTAAGATGTCCCAGGAGGCAAATATCCCCTCACTAGCAGAGCTCTGTAAAAGTACAGCCCTTCTCTGGTCAGAGAAAAGCAAACTAAAACAGACTATGCACACGTGGAGAAAACAGGAAGAAGGCTACACAATACCTCAGGAGGAGGGGGAGGAGTCACTCAGGCAGGCAAGGACAGGAAAAAAGTTTAACAAACAGCAGGTTCTGGGGAGAGAGATTTAATTCAAAATGGCTACCACACAAAGCCCAGTTAGTTGAGAGAGGCAAGGTAAGTACAGCTGAGAAGGCTGAACTAGACACACCACTAAAACAAACAATAAAAATTAAACAAACAGTTAGACAAACAGTAAATAAATAAATCAAAGTTCGCCCAAAAGGAACCAATCCCTCACTCAGAAGCAGACTATAAAGTTCTGGTCAGAGAAAAAACTAGAAACAATAACAGAGGACAAATAAGAAGAAGAAAAGTAACAAAGGCAGAAAGAAAGTTTAACAAACAAGGCTGAGAAAATGGGCAAACAGCCACAAAAGTGAGAGAGGCAAGGTAAGTACAGGTTGAGACACAAACAACAAAAAACAAAAAAAAATAATTAAAATAAAACCAAAAAATAATAATAAGACAAAACCCAGGAGTGAAAATAAATTCTAAAAAGAGCACTCGACACTGTGGTCAGAAAAACAGAGGAAAAAAACTAAAACGTGACTAAACAGGAAAAACAGGGACTACAAAATACCTCAGGGGAGGGGGAGGAGTCACTCGCAGGCAGGCACAGGAAGAAAAAACAGAGGTGGGAGAGGGTGAAATTCAAATGGCTATACCACACAAAGGAGTACAGAGAGAGGCAAGAAAGACCACAACAGGGCTGAACTAGATTCAAACAATAAATAATTAAACACAGTTACAAGAATAATCACAAGATGTCCAGCTCCCTCAGACATCTAGCAGAGCTCTGTAAGTACAGCTCTGGTCAGAACAAAAACAGACTATGCACACGTGGAAAAAGGAAGAGCACCAATACTCAGGAGGGGAGGAGCAGAAGGCAGGCAAGAGGGGAAAAAGTCAAACAGTTCTGGGAGAAGATTTTAATTCAAATGGCTACCACAAAGCCAGTTAGTTGAGGCGGGAGGCAAGAAAGGAAACAATAGGTGAAACAGTTAGACAAACTAAAAAAAACCACAAACACAATACACAAACAGTCTGAAAAACAGAACTAAGGAGAAAAAAGCTAAACAAGCGAATGTGCCAGGAAGAACACCCCTAGGGTAAAAACACTCTGGTCAGGACAACTAGAAACAACAGAAACGTGGAAAAAAAAAGTAAACAAAAAGTGTCTGGGGAGGGGTGGTACAATAAAAAGGACTGGTGAAAAAGTTTAACAAACAGCAGGAGAAGTAAATATAACAAACAAGACAAAGTAGTTCGAGGCAAAACACAGTACCTCACTAAAAGTAGAGTTCTCTGATCAAATAAAAAAGTACAGTGGTGGAGGCACAACGTTAGCAGCCAATCTGAAGGGGGGACAGCAGGAAACAGCAAACAAAAAGCAAGTGTGGAACAAAAAGGAGAAACAAAGGTAACAAAAGGAGCTTCCTCAGGAGTGAGGAGGCAGGGCAACAGAACAAAACAAAAATAATAAACAAACAGTTAGACAAACAGTAATAATTAAATAAACACACAAACTCAGAGTAAGAGTCAGGAGAACAAATATCCCCTCACTAGCAGATAAAGTAACACTTCGGTCAGAGAAAGCAAAAAAAACAGACTATGCACACAGAAAAACAAAGAAAAGACACACAATAGGAGGGGAGGAGGAGGAGTCCAGGCAAGGAGAACAGGAAAAAAGTACAAACAGCAAAAATTCTGGGGAGAGAGTAATTCAAAAGGCTAAAAGCCCAGTTAGTGAGCAAGAGAAAGGCAGAAAGTACAGCTGAGAGGGCTGAACTAGCACACTAAAACACAACAATAATTAAACAAACAGTTAGACAAACAGTAAATAATTAAACAGCTAGAACTCACAGTAAGATGTCCCAGGAGGCAAATATCCCCTCACTAGCAGAGCTCTGTAAAAGTACAGCCCTTCTCTGGTCAGAGAAAAGCAAATTAAAACAGACTATGCACACGTGGAGAAAACAGGAAGAAGGCTACACAATACCTCAGGGGGAGGGGGAGGAGTCACTCAGGCAGGCAAGGACAGGAAAAAAGTTTAACAAACAGCAGGTTCTGGGGAGAGAGATTTAATTCAAAATGGCTACCACACAAAGCCCAGTTAGTTGAGAGAGGCAAGGTAAGTACAGCTGAGAGGGCTGAACTAGCACACCACTAAAACAAACAATAAATAATTAAACAAACAGTTAGACAAACAGTAAATAATTAAATAAACAGCTAGAACTCACAGTAAGATGTCCCAGGAGGCAAATATCCCCTCACTAGCAGAGCTCTGTAAAAGTACAGCCCTTCTCTGGTCAGAGAAAAGCAAACTAAAACAGACTATGCACACGTGGAGGAAAACAGGAAGAAGGCTACACAATACCTCAGGGGGAGGGGGAGGAGTCACTCAGGCAGGCAAGGACAGGAAAAGCTTAACAAACAGCAGGCTCTGGGGAGAGAGATTAATTCAAAATGGCTACCACACAAATCCCAGTTAGTTGAGAGAGGCAAGGTAAGTACAGCTGAGAGGGCTGAACTAGCACACCACTAAAACAAACAATAAATAATTAAACAAACAGTTAGACAAACAGTAAATAATTAAATAAACAGCTAGAACTCACAGTAAGATGTCCCAGGAGGCAAATATCCCCTCACTAGCAGAGCTCTGTAAAAGTACAGCCCTTCTCTGGTCAGAGAAAAGCAAACTAAAACAGACTATGCACAAGTGGAGGAAAACAGGAAGAAGGCTACACAATACCTCAGGGGGAGGGGGAGGAGTCACTCAGGCAGGCAAGGACAGGAAAAAAGTTTAACAAACAGCAGGTTCTGGGAGAGAGATTTAATTCAAAATGGCTACCACACAAAGCCCAGTTAGTTGAGAGAGGCAAGGTAAGTACAGCTGAGAGGGCTGAACTAGCACACCACTAAAACAAACAATAAATAATTAAACAAACAGTTAGACAAACAGTAAATAATTAAATAAACAGCTAGAACTCACAGTAAGATGTCCCAGGAGGCAAATATCCCCTCACTAGCAGAGCTCTGTAAAAGTACAGCCCTTCTCTGGTCAGAGAAAAGCAAACTAAAACAGACTATGCACACGTGGAGAAAACAGGAAGAAGGCTACACAATACCTCAGGGGGAGGGGGAGGAGTCACTCAGGCAGGCAAGGACAGGAAAAAAAGTTTAACAAACAGCAGGTTCTGGGGAGAGAGATGTAATTCAAAATGGCTACCACACAAAGCCCAGTTAGTTGAGAGAGGCAAGGTAAGTACAGCTGAGAGGGCTGAACTAGCACACCACTAAAACAAACAATAAATAATTAAACAAACAGTTAGACAAACAGTAAATAATTAAATAAACAGCTAGAACTCACAGTAAGATGTCCCAGGAGGCAAATATCCCCTCACTAGCAGAGCTCTGTAAAAGTACAGCCCTTCTCTGGTCAGAGAAAAGCAAACTAAAACAGGACTATGCACACGTGGAGAAAACAGGAAGAAGGCTACACAATACCTCAGGGGGAGGGGGAGGAGTCACTCAGGCAGGCAAGGACAGGAAAAAAGTTTAACAAACAGCAGGTTCTGGGGAGAGAGATTTAATTCAAAATGGCTACCACACAAAGCCCAGTTAGTTGAGAGAGGCAAGGTAAGTACAGCTGAGAAGGGCTGAACTAGCACACCACTAAAACAAACAATAAATAATTAAACAAACAGTTAGACAAACAGTAAATAATTAAATAAACAGCTAGAACTCACAGTAAGATGTCCCAGGAGGCAAATATCCCCTCACTAGCAGAGCTCTGTAAAAGTACAGCCCTTCTCTGGTCAGAGAAAAGCAAACTAAAACAGACTATGCACACGTGGAGAAAACAGGAAGAAGGCTACACAATACCTCAGGGGGAGGGGGAGGAGTCACTCAGGCAGGCAAGGACAGGAAAAATGTTTAAACAAACAGCAGGTTCTGGGGAGAGAGATTTAATTCAAAATGGCTACCACACAAAGCCCAGTTAGTTGAGAGAGGCAAGGTAAGTACAGCTGAGAGGGCTGAACTAGCACACCACTAAAACAAACAATAAATAATTAAACAAACAGTTAGACAAACAGTAAATAATTAAATAAACAGCTAGAACTCACAGTAAGATGTCCCAGGAGGCAAATATCCCCTCACTAGCAGAGCTCTGTAAAAGTACAGCCCTTCTCTGGTCAGAGAAAAGCAAACTAAAACAGACTATGCACACGTGGAGAAAACAGGAAGAAGGCTACACAATACCTCAGGGGGAGGGGGAGGAGTCACTCAGGCAGGCAAGGACAGGAAAAAAGTTAAAACAAACATCAGGTCCTGGGGAGAGAGATTTAATTCAAAATGGCTACCACACAAAGCCCAGTTAGTTTAGAGAGGCAAGTTAAGTACAGCTGATAGGTCTGAACTATCACACCACTAAAACAAACAATAAATAATTAAACAAACAGTTAGACAAACAGTAAATAATTAAATAAACAGCTAGAACTCACAGTAAGATGTCCCAGGAGGCAAATATCCCTCACTAGCAGAGCTCTGTAAAAGTACAGCCCTTCTCTGGTCAGAGAAAAGCAAACTAAAACAGACTATGCACACGTGGAGAAAACAGGAAGAAGGCTACACAATACCTCAGGGGGAGGGGGGAGGAGTCACTCAGGCAGGCAAGGACAGGAAAAAAGTTTAAACAAACAGCAGGTTCTGGGGAGAGAGATGTAATTCAAAATGGCTACCACACAAAGCCCAGTTAGTTGAGAGAGGCAAGGTAAGTACAGCTGAGAGGGCTGAACTAGCACACCACTAAAACAAACAATAAATAATTAAACAAACAGTTAGACAAACAGTAAATAATTAAATAAACAGCTAGAACTCACAGTAAGATGTCCCAGGAGGCAAATATCCCCTCACTAGCAGAGCTCTGTAAAAGTACAGCCCTTCTCTGGTCAGAGAAAAGCAAACTAAAACAGACTATGCACACGTGGAGAAAACAGGAAGAAGGCTACACAATACCTCAGGGGGAGGGGGAGGAGTCACTCAGGCAGGCAAGGACAGGAAAAAAGTTTAACAAACAGCAGGTTCTGGGGAGAGAGATGTAATTCAAAATGGCTACCACACAAAGCCCAGTTAGTTGAGAGAGGCAAGGTAAGTACAGCTGAGAGGGCTGAACTAGCACACCACTAAAACAAACAATAAATAATTAAACAAACAGTTAGACAAACAGTAAATAATTAAATAAACAGCTAGAACTCACAGTAAGATGTCCCAGGAGGCAAATATCCCCTCACTAGCAGAGCTCTGTAAAAGTACAGCCCTTCTCTGGTCAGAGAAAAGCAAACTAAAACAGACTATGCACACGTGGAGAAAACAGGAAGAAGGCTACACAATACCTCAGGGGGAGGGGGAGGAGTCACTCAGGCAGGCAAGGACAGGAAAAAAGTTTAAAAAACAGCAGGTTCTGGGGAGAGAGATGTAATTCAAAATGGCTACCACACAAAGCCCAGTTAGTTGAGAGAGGCAAGGTAAGTACAGCTGAGAGGCTGAACTAGCACACCACTAAAACAAACAATAAATAATTAAACAAACAGTTAGACAAACAGTAAATAATTAAATAAACAGCTAGAACTCACAGTAAGATGTCCCAGGAGGCAAATATCCCCTCACTAGCAGAGCTCTGTAAAAGTACAGCCCTTCTCTGGTCAGAGAAAAGCAAACTAAAACAGACTATGCACACGTGGAGAAAACAGGAAGAAGGCTACACAATACCTCAGGGGGAGGGGGAGGAGTCACTCAGGCAGGCAAGGACAGGAAAAAAGTTTAAACAAACAGCAGGTTCTGGGGAGAGAGATGTAATTCAAAATGGCTACCACACAAAGCCCAGTTAGTTGAGAGAGGCAAGGTAAGTACAGCTGAGAGGCTGAACTAGCACACCACTAAAACAAACAATAAATAATTAAACAAACAGTTAGACAAACAGTAAATAATTAAATAAACAGCTAGAACTCACAGTAAGATGTCCCAGGAGGCAAATATCCCCTCACTAGCAGAGCTCTGTAAAAGTACAGCCCTTCTCTGGTCAGAGAAAAGCAAACTAAAACAGACTATGCACACGTGGAGAAAACAGGAAGAAGGCTACACAATACCTCAGGGGGAGGGGGAGGAGTCACTCAGGCAGGCAAGGACAGGAAAAAAGTTTAACAAACAGCAGGTTCTGGGGAGAGAGATGTAATTCAAAATGGCTACCACACAAAGCCCAGTTAGTTGAGAGAGGCAAGGTAAGTACAGCTGAG
>CM066044.1:247182325-247483338 GCA_033557465.1 Ichthyophis bannanicus
CCACGCAAATGCGTTCCTTGATGCAATGGAAGACCTGGGACTCAAACAAATTATCAATGAACCCACATATACAAAAGGGAACATTCTTGACATGGTATTTGTTCCACATCCAGTCATGGACAAAAACCACAATCCTCCAATATCAGTCGTGGATGTACCCTGGTCCGACCACAAATTGATCATTATCGAGATACCCATCAACAATGACCAGCTGAACAGAAGCCGACCCACGAACATCACCTCTCGAACTACCATTAGATGCTTTCGCCCCTTCGATAGGGAATACATCCTTTCGGAGACCCCATCACTCATCAACAAAACCACACCGGACCTTGACGAACTAATCTCTTGCTGGAACTCCAGCCTGCTTGCCATCTCACAACACTCGAACCCTAAGAATACAGCAAGGTCAAAAAGAAGCTCCGCCCCATGTTTCTCCCCTGAGCTGCGATCTTCCCTCACGCAACTACGTCGACTTGAACGTCGATGGCGCTCAACTGAAGACCAGACCGCATACTGTACCCACCTTGCAATACATCGAGAAACAATCACTACCAAAATGAGACAATATCACACTGACACCCTAAAGAGGTCTCTGAATAAACCACGTGACCTCTTCAATTTGGTCAAATCCCTCTCAAAGGAACCATCTCCCGAACAACACAGCAAGATTCACCCACAAGAATTCGCTGATTACCTGCAATCCAAGATTGTGCAAACCAACAAGGTGTCAGCAGTCCAATATCAAGAACCAACGGGCCTTTCCCCACTGAACATTTTTTCCACACCATCCACTAAATGTATTGAGAACACCATAGCATCACTCAACACCTCCACTGCACAGACTGACCCATGTCCAGCTTTTTGGATCAAGGAGCTACGTGATGTGTTCAGCCCTGTCATCGCAAATATAATGAAACTCTCCTTTACAACAGGGTATTTTCCCACTTCACTCAAGCAGACTTCCATTAGACCACTACTGAAAAATCCCAAACTTGACCACCAAAGAGTTGACTATCGACCAATAGCTAGTATCCCCCTCTTAGCCAAAATAATTGAGAAAGAGGCACAACGGCAAATTCAAGATCACATAGATGCCGTTGCTCCCTTAGACAGCTGCCAACATGGGTTCAAAGAACATCATGGGGTCAAGACACTACTTACTGGTCTATTCAACGATATCATCACAGGAATTGACAACATCCGTCAAGGTTTTGTGCTCATCTTCCTAGACATCGCCGCGGCGTTCGACTCCGTGAGTCACGAAATTCTCCTCGGAAGACTGAAAGAGAAGGGCGTCTGCAACAACGCACTAGGATGGTGTAAGTCTTATCTGGACGGTAGATGGCAATATGTGAAGTCTGGATCAGAAGAGTCAATACACTTCCATCAAAAGCATTGGGTACCTCAAGGCTCCTCGTTATCTTCCTTAATTTTCAATATCTACATGCAGCCCATCTGCAATATCATAAGATCATTCAACGTGAACTGCATGATATATGCAGATGACATTCTCTTATACATGCCTTTCTCCACAACTCACATGGACCTGACCCCACTCACAGATTGTTTCAATGCAGTTTCAACTTGGCTCCAGACACAGAACCTATGCATTCAACATAAAAAAAACAGAGGTCCTATTCATCACCAGAGACTCCAACTTTACTCCCCCGTCCCACGTCAGTGTCAAGGAAGCTGATTTGCAAACTAAAGATGCAATAAAATACCTGGGAGTTACTCTGGACCAACGTCTAGATATGAAATGCCACATAAGCAACATAGTCAAAGCCGTCTATTTCAAAATCCGTTCACTCAAGCACCTACGCTCCCTGCTGGACCCAGACGATTTCCGAACCATATATCAAGGCTGATCCTGCCGCATTTTGACTTTGCAAATGCCATCTTACAAGGTCTCCCCCAATCCACACTGACCCCCTTACAGTTGGCCATGAATGCCGCAGCTAGGGTCCTTTACGGAGCATCCAGAAATGACCACATGACCCCTATTCTCAAACAGCTGCACTGGCTACCGATCCATGGGAGGATCACCTTCAAATCCCTTCTATTAGCATTCAAGGCAATCAAAGGTATTTCATCCTCCTCACTCACGCATCTTATCCACATTGTCCCCCCCAACAAATCCAGAAGAACAACAGCTGTAAACTTGCTAGCAACACCAAAGGCTTCGACAAAGTCCAACACGACAACCACAAACAGGGCATTCAGTTTTTATGTCCCCAAATGCTGGAACGCTCTTCCCCCTGACATCAGGGCCATTACCAATCTATATCAGTTCAGGAAGGCTCTCAAAACCCACCTTTTCCTCCAATACTTCCCAGACAGCAATTGAACATAGATATCCCTCCCAAGAAATGACCCAATCTAGAATGGCCCTTACATGTATTATCTGCAGTGTAAATAGCTTATGTATATAGTTAACCCTGTTATCCAAGTTTGTACTCCTGTTCGATGTAAAACCTGACAGCTTGTCGTTATGGTCGTTATGTTATGATGTAAACCGTGCTGATTCTAAATAGCGCGGTATATAAGAAACTGTAATAAATAAAATAAATATACTAGGCCTCCACTAGAAAGGACTAGAGGATTGATCATGGACTTCTCATTTGAACCTTTTCAGTTTTAACTATATAGGGTTGAAGAAAGTTAGGGAGGGGCAGGGGAAGATACAAGATTGAGTGCCATATGATTTGCTTACTACAGGGGCGATGATATGGTCTATCTTTGTTCATTTGAGACTTGACCATGGAAAAAAGGGGCATGTGGGAATGTGGCTTGGGAAAGGGGGTTGGGTGGAAGTCCCCTCCATATAGGAACATGATCATGCAGAAAGTGAAGTTGGGTAGCTTGTTTTTGGGGATTTCTCTAGAGGGAAGGTTGTCTGAGGGCATGTATGATTCAATGTGTGGATGATGATAGATACCGGTATGCATGTTCTTGGGAGGCAAGGGGGAGAAGGGGCTAGCCAGAATGAAGGCTGGGCACATCAGCTGGATAAAAGGACTTATCTTGGGGAATGGATCTTTTGAATCCCCAGGTAAATGATGCAGGTTCCAATCAGGATGCACTGTGTCTCATTGAACGTATATGGAATTGGGTCACCAATCAAAAGATTTAAAATTGTCAAAGCGCTTAAAATGCCATAAGGCTAGCACTTTTTTTCTTTAAACAAAAAACACTTCTTGATAATCTCAAACATCAAAACTTGAGGCGTGGAGGGGAGGTGGTGGTCTATGTGGCATCCTCTGAATTGCACAGGGCAGGAATGGCAATACTAGTGGCGAAGTCCATTTCTTTTGAGCCTCTTCAAATCATAACAGACCTGGCAGTATTGTATATTATTTAGTAATATATGCTCAGATACGAGAGTGAAATTCTGATAGGCACAGTGTTCACCCCAAATATATATGACTGTATGGTCTTTGTGAATTTGGTAAAACCTTGAGGCTTTCAGCCATCTGGCTCATGATTTCAGCTGGTGACTTCAATACAGTACTTGATGGATTTAGACAGATCTGGCAATTCTGTCATTCATTCCTGCTTTGCATGCTATCAGAGGCCTCCTTTGCTCAATAAATGATTAAACTTAGTTGATCCTTCGAAGATTTTCTCTCTCTTAGAAAGAGACTACACCCACTTTTCAGGGCACATAGTAAAATATAGTGTATAGATTATATCTTAGTAACCATTAATATTTTTATAGAGTGCAAGCAGCAGCCATTGCTCTTATGGGGGTATCAATCTACTCTAGTCATTGGAGGTATCCATCTTATTTGTATAATATGTGCTTTCATAATTATCTTAAAGATACATGGAGAGAAATTTGCTCTGAACAATGCAAAGCATCAAGTCGACCCTTTTTTGTCTTGGCAGACTTCAAAAGTAGTTATGAGGGAAACGATCATCTCCTATGTAGCATGTGAATATAAAGCATTGAAATGTAATATTTTGAAATTAGAAAAACAATTCAGAAAGGATAAACAACCTGCTTCTACATCCATTTTCCATTGTTAAAGCAAATTTTTAATACATTAATATATGAGAGAATAAAGGACCTGATTTATTATTTATTATATACCTGGAAGCGCTGCTGAAAGAGAAAATAGTGAGGTTTCTGGAGTCCAATGGCTTACCGGATCAGAGGCAGCATGAATTCACCAGAGGCAGGTCTCGTCAGACAAATCTGATTGATTTCTTTGACTGGATGACTAGGGAGTTGGACCACAGGAGAGCCCTAGATGTAGTGTATTTAGATTTCCATAAAGCCTTTGACACCGTTCCACACAGGCAACTTATAAACAAAGTGAGCACCATAGGGATGGACCCTAAAGTTGCTGCTTGGATTAGAAATTGGTTGAGTGGGAGATGACAAAGGGTACAGGTAAATGGAACTTACTCTGAGGTGGTGGTAACCAGTGGTGTGCCGCAGGGATCTGTCATTGGTCCGATTGTGTTTAACATCTTTGTTAGTGATAATGCGAAAGGGCTATTGGGTAAGGTTTGCCTCTTTGCAGATGATACCAAAATCTGCAATAGACACCCAGGAAGGTGTAGATAACATGAGGGATCTAGCCAAGCTTGAAGAATGATCTAGAATTTGGCAGCTGAGATTTAATGTTAAAAATGTAAGGTCATGCATTTGGGCTGCAGCAATCTAAGGGAGTGATATAGCTTAGTGGGTGAAGCACTTTTGTTCACAAAAAGAAAGCAGGACCCAGACATGATTGTATCTGATGATCTTAAAGTAGCTAAACAGGTAGAAAAGACAACAAAAGTTAGGATTCTTGGGTGCATAGGGGGAGGAATGGCCAGCCAAAGAAAGGAGGTGATAGTGCCTCTGTATAAGTCTTTGGTGCAACCTCATTTGGAGTATTGTGTACAATTCTGGAGACCACACCTTCAAAAGGATATAAACAGGTTGGAGTCGGTACAAAGGGTAACTACTAAAATAATTAGTTGTCTTCGTTATAAAGCATATGAGGACAGACTTAAGGATCTTAATATGTATAATTTAGAGGAAAGGCGGGATAGAGGTGATACGACAGACATTTAAATACCTCTGTGGCATAAATGCACAGGAGAGCAGCCTCTTTCGATTGAAAGCAAGCTCTGCTATGAGGGAACATAGGATGAGAGTGAAAGGGGGTAGACTCAGGAGTAATATTTGGAAATATCTCTTTATGGGAAGAATGGTAGATACGTGCATAGTCTCCCAGTGGAGGTGGTAGAGATAATGATAGTATCTGAATTCAAAAAAGCATGGGACAAACACAGAGGATCTCTAAAGGAAAAAGGGGGACTGTTGTAGTGGTTGATTTGGATGGGCAGACTAGATAGGCCCTGTGGTCTTTTTCTGCCATCATGTTTCTGTTGATATAAATGATATACAGTAAGTATGGTAATAAACCAGGACAGATACTGGTGAATTTGATCAGGCCGCATGTGGGTTTTAGATCCATCTCTGCAGTTAGGAATGGGGAGGGGATTCTAGTTAATAAGTTAGAAGACCTAGCTCAGTTGTTTAGCCAGTTTTATTCTGACCTGTATGCAGAGGAGTCTCGGCAATGAGTAGCAATGGGGAACATTTTAGATGTACTTCCTCTGCCAAAACTTTCTGAGGCTCAGCTTCAAATATTGGAGACCCCATTAACTGTGGTTGAGAGTGAGCAAAATAATAAAAAAAATGCACCTCAGACAAAAGCCCCAGGCCCAGCCAGGCTGCCTTGCAATTATTGCAGAATCTGCAAGACCTAACTGTCTGCCCATGTTGGAGGTTAATCAGTTAGGTGCAGTAGCAGCAAGGAAAGTTTCTGGAGGAGACAAATTGTGCTAAGTGGGTAAGACCCATCTCTTTACTGAATTTTGATATATAAATGCTCAAAAATCTTAGCCAAGCCCCTGATGGATATCCTTCCTACTTTGATTGGTGAACACCATGTGAGCTCCACAAAGGAAAGATAATGCTGTTATGAATGTGCGTAAACTGGTGATGGCCATTGAATGCTGTCAAAGGCTGGAGAGCTGGTCTTTGTTATGAACTTCGATGAGGAAAATGTCCCAGCCAACCCTATTGAAGGCTATTTGCTTTAGTTTATGGATGGTTTTGAGTTTGGAGATTACTCCTATAAAATTATCTATACATTCTGTACTAAGAGTTGTACAAATGGCACAAGCTTAGATTGTAAGCCCTCCTGGGACAAGGAAATACCTGCAGTATCTGACTGTGACTCAACCTTGAACTACTTCTGGAAAGGCATGAGTTAAATACTAATAAATAAATACATTAATTAAATAAATAAATACCAAGTAGAGTGATGTTGAACACCTTTTATTTACAATGGGGTACTCATAAGGGGGAACCAACCCTTTAATTTCTACTCTACCTAGAACCCTTACTATTTTACCTTAAGCAGCAGGCTGGAAAAGCAGGAATAGATTTGGTGAGGAGGGTGGGGGAGAGATATTTAAGGTTGTTGCTTTTGTGGAAGATCTTTTGCAGGACCGGTCAAAGAGTTTCTGCCACACTTCCCCCCAACAGCAGCCGCCACCACATTTCCCCAGCTGTCGCTGCCACAGCCACCACCCGTGCTGCTGATTCTGTTTCGGGAGGGGGAGGCAGACAGCAGCACACATGGTCTGCTGCGGGCAAGAAAGCAGCAGCAGTCGCTTTTGGAAATACCACTACTGCCGCTGCTCGCCTCCCACCCCCCCCCAACAGAATCGACAACAGCTGGGGGGATGGAATGGACGGTCATATGTGCTGCTGCCACCCATCAGGGCCAGTCACTTAGCTCACCTAGTGGAAGGGCCGGCCCTGATCTTTTGGTATTTTTAACAAATTCTGCTGCCTGCCTAGGCTGTTGACAGTGTTGGATTATTTCCATATTTAATTTCAATCCAGAAAAAATAAGTCAGAGGCCTTGGCTCCTTTGGAAATGACCAAGGAATCCTGGGAAGTTCCTTTCCCATTGCGTTAGACAGAGGGTTCCATTCTTTAGTTAGGGGAATGTGTATATCACAGGATCCCACAGATCTCTACAACATTAATACTCCTTTATTAAGGAACTTTCAAAAGACTCTGTTAAATTGTCAGTCCATGTTAATTTCTTTGATGAGCAAAATCATTATATTAAATGATTTTACTCCCAAAGTAGCTTTACTTATTTCACATGCTACCTATCCTGTTAACAGCACACGATTTGAGAGTGGTGGAAAGAACACTGCACCATCTTTTTTTGGCAGGGGTGGTGATCTAGAATATCTTTAGGGGTGCTAGCTAGGACATGGGGTCAAGGTGGGATGGCACTGCCTGATCTTACGTTACATGGATATTCAGTTGTTATAGAGAAAGAAGCCAACCTCTTACGTGTCACATCTGCAAAATTCACCCCTTCCTTTCTACAAACACCCTTTTGTACTCACTAGTCACCTCCCGCCTTGACTATTGTAACCTGCTCCTTGCTGGTTTCCCTCTGAATCATCTTTCTTCCCTTCAATCTGTTCAAAGCTCAGCTGCATGGCTTATCTTCTGACAGTGTCCCTATGCTCATTTAACTCCTTTTCTCAAGTCACTTCACCGGTTCCCTAACAGTTTCCACATCCAACCTTCTACTGATCTACAAGTGCATTCATTCGGCAGCTCCTCACTATCTTTCCTCTCTTATCTCACTCTACACCCCTTCTCGGGAACTCTGTTCTTCTGGCAGATCCTTTTTAATCTGTGCCCTTCTTGGTCACTGCCAACTCGAGACCTCGTATATTCCACTTTGCTGCTCTATATGCCTGAAACAAACTATCTGAGTCTATGCATCGAGCTCGTTCTCTAGCCCTATTCAAATCCAGGCTAAAACACTTCCCTCCCCCCTTTGAGGTTGCTTTTGGATCCTGATGCTCCTTACTCTCTTGTCCACTACTTCTGTGGATTCGTGTCCCCAGTTTTGCTATGTTTTTTGTCAGATCCTCACACAACAGCTCAAATCTTATTCATATCCATCTCCTCTCCCCCCTTTCTCATGTGTCTTGTGGAACGCACACTCCATCTTAAATAAACTTGCCTTTAATCATGATCTTTATCTCTAATGCTCTCCATCTCCTTGCTCTAACTGAGATCTGGCTTCAGTCACTACTCTGTCATGCGGCTTTCAATTCTCCCACACACCTCATCCCACTTGTCATGGTGGAGGTATAGGGCTTCTACTCTCGCCTTCCTGTCAATTTCAACACCTCCTATCTCAGTCTCACTCCTTTCCCTTCTTTGAAGTCCATTCCATCCATCTTTCTACTCCACCACCTCTCCAATTAGCTGTTATATATCAACCCCCTGACAAGTCCATCTCTACATTTCTCTCTGACTTTGACTCATAGCTTTCCTTCCTTTTGGATTCATCTTCACTCTCCCTTATTCTCGGGGATTTTAACATTCATGTTGATAACCCCTTTGACCCTTATGCTTTAAAATTCCTCTCTTCATCATTCAACCTCCAGGTTTGCTCTACTGCCCCTTCTCACCAGCAAGGCCACAAACTGACTTTGTATTATTCTCTAATTACTTACCCACAAACCTCTGTACCTCACTTTTTCCCATATCGGACCATCACCTGCTAAGCTTCACTCATCACTCACCGCCCTCAACCTTGCTCTCTCCTCCAACTTCTTTAGAAATCTTCATTCTATTGACCCATTGGTTCTCTCCTTCACTGTTTCATCACCTCTTTCTTCCACTACGTCATCTGAGTCTGTTGATGAGGCAGTAGCTTCCTATAACACTGCACTCTCCTCTGCTCTGGATGCTCTTGTTCCACCCATGCCACATCCTGTGATGCATACTGTACCTCAACCCTGGCTGTCTTCCACTATCTGCTATTTACATTCCTGCGCTCGCTCAGCTAAGCATGCTTGGCTCAAATCCCATACCCTTGTGGACTTTCTACACTTCAATTCATGCTTGTCTCTTTCCAGTCAGCCATAGCACTCAAACAAGACTATTACGTCCATCTAACTAACTCTTGGCTTCTGACCCTCACCGTTTCTTTACAACTCTCTTTTTAAGATGCCTCCACCTCCGAACCTGACCCCACCCTCCCTTTCTGCCCAAACCCTGGCTGACTACTTCCATGACAAGATTCACAAGATCACACTAATTCCCCATGAGAACAGCTACTCCCCTTCATCACTCCCAACTCCCCCCCCCCCCATCCTTTCTTCCTTTTCTATGATCTCTGATGAGGAAACCACTCACCGTCTTTCCTCATCCAAACTCACTACCTGTTCTTATGATCCTATTCCCACCAATCTCCTTAGCTCTGTCTCCTCCACTGTAGTCCCTTCCATCTCTCATATTCTCAATCTATCGCTTTCTACTGCAACTTTCCCTGCAGCCTTCAAGCATGCTGTGGTCATTCCTGTCCTCAAGAAACCCTCACTAGACCCTACCAGTCCTTCTCACTATCGACTCAACTCACTATTGACCCATCTACCTCCTCCCCTTCGTTTCTAAACTACTTGAACATGCAGTTAACTGCCGTTGCCTCGACTTTCTCTCCTCTCAAGCCTTTCTGGATCCTCTATAATCTGGCTTTTGTCCTTTACATTCTACCGAAATGGGTCTTGCCGAATCTTCAGTGACCTGTTCCTGGCAAAATTCAAGAGCCTTTACTCAATCCTTATCCATCTTGACCTTTCTGCTGCCTTTGACACTGTTGACCACAACCTTCTCCTTGTTACCTTGTCCTCGCTTGGTTTTAAGGACTATGTGCAATCCTTGTTCTCTTCTAATCTCTCCCATCATTCTTTCAGTGTTTGTTCTGGTGGACCTTCTCTACTGCTATCCCGCTCTCAGTTGGATCTGTCTTGAATCCACTCCTTTTCTTTCTCTATATCCATTCCCTTGGTGCACTCATATCTTCCAATGGTTTTCAGTAACATCTTTATGCTGATGACTCGCAGATCTACCTCTCTACACCTGAAATCTTTCCGGCAATCCAGACCAGGATCTCTGCCGTTCTGACATTGCTGCTTGGATGTCTGAATGCTGCTTGAAATTGAACATGGCCGAAACAGTTTTCCCCCTAATCCCTCTTTTACCCTTCCTCCTTTTTCAGCCTCTGTGGATAACTCTCTACTCCTCCCTGTCTCCTCAGCTCACAAACTTGGGGTCCTCTGACTCCTCTCTTCTTCTCCACACACATCCATCTGATAGCTAAAACCTGCTATTTCTTTCTCTACAACATCAACAAAATTAGTCTATTCCTTTCTGAACACACTACTAAGATACTTATCCACTCCTTAGTCACTTCCCTTCTAGAATATTGTAACCTACTCCTTGCTGATCTCCCTCTGAATCATCTCTCTCCCCTTCAATCTGTTCAACACTCCGCTACATGGTTAATGTTCCGCCAGCCTCATCATGCTATTCCCTCTTCTCAAGTCACTTCATTGGCTCCCTATCTGTATCCACATTCAATTCAAACTTGTCCTGCTGACCTATAAGTGCATTCACTCTGCAGCTCCTCACTATCTTTCCTCTTATCTCTCCCTTCACCGCTCCTCGGGAAATCTGCTCTTCTGGCAAATTGCTTCTATCTGTGCCTCTCTCTTCTATTGCTAACTCCAGACTTCGCTCCTTTCATCTTGCTGCTCCTTATGCCTGGAGTGATTAGATGTTAAGTGCCCTTGAGTCAATGTAGACTCCTTGTGACCCTGTGGCTGTTTTTTTTGGCAAGGTGTGACCAGAAGTAGATTACCAGTCCTTTCCTTCTGTGTAGTAAATCTACAGTATCTGGTAGTCTCCCATTAAAGTACTAACCAGGTCCAACCCTGGTTAGCTTCTCACGATCCTGCTCACTCAAGGTGGCATGGCCCTAGTAGTGACTACATATCTAAACAAAATTACAGGAGCCAGCGCTACTCCTTTGTGATGATGTCTCAAATGTGACACATGGGGACAAGCTTTGAATTATTTTTGCAAAAGGTTTGCTAGCAAGAGAGTTCATACCTTGCCACTGGAGGCACCCCCAAGCTCCCTTCTGTGTTACAGTGGCAGTTAGCACATCACAATAGGATGGCCTTAATTTTTTTTTAAAACAAGTCTGTGTTCTTATCTGGATTCACTCCCACTTAAGGCTCTTAGTGTTGCCCTCAAAGCCTAATTGGTGTGGACGTGGATGTTGAATGGTACTCCATCATGTGTGTGAGAGAGAGAGAGAGAGAGGTGGTCTTGGGGCAGGGGTTACTATTGTAGATGCATAATGTTTATGTTTACATTTATTTTGACATATGATATACTGCCTCATTACATCGAGGCAGTTTACAATTTATTTTTAAATATAAGAGAAGACCACACCTTGGAAAACAGAAAAGAACTACAAAATTAAAAAGGAAAGATGAGAGAAATCCAAACATAAAGAGCAGGCACGCCAACAAAAAAAACACACGTCAACGGGCAGAGGGTGGGAGATCAAAAGCAGAGGCAAAGTTTTTGAAAATTTTTGGTTCCATTTTTTGTGGTTCTTGGACGTTGTACTCTGCTTTATTAAAAGATTATGCAAAAAAGTAAAAGAAAAACTTTGCAAAGAAACTTGATGTAGAAGAACTAATAAAGGCTTTTCAAGGACATCTGAAGCAAAAAGTACTGAGTGTCTTAACTGAACATATGAACAACCAAGAGATAAAAGGAGTGCTCAGAGAGGATAAGTTACTAGCATAAAAAAACAAAAAACAAAACAATTTCTGTGTGTTAGTCTTTACTGAGGAGGATGTTGGGGCCATACCTACACCGGAAATCTAGTTGTTCTGAATCATCACTATCAAAAGTAACTAGAAGGTGTAAAGATCAAATTGGCAAACTCAAGAGTAACGGATTGCCTGAACCAGATGGCATTCATCCAAGAGTCTTGAAAGAGCTGAAACATGAAGTTGTCAACCTGTTAATAGTAGCCTATCATTCAAAATGATACCAGCAGAGAAATGGAGGGTGGCCTATGTAACGCCAGCTCTTAAAAAGGGCTCCGGTGGTGATTCAGGGAACTATAAATCAGTAAGCCTAATGTCAGTACTTTGCAAAATGGTTGAAGCTATATTTAAAAAGAAAAACAACCCCAAAACCAAAACTACTGAGAATATAGACAAATAGCTTTATGGGAATGAATCCGCATGGGCTCAGCAAGCAAATCATGCCTTACTAGTTTATTAGGTGTAAACCAACAAGTGTATAATGGTGAGCTGGTTGATATAGTATATTTGCATTTTCAGAAGACATTTGATAAAGTTCCGCATGAGACACTCCTTCAGAAATTAGTCATGAGAGATGAGACCCATGCCCTTCTGGCTAAAAGCCAGGAAACATAAGTACTAAATGCTCAATAGCAGAATCCCAAGGGTCCATACTGGGACCAGGACCATTTAACAAATTCATAAATGATCTGAAGATAGGAGTAATGAATGAGGTGATTAAAATTTGTGGATTTTTTTATTTATTTATTTAACAAGCACTTATATACCGCCGCTTCCGGAGATCAGCTGCGGTTCACAAATAACAGTCAACAAAGCATAGTTTGTTTTACATGTAACGTCATATAACTATAAACAATGTAAAGTTAACAGAAATGTTAAACAAATTAGCACGGAACAGTGCAACACTATATACATTATATACATATACATTTAATGTAGGGTATAATTGTAATGAGTAGTTCAGATTTAGATGGGGAGGGTTTTCTTTTTCAGTTATAGTAAGATGTTAACCAGAAACTGATTAGCCTTTATCTAATTCTTTTGAGGGCTGGTCTGTGTTATTGTAGTGTATTGTAAAAAGGTGGGTTTTCAATTTTTTGCGGAATTCATTAATCTCTGTTAGCATTCTTAGTTCAACTGGGAGGGAATTCCAAGCTATTGGGGCTGCATGTGAGAACGCTCTGTTATTTGTTGATTTATTTGTTTTTATGAAGTCTTTGGGGGTTTTGAGTTTATTTAATTAAGTTGTTAAAATGGCAGAGGATCGTGAGGATTTGTAAAAGTATCTTTGTGAAAGTAGGAGACTAGGTATCTAAAGGGCAGATAAAATATAATATAAAATATAATGTGGACAAGTGTAAAATGATTGAGACAGGGAAAGATAATCCCCAATATAGATAGAAATGCTGGGTTCTGAGGTAGGAGTTAGATCAAGAAAAAGATATTGGAATCATTGTAGATATGTTTAAATTTTCAGCCCATTGTGCTATAGCAGCTAATAAAGCAAAAAGAATGTTAGGAATTATTCAAAAAAAAGGGATGGACAACAAAACTATATATATCATTATGCTTCTGTAGAGATCCCTGGTGCATCCAGACCTTGAAAGAAAAGGTACAAAGAGCCACCAAAATGGTAAAGGGGATGGAAGAATACTCCTATGAAGAAAGGCTAAAAAGGTTAGGGCTCTTTAACCTGGAAAAGAGACGGCTGAGGGGAGATATGATAGAAGTCTATAAATTAATGAACGGAGTGGAACGGGTAAACGTAGATCGATTGTTTACCTTATCAGAATATAGAAAGGCTAGGGGACATGCAATGAAGCTACAGGGTAAACTATTTAAGACTAATAAAAGAAAATATTTCTTCACTCAACGTGTAATCAAACTCTGGAATTTGTTACCGGAGGATGTAGTAAAGGCTGTTAGTGTAGCTGGGTTTAAAAAAGGTTTGGACAAGTTCCTGGAGGAAAGGTCCATAAACCATTATTAAGAAGTGACCGAAGATATCAATGCTTGACCCAGTACAAGCATTGCGGAACTTGTGTCTCTTGGGGAAACTGCTAGGTACATATGACCTAGATTGGCCACTGTTGGAAACAGAATACTGGGCTTGATGGACCTTGGTCTGACCCAGTATGGCATATCTTATGTTCTTATGAGTACTGGGTATAGTTCTGATCACCCCACCTTAAAAATGATACAGTAGGTATCCAAGATAGTGTTTTGAACAGACGCACCTGAAGGATGCTCCAGAGGTGTTCTGCTGTTTGCGGGTTGCTTGCTGGAGGTCAACATTGGGCAAGAGAAGAGGAAAAAGCAGGGTGTCTCCCCCCTGAGACCTGCTCTGCCCCATCTCTGCACCAAATGGTATTGGATGCATTTTGGGCTCCCTTGGCCCATTGACGTTTCAGCAGGTAGCGGCATAGATGGGGCTTCTCTAGGCCCCATGGAAAGAGCACCACCCCCGAGACCCAGAAGCAGATTTGTTGTTTGTTTGCAGAAGGGGGAGAGTCTTGCAGAAGGTGTGTCGGCTTCTTCTCTGCTAGAGGGGCTCCCAGCAACTATTTCTTCCCCTCTTGCTGAGGGGCTGGAGGATGATTCCTTGGAACAGCAATAGGATGCGGCTCTGAACTTTGAGTGAGATTGCCCAGGGGAGAGAAGATGCCGCTTCTAGTCTGATGCTTCAGGAGATAAAGAAACCTGGCATTGACGCTTGAGTCGCTTTGGGACACTATCCAGACCTTGACTCTTCTGTGCTACTGCTGTCTTGAAGACTGGTGTGATTCTTAAGGAATTTGAATTGACAGCATCCAAAACCTAGGGGAAGTCTTGGTGGAAAATGGGATCTTCATTCATCACAGAGTGGAGTACTTGGAGGAGAGCTGACCTGAGACTCTTGAATTTTCCGGGATCCCCTTTAGTATCTCCAGTGGAGACAGCCTGGAGATATCTGATGGAAGTTTTGGGAATGCCATCTGAATCACCATCTCCAATTGTTAAAGCTCAATATTTTTGTCAGTGAGAGGGAAATCATCCCTATCTGGCATGCAGGGAGATTCTGTAATATTCATAGCTACAGATTTTTTGGATTCCATCTTTTGAGTAGTGACTCAAAAGGACCAACTCGGTAGTTACTTTGGCCCTGAAATATGATCGCAACACTGTTTTTAAATTATATTTCAGCTATATGATTAAGCTGTTCTTGGGCTCAAAAGTTCACGTGTTCCCTGATTTGTCTAAATGTTCCCAAATGCGGCACCAGGCGTTCCTGACCTTGAGACCCAGGGCTGTGGCTCTGAGGACGTTTTTTTGGTACGCTTCCTTGTAACTGTGAGATAGTTTGGGAAGGAAGAAATTATGTGTTCTTTGAACCTAAGCAGCTTTTGGATTTTATTGTGGCTAGAGAGGAGTCAAAGTTTCAAGTTATTATCCCAGAGTTAACGCTATAAGGGCAACCTCTGGGGGGACTTATGCATAATATTAGTTTTAAGTACCTCTGTATAATTTTCCTGTAACTTGGATTTCATTTCCTTTACTAGTGGACGAATGTGAGGCAATTTTCTTGCTTTTTCCTTTTCCAATTTGGAATGATTATTTATTTTTTCTGTACTTCACTTAATTTGTAAGTGAAGATTAATGATAAATTAAATAAAAATATATAGAAAATGATATAGAAGAATTAGAAAACGTTCCAAGCGACAATATGATAGAAGTTTATAAATCATAACAAATGTGGAATGGTTAATACAGAAAGGTTGTTAAACCAATCAAACAATACAAAAAAACTTGACTATCACTACTACTAATCATTTGTACAGTGCTACAATGCATACATATTGCTGTACATATAGATGTAAGACACAGTCCCTTCTCATCAGAGCTTACAATCTAATCAAAACACATAGGAAAACTGGGGACAAGAGAATGGTAAGATACACAGATGTAATGGACAAGAGAGTGAGGAGCATCATGATCCAAAAGAGGCTTCAAAGAGGTGGGGTTTTAGCTTGGACTTGAATAGGGCTAGAGGTGGTGTCCGGCCCATAGATTCAGGTAGTTTGTTTAAGGCATATGGAGCAACAAGTAGGATGAACAAAGTCTGGAGGTGGCAGTAGCAGAGAAGGGTGCAGATAAAAGTGATCTGCCAGAGGAGCAGAGTTCCCGTGGAGGGGTGTAGAATGACATATGCAAGGGCGGCTCAAGGCAGTCTGCTGCCTGAGGCAAAGAATGAGATGGCGCCCCCCCCCCCCCCCATCACCTTAGAGGGGGCGGGGCTTTTTCAGAAATCCAATCAGAGACTGAACCAAATCAAAAAGCCGATTAGATTATATGGAGGAAATGCAAGATATTTGCACACAGGGCCGTATCGAACTCCAATCGCGCCTTATGCGACTTGCAACTCGGGCACACGCCCCCCCATACCTCCATCCAGCGCTGCCTGCTCTTTCCCTGCTGCTGCCGCCCTCTGTTTTTTTCACGGCGGCACCGGCAACAGGGAAAGAGCAGGCAGCACTGGACAGAGGTATGGGGAGGAGGAGGGGGGGCAAGCACCCAATCTGAAAGGCGCCGGCACTCTAAGCAGATATCATGTCGGAGGAGGGAGGGACCAGACCTGCTTAAAGTGCTGCAAAAAGGCTTTGGGCGCATTTTAACTGCCTGCTATTGTCCTGCCAACGGCAGCAGGGCAATAGCAGAGAGCCGAAATGCGCCCCCCAAGCCTTTGCGCCCTGTGCGGCTGCACTGCTTGCACAGGGCTAGGTACGGTCCTCTTTGCACACCAAGGAACTAAAAGACAGCAGGAATCAATAGCACAGTTTATAAAACTAAATTATAACCCATTTTTATTTTGTTATAAACTGCATTATGGTTCTCCCTTTTTCTTTTTCAACATATATTTTGCATCCACAGTGGGTGCAGAGCAGAACCAGGACATTCACCCACAGAACTCAATATTAAAAATAAAAAAATCTGATTCTCATCATCTCACTAACAACAACAACAACAAACACTATTCTCCAGTACCAGGCATATTGTGAACTAATAAAAAAACCTTACAACAAAAAGCAAACCTACCATACCATACCATATTAGCACAAACTTCCAAAAGTCACATAAGGAGCCCATCCAAAAAAAGCGTCACTGTAAATACTACAGTGGGCCCTGGAACATCCATACACCTATTTGAAAAGCTGAACAAGTCAAATTGCTACAGTATAGTATAGATCTTTATATACAAACTGCATGTTAACAGAACACCTGACCTCAGTCACACACACATCGACCTTCACCAAGTACAGAATAAGTAACCACAATCTAAAGTAAAAATAAAAATATGTAGACAAAATTTAAACTGAAACCCCAAGAAGCCAGAGTCCACATGCAGTGCAACATCAGATAAATAAGAGATGCAGTTCCCCAATACTGTGTAAAATATAAAAATAGCACAAAGTCCAATCACCAAAATTAAATTATTTTTTCTACCTTTGTTGTCTGACCATTTTATTCTCCGATCATGCTGGTCCCGACCTGAGGCTTCTGCTTTTCTGTCTTCTCTTAGCTCTCTTTCTGTGGTCTATGGTCCAAGGTCCATCTGCCATTTCTTATCTCTTCTTTTGTTTTCTTCACTTCCTTCCATTAGCCCATTTCCAGTTTCAGTAACCCTCCCCAGTATCAGTCCCCTTTCCAGTCCTCCCCTCCCAGTACCTTCCAATGTCAACCACCTTGCATTCCCATGACTGCCACTTGTGTCCATTCCCTTCCAGTCCCCCTCCTTTCCTACTGTCCAGCCCCTTCTAGTCCAAATACCATCCCAGGTATCAGCTCAAGTCCACTCTCAGTGCCACCCCCCAGTCAGCTCTCTTCCAGCTACCCTACCCTCTGTCCATCTCTCTTCCAGTGCCATTCACATGTCAGCTCCATTCCAGCCTCCTCCCTATTACCCAGCTACCTACCACTTCCATCCCCAAGTGTCAGCTCCCTTCCAGTCCCCCTTTGGTACATTCCAGGTGTCGGCTCCTTTCCAGCCCCCTCCTTCCCTTCCTGCCCCATCCTTCCCCTGGCAGACCTTCTCAGTATCTGCTCCCTTCCAGTCCCTATTCTACCATCCCCCCCCCCCACATCAGCCCATTTGTAGCCCTAGCCCCTAGTTTTCTTCCAGGGCCAGCAGCACTCTCCTCCCCTCCCCTATTAGCCCATCTCTAGTCCTATCCCCTTTATCAGCCCACCCCAGTCCTAGCCCCCCAATCAGCCCGTTACCAGTCGTAACCCTCCAATAAGTCCATTTTCAGTCCTAGCACCCCAATCAGCCCATTTCCTGTCCTAGTCTTCCCCATAGCCCATTACCAGTCCTACCCCCCCATTATCAGTCCATTTCCAGAACCTAGCCCTCCCCGATAGCCCATTACCAGTCCTAAGCCCCCCATCAGCCCATTTCCAGTTCTAACCCCCTGATAGTCCATTATCAGTCCTAGCCCCCCTCCTGATCAGTCCATTTCCAGTTTTAAACCCCCATCAGTCGATTTCTAGTCCTAACCCCCATCAGCCCATTTCCAGTTCTAACCCCCCATAGCCCATTACCATTCCTAATCCCCCATTAGCCCATTTCCAGTTCTAAACCTCCCAATCAGTGCAGTTCCTGTCCTACCCCCCCCCCATCAGCCCAGTTCCAGTCCTAGACCCCTCCCCCCCAACCCAGGGAAATTGAAAACAACAAAACAAAACTCCGGCATAAGAAGCAGCTGCTGCTGCTGCTCTAGCGGCAGAATGAGGAGCCCTGCGGCCGCCCGCACCCCCCAGAGAGCCTGCTGGTTTCCCCGGCTCCGCTTTGCAGAGCCGCGGCAAAGGGACAGTGTTTCCCTTAACCGCGGCTCTGTTAAAGGATTTCCTGTTTCCCATCAGTGCCGTGGGCTCAGCTTTAACAGAGCACTTGAATGCACAGAAATAAAGGATAGCACAGCAACTACATTACTTTATCCAAACCATATGGGAACAAATATAATCCAAGCACATGCATCTTGAACATAAGCATCCTTTAAGTTCATAATTTGTGCCCTCCCTTTTGAAGGCAGGATATCAAAGTGCCCAGTGAAAGCATCCTGAATGTTCCCCACATCAAAAATTTGTTTAAAGCCCTTACACGTCTAGGAGTGGATAGAAGCCTCCTGTTTTGTGACCAGACAGTAACTTGAAATAAAATTCTCATCTTTTTTCCTCTGGTGGAATGGGTTCTCAGAATCTGATCAAGATACTTGCATTGGACAATACGAAGATAGCTCATATAGAGCTTGTATCCATTCTGAATGATCCAGAGAATCCAATTATCTTAAGTTTGTGGTAAGGAAGCCTATCCTGAGTTACAGGAAATGGAAAAAGGCAAAGAGTTCACCCTAGTAAAAGGGCCCCTTTTGCAAGGTCAGGGTAACAAAACCACAACCTCACCTAGGAACCAGAAAACCCCCAGCTGGAACAGGTTTCATGTTTCCCCTAGTGAAGTAATACAGACCTAAGGTCCAAGACCCTTACGTCAGTAAGCTCCCTGATTACTCAGGTGCCAGAAGGCAGAGTAATCTCCGTCACCTGGGAAGAGAGGAGGTGGGGCTAGAACCCTGGAGATATAAGCCTATGCTAGATTATAGCAGGAGAGAAGGAGAAGGAGAAAGAGGAGAAGGAGAGAGGGTGGAAGAAACGCCAGAAGGGCTGATGCAAAGGCAAGAAGAGGAGAAAGAGAGAGAGAGAGAGAGAGAAGCTGATACAAGCCGAGGCACAGGTACTAGCCTAAGAAACCTGATTAATGCTGAGCAGAGCAGGAGAAGCCTGACTAATGCTGGGCACTGCAGAGGTGCAGGAGACACGCTCAGCTCTAACGAGGGGCTGTCAGCTGAGTCCGGTGAGCCAGAAGGAGAGTCAGAGTCTATGCAGCTAGGAGAGCCTGATGCTGAGCTGAATGAGGAAGACACCCTCATGGATTGCTCTTTGTGCCAAGCCTTAGCCACAGAAGGGTTGAAGGAGAGCCAGCCCTGAGAGAGAGCCCTCCAGAGAAAGGTAACCATAAGAAGCAGGTAGATGGATTGTAAATTCCCACATGGTAAAGAGGGGAAGTTTTACTAAGACATAAGAACAAGCTGGAGTTGTGAATTGTGCTTGTTAACCACCTGCTACCTGTGAAGTGAGACGGCAAGAAGCCAAATTAACTGTGAGGAAAAAGCTTTCTTTTTGCTCTTGAATTTTCCTGAGAAATCTGAATAGAACTTTGCTTGCACATTGAAAGTTTGTTCCTGTTTGGAGTTTTTGTTTTTGCTTATAAATTGGAAAACAGCCTGGAAAGGTTTGAGACTGGAAAAGAAGGCAAACTGCCACAGAAGAAAGCCTGTTTTGGGGTTTTATGCTTTAACTAGCAAAGCTATAGGAAGCTGGTAGCCTTGCTGTTAAAAGGCTATGTTTTTCTGAGCTGAAGAATACTTTAAGCTGTCATTTTGGTTTTGGGTTTTGTTTGCTTATAACCTGTTGTACTTTGAAGAAGCCTGGAGAAGTATGCCTGAATGTGGTATTTATGAACCCTTTTTGTGCTCAATAAATTTCTGTCATTGCCTTACCCAAGGAGCCCGACTACAGCTTTCTACCTGAAGCACATATATATTGCAATTAAACTACATTTCCCAGAAAGCTTTGCGGGGAACTAGTCAGTTAAGGCTGAAAGGGGAAAGTTCCTTATACAACCACGCCCCTCTAAGCTGGAGGCGAGTGGTGAGGGCATGACAAGTTATACTAGGCAAACTGTTTAATCTCCTCTCCCTACCCCTCCAAATAGCAGGTTTTCTTGAACATGTACTGGAATAGCAGCACACTCTCTGGAGCTAGTCAAAACCCCATCTCTGGTTTAGAGGGGGGTTCTGTATGTGGCTTTTAGCCCTCTGTCTTTGATAAGAGTGAGATCCCTGTTTCAACTGATGAGAATGCGGCATTGGAGAATACCTTCTCTTCAGACTAGTCTCAACTACCCACTCAAAAGCTTCACAGATGATTTATCTATTTAACTGGGCTTATATACCACTTTTCTACCAGTCAAAGCCGTGTATAGTCAGGTACTGTATATTGTTTTTGTACCTGAGGCAACGGAGGGTTAAGTGGCTTGCCCAAGACAAAAAGGAGCATCTGTGGGACTAGAAACCCCAGTCCTTCCGGCCCAAGGTTGCTGTCCTCTAGTGGGATTCAAACCTCTGGCTCTCCAGCCCGAGGTAACTCGCCCCAACCACTAGGCCACTCCTCCTTCTGATGAGGAGAGTCAGTGGCTGCACCTCAACTTATTGGGGGTCTTCTGCTGGGACATGTAAAAAATGTAGCAGAGGAGAAATTTAAAAAAAAAAATACATCTGCACTACCCAAGAGCAACGAATCCAGCAATAGCAGCTGCCATGGTAAAACTGAAGCAAAACCATTTATAAAACAATCAGAAACCCTGACCTATATGTGATAAATCAATGTTGCTCACCTGTAACAGAATTGATAAGGCACACGAGTGGGTGATGTCATCTGATGGCAACACGGCAGAACTGCTTTCCCTCTGCCCTTCTCATATGCAGTGTCCCCTCAAATTATAGTTTATTCAATTCTTTATATTCTGCTTTTAGCTATAGCATTAAAGTGGCTTACAAATTATTCAAAAATAAGATTGTTAATGGGAAAAGAACAAGGAAAAAAAAAGGTTTAAAAATATGCTACACTATCACAGTTGAGCTAGTCCTGCAGTCTACCTGGCCCCTGACTAGTCACTCCCAAACACTAGTTAAAAAAAAAATAGCATTTCAACTGCTTCTTATATGTTTTGAACAAGGATCCTATTCTGATGTAGTGTGGAATAGAATTTCAGAGGGCAGGTGCCACAGAGTAGAAAGCTGACTGGCTAGTAGATTCAAGATAGGTGATATTGTTGGCTGGAATAATTAATTTGTTATGGGCCTGAGAGCATAAAGACGTCAAAGGAGCAAAGGAAATAAAAGTCCGAGAAACAACAAAAAACTGAACATAAAAGATATGCCATACTGGGCAAGACCAAAGGACCATCAAATCCAGTATCCTGTTTCCAACAGTGGCCAATTCAGGTCACAAGTACCTGTCAGGTTCCCAAAAAGGTACACAGATTCCATGCTGCTTATCCCAGGGATAAACAGAGGATTTCCCTGTCCACGTTAATATTGGTTTATGGACTTTTCTTCCAGGAACTTGGAGCTGGGTTTAAGAGAGGTTTGGACATTTAACAGCTTTTACTACATCCTCCGGCAGTGAAAGCCAGAGTTTGATTACATGCTGAGTGAAAAACTATTTTAGTCTGAAAAAGTGCTACATTTTCTTGTAAGGGGGGAAGCAAGATGGTGGCGTAGAGAGAGGACATGGCCACAGCTCTCTTTACTCTTAACATAGTATTACCTTTTACTTTTTTTCTCCTTATGGGCAAACATAATCGACATCCCCACAACCCACCGCATGCCAATCAGAGTTTTTTCCCTGCACGGGCATAGTTGCTGGAGGACACGGCTGTAGAGGCAGATTGGGCAGGAGAACGCGCTGCCTCTGGCCCTGATACTACCTTGAGTCCTAGCAGTAGATCTTTTGTTTCCCTATGGCATATGTCGGCAGTCCCAGGGGTACCAAACCAGATGGTTGCTCAAAGTAGTGCAGAGTCCATTTGGGCTGATGAAGAGATGTTCGGGGCAACTGGAGAGAGACCTATAAGTTCTGCACAGGTTGAGTGTGAGTGGGGGCCGGCGAAGGAATCCATGGTGTCAAGCAGAGAGGCTCAGTGGATTGAGGCAGTGGTGACAGATGGAGAGCCAAGTTGGGGTGTGGAGGTCCATGCTGCCATGGGGAACCTCAGAAGGAAGATGCCTTTAGCAAGACCCCTGAATGTGATGCTCAATAGCATCTAACAGGTAGTGACTTCTATGGATGTTACAATCTTAGCAATGGCTACGTTAACTCTGGATGATGCACTCTAAACTTATAATTAAGGACACTGAGTTCACTCAATTTGAGCAATGGGGTGAAGATGATGGAAGAGTCTGTAACGAAGATGGGTGAGACTCAAATAACATTAGTTTATAAGGCTCTGTTGGCTAAGGAACTGGAAAATTTAAAAAATGCCTCTTAGGCTTTGAAATTTAAGATGTGTTAATTTTCCTATTGTTGCCTTTGTCTATGGTTCAAAAGTACTTCAAAGGGATTCTTTAAATTCCTCAGAATGCAGTACCACCTTTACCTAAAATTTATTACCTTCCAGAAAAGAAAGTCTTCAGGATCTGATGATATTTAGGCTGTTCCCACATTGAGACCACCGGATCCTTCGGATCTGACTGCCTTTCTGGAGAGCACTGAGTCATACATTATTCAGCATGGAAAGCATAGTTACTTGCCTGTAATAGGTGATCTCCAGGAACAGCAGGAATTTAGTCTTCACATATGGGTGACATCGGTACCAATGGAGACTGTGCAGGAATGCTCCCTAGTGTCCAGTAGGAAAGCTTTTGGAGCACTCCACAGTGCCTGCACGACTGCCTTCCCACCTTCCTTTCTTCAATTGAGTTTGTAGCTGAGAAAAGAGAGTAAATGAAACCCTATAAAGGAGGAGGAGGACAGGTCGTGAAGACTAAATTCCTGCTGTTCCCAGAGATCACCTGTTACAGGTAAGTTACTGCACTCTCCAGGAACAAGCAGAAATGTACTCTTTACATATGCAACCTCTCTAGTTCTCATATTCCAGATGAAGTGACCGCAGAACCAATGGAGGTTCGCCTCAGACTAGGCATGATGAGGTCATGGATCCCACATGGATTTCTGGTATCTTCAAAGTCCAGGACGGCATCTAAGTCTGAAAGAGGTGCTGGGGTACAACCTGTCCAGACAATAATGGGAAGCAAAGGTATGGACAGAAGACCAAGTTGCTGCTTTGCAAATTTCATCGATGACTATTGAGTGTAGGTTTGCCATCAAGGTGGCCATAGCTCGAATGTTGTGAGCTGTGACACGCCCTTCCAGGGATAGTCCTGCTTTGTCATAGGCAAATGAAATGCAGTCTGCTATCCATCTGGAGAACTTATTTTAGAAACAGGTAATCCCAGGTGACTAGGGTCAAATGAGATAAACTGCAAGGCTTTGTGGTGATCTCAAGCTCTTTGGAGATAGAAAGCCAGGGCACGTTTGCAGTCAAGAATGTGCAGAGTTGCTTCTGCTCTAGACTCGTGTGGTTTAGGAAAGAAAACTGGCAGGTAAATTGACTGGTTTAAATGGAAGGGTGATACCAACTTTGGCATAAAGTGTGGGTGAGTCCAAAGGACTAGTTTTGTCAAGGTGGAAGCCTGTAGCTCACTAATGTGCCTATTTGAAGTGAGGGTAATTAGGAAGATTAACTTCCAAGAGAGGAACTTAAGTGAGGTTGTGGCTAATGGTTCAAGGTGGCTTGAGAAGCTGCGCTAGAATGACACTGAGGTCTCAAACTACTTGAGGTGGCTTAATGGGCGGTTTGGACAGCAGGAGGCATCTCATGAAACGTGCTACTAGTGATCGCATGAAAATGGGCTGCCCATCCAGTAGATTGTGAGGCCGCAATGCCACTGAGGTGGACTCTCAGAGTTTGTCTTTAGACCTGTCAAGGACAGGTGGAGGAAATACTGGAGGAATGACTCCACTGGAGCAGAAAATGGATTTAGAGCTTTCTGGAAGCACCAGACTGAAAATCTACGCCACTTAAAAGCATATGAATGTCTGGTGGAGGGCTTTCTGGAAGCTAAAAAGATCTCCTTAACCTCTGGAATAAGGTCAAAGCCTTGTAAAACTATGCTCTCAGCAGACAAGCTGTGAGGCGGAGAGACTGAGGATTGGGATGGAGTAGTGAGCCGTCGTCCTGGGAGAAGAGATCGGGCACAGATCCCAATCGCAGAGGATGAGTTTAAGTCAGCCGTAGTAGCAGTGAAAACCACAGTTGCCGTGGCCAGTGAGCGGCTATGAGTATCATGGAGCCTCTGTTGGACTGAAACTTGAAAAGCATCTTGGGAATTAGGGATATAGGAGGAAAAGCATAAAGCAGACCCTGACCCTAGTGTAGGAGGAAGGCATCCACTTGTTGATTGGTGGATGTCCGAGTTCTCATGCAGAAGCGAGGAAGCTTGACATTTTGGGGAGTAGTGATTTATTTATTTATTTAACTGTATTTATATCCTGCTTTTCACCGGGTCAAAGCGGTGTAACACATAACAGGGGGGAATCAATGGTTGTAGGGAGGGGCCAGCACCAGAGGACAACATTGATGATTTGGGCTAGACAGACATGATTTGGGATAGACAGATGATCAGATCTATGTCTGGAGTTCCCCAGGTCTGGAAGACGTAGGATGTTGTGTCCAGATGTAGAGACCATTCGTGGGCGAAAAGGATGCAAATCAGACTGTTTGCCAAGACATTGAACTCCCCCGGGAGGTACACCGTTTGGGGGTGTATTTGAGGAGCAATAGCAAAGGACCATAGGTGTAGAATCTCCTTGCAGAGTGGCCAAGAGCCTGTTCCTCCCTCCTTGTTCACATAGAACATGGCAACCTGATTGTCAGTCCTGACTGGGACTTGTTGCTCTCTGAGGTTGTGTTGAAACACCCAGAGGACATTTGAGATAGCCCAAAGTTCCAGGAGATTGATCTGGAGTTGTGAATCTTGCGCTGTCCAGAGCCCCTGTGTAGTTAGGTTGCCCAAATGGGCTCCCCAACCCTGTTTGGAGGCATCTGTCATTAGGGTACACTGAAGTCCTTAAAGGTGACCCTATGATTAGATTTTCTGGAGAACACCACCACTGGTGATGGTCTTGTAGTATTATCTGGGACACTAGTTTGACTAGGCGGGCACAACGGAGCTGGGGCGGAAACACCCTGGACTGTTGGGTGTCTAGTAGGTTATGATGAACTTTAGTTTTTGAGTTGGAGTGAGCTGGGATTTGGGGAAGTTTATGACAAATCCCAAGTACTGTAGTACTGTGATGATACGATGCAAGAAAAGCAGTACTTCTTGGGAGGTGTCTGCTTTTATGAGGCAGTCATCTAAGGGAAGACGAATATCCCCAGAGTCCTTAGATAAGTAGCTAGAACCATCATGCACTTTGTGAAGATTCTTGGGGCAGAGGCGAGCCTGAAGGGAAGGATTCTGTATTGATAATGTCTTCCTTGAAAGGTGAAGCATAGTTATTTCCTGTGTCCTGGATGGATCAGGATATGTGTGTGTGTGCTTTTTTTGATCTAGAGAACAGAGCCAGTTCTCACCTTGGAGGTAGGGGGAAGAAGAGTCGAGAGAGATCTTTAACTTTTCATGGACTAGAAAATTGTTGAGGTTTCCGAGGCCAAGAATGGGCCTGTACCCTCCGGTTTTCTTTGGAATGAGAAAGTACATAAGAACATAAGATATGCCATACTGGGTCAGGCCAAGGTCCATCAAGCCCAGTATCCTGTTTCCAACAGTGGCCAATCTAGGTCATACGTACCTAGCAGTTTCCCCAAAAGAGACAGGTTCCACAATGCTTGTACTGGATCACAGTGGATCCCTTTACAGCAACAAAATAAAAGTAACCATCTAATTTCCCAGCAAATAGGGGTGTCCTACACAGAGCGGTGGGTTCACTCCTAAACAAAGACATGGGGAGGGGTGGCCTGTACAGAGCGGCAGGTGCACCTACTTTTGCCATCTTACTGGGCAGACTAGATGGACCATACTAGTCTTTATCTGCCGTCATTTACTATGTTACTATGACCTCTCAGTTAGTGCTATATATTCTAACTCTCACATCTTATTTTAGACTTCTTGCATTTGCATACAAGAATTTTTTTAGGCTGTATTTTATTCATATTAATTTGCTATTGGTAGGCAGGGGTAATTTGGAATCTTTAAGCTCTGTCTGCTCTGTACTCAAGGGCATTTGGGCTACTTTAGTCTTTACTGGAACCTCTCTACTGATATGCCCTAACTTCAGTCTTTTGCTAGTATCCTTCAAGGAGACATTGTTCCTTGGGTGACTGTCGGCTTTCCTTGCACTCTTGGGTGACGATCGGCTTTCCCGTTATCTAGTTTAAAAGCTGCTCTCTCTCCTTTTTAAAGGTTAATGCCAGCAGCCTGCTTTCTTTGCGGTTAAGGTGGAGCCCATCCATTCCGAAGAGCCCCTCTTTTCCACAGAATGTTCCCCAGTTCCTAACAAATCCAAAACCTTCATCCTTGCACTAATGTCTCATCCACAAATTGAGACTCCGAGGATATGCCTGCCTTTTGGGTCCTGCGTGGGGAATAGGAAGCATTTTGGAGAATGCTACCCTGGAAGTTCTGGATTTCAACTTCCTACTTAAAAGCCTAAATTTAGCCTCCAGAACCTCCCTACCATACTATCCTATGTCATTGTTACAGACATGTACCAAGACAGCAGACTCCTCCCCAGCACTAAGACCTTGTCTAGGTGGCGCATGAGGTCCACTACCTTCGCACCAGGCAGGCATGTTACCAGGCGATCCTCATGTCCACCAGCCACCCAGCTATCTAGATGCCTAATGATCAACTATAATGGCTGAATCAGGTTATAGGTTATTCAGAAAGGACAAGATAGGAAGAAGGGGAAGAGGAGTGGCACTATATGTAAAAAATGATATTAAAGCTAGGGAAAGCGTAGTTACTCACCTTTAACAGGTGTTCTCCAGGGACAGCAGGAATCAGTCCTCACATATGGGCGATGTCGGCACCGATAGAGCCCTTGTGCGGAGCAATTCCCCAGCTTTCAAAGAAAGCCTTTGGGACTGCCATGCACATTCCCCTTCCTGCCCAAGGGTGCCATCTTGCTCAGTCAGATGACATAGCTAAAACGATGGCAAAATGAGAAAACAAAATAAGTGACTGCAACTCCAGGGGAGGAGGGAGAGTCGTGAGGACTGATACCTGCTGTCCCTGGAGAACACCTGTTACAGGTGAGTAACTACGCTTTCTCCAGGAAAAAGCAGGAAGTCAGTCTTCACATATGGGACTCCCTAGCTACAGGCTACCGAGAACCCATAGCTGAAAAATGGCTCCCTCTAGAAGAGCCGCAGCAGCTGTGAAATAACTTTCTCCAAGAACGCAACCCCCACGGTAGCCCGACACCAAAGGCCGGGAGGTAGGAGTTGCCTAAACCTCAAATAGGTTACAGAGTACCGCCTGGCCGAAAACACTGTCTCGCTGGGACACTCTCTCCAGGCAGTAATGGGCTGCAAAGGGAGAAAACGCGGGCAGCATCACAGGTACATAAAGTTAAAGGTCCTTTTTAATAATGGCTTTTATTAAGTTTAATAGGTTGGGGAGTGGGGTAAGTGATTTATGGTGGTGTATTTTGTAGTTATCTTTAGGTCCCCTGACGAAAATATATGAAACGTCAGCTGGTACCGGGATTGAACGTCGGGATGAAGAAGATTTTATGCTGATCCTGCTTAGAAGCTGAGTACACATAAAAATTAAGATTAAAAGTTAGATACCAGTTTCTATAAAGGATTGAATATTTTGCACTTCATTACCAGTGGGTCATTGATGTGATAAAACGCCAATATCAAACATCGGGTGCAAGCCCAGTTTTTAAGGCGTTATTTTTAACTGAGACCTGTTTAGCTGGTTGAAAAGAGGTCGGTTCCCCCTCATCTAAAAGTTGAATGATAGTCTTTGAAAGTTGGAGCAAAAGTTAGGCAACTGATGATTCTGCGGACTGGCAAAGATCTATGGTCAGATGCCCCCAGCAATGGAAGATCTGCTGGGCTACTTCCTGATTCAGTTACCACTTGTGAGGTTGGAGAATTCTGCTTAGCTTGTCTGCTAGACAGTTCTCCTGACCTGGCAGGTAAACTGCTTTGAGAGACATCCCCCGGATTGCAAAGGAACAGAGGTCCAGTGTCTCTTGACACAGGATGCGGGACCCCATCCCTCCCTGCTAGTTCACGTAGAACATAGCCACCTGGTTGTCTGTTTGTACTAAGACAGACTGATGGAAGAGAATATGAGAGGAGGCTTGAAGAGCTAGGCGTATCGCCCAGAACTCTAAGAGGTTGATTTGTTGTGTCTTCTCTTGAGGAGACCAAAACCCTTGAGTGCATAAGTCCTGGCAATGGGCTCCCCAGCCCAGCATAGAAGCATCTGTTGTCAGCACTCTTGTGTACGAGGGAGGCTGGAAAGACACTCCCTCGAGCAGGTTGGATGGCTGAAGCCACCAGGTCAACGACTTCAGTAGTTGTTTGGACACTCTGATCCTGTCTGTCTTCCTGTGGCTTGTGTCCACTGATCTGAGGCACCACTGAGCTGTCCTCCTGTGGAGACAGGCGTTTGGGGCCACATGAACTGTGGAGGCCATGTGCCCTAGGAGGCGTAGAAAGTGCCTTGCTGATATTTGAGACTTGTGGCTGATTTGGTGTACTAACTCCAGAAGCCTCTGTGCTCTGTCCTCTGGCAGGTAAGCCTTCAGCTTGAAGGGTATCTAGCCTTGCCCCTATGAACTCTAAGTTTTGAGTGGGTAGCAAAGTGGACTTTACTTGATTTATGACAAAGCCTAGATGCTGCAGTATGTTGATAGTGCGAGCTGTGGCCTGTTGAGCTTCTTGAGGTGACTGGGCCCTGACAAGCCAGTTGTCCAGGTACGGAAAGACAAATTCCCTGGTTCCTGACGAAGGCCACCACTACCACCAGACATTTGGTAAACACTCTGGGGGCATAGGCTAGGCCGAATGAAAGTACTCTGTACTGAAAATGGTTTTCCTCCCACTACAAATCTGAGATATTGTCTGTGGTCTGGATGTATGAGGATGTGCGTATAAGCATCCTTCAGATCTAAGGAGCATAGCCAGTCTCCCTGGTGGAGGTAATGCAGCAGTATTCCAAGGGAAAGCATCTTGAACTATTCCCTCACTAGGAACTTGTTCAGATTTCACAAGTCGAGGATGGGCCGAAGGCCTCCAGTTCTCTTTGGTATGAGGAAATACCTGGAGTAGAAGCCTTGCCCTTGCAGGTGGTGGGGCACCCATTCCAGCGTCTGATCCTTTATAAGACCTGCCAACTCCTGCAAGAGGAGGTTCCTGTGCAGAGGGGGCCTGAGAAGCTCTCCTGGAAAGGAGAAGGGGGGTAACTGGCTGAAATGGAGCAAATAGCCTTTATGAACTATTTGCAGGACCCAGGTATCTGTTGTGATGGCTGGCCATCTGTGGGCATACAGGGTCATCCTGCCTTCTGTGCATGGCCAAACCACTGGCGGGAGAGGAGCTATGCAGTGAGAGTCAAAAACCCCCTTCCGGCTGGGTAAGAGCCAGAGCTGGAGGCTTGGGGGCCTTTTGCTTACGTGGTCCATGCCCCTGTCTCCTGGCCTGCTGCCCCTGCTGGGGAGCTGGGGTGGCCTGATAGGTGGGCTGGTTGCGGTAAGCAGTACCCTTCCTCGGGAAAACGGCCTTTTTTCCTGAGCCCTTCTTCTTGTGAGAAGGGGCAGAGGTCTTCTTCACGAGCCTTGTCTGGGTCAAGTACTCGGACTCTATCTCCGCAGCCTTTTCAGTCATGGGTTTGCCGAATAGGTTGTCACCTCGGCACGGGACATCGACCAACTTGTCCTGAACCCATGACTCCAGATCTGATAACATTAGCCAGACCTGATGGCGTGCACCGATGCCAGCCGCGGCTACTCGGGCCGAAGCCTCGAAGCCATCGTAGGCTGCTCGAGACAAACTTCGAGCACTTCTGAATCCCTGTTGACAAGGCCTTGAAGTGCTGCAAGGGTTCCTCGGAGAGGCCAGCTGAGAACCCGGCAATCTCTTTTGCCAGGTCTCGCAAGTACATGCCCATGTACAGCTGGTAGGTTTGGACACGGCATGAGAGCATCGAACCCTGGAAGCACTTTCTGCTGAGGGCGTCCAGGTTCCGGTCTTCCTGGCTGGGAGGCACCAAGGAGTGCATTTTCTGGCTCTTGAGCCATTGCATGGCCGATTCCACAACCATGGAGTTGTGCAGCAGCTGCGCTTTCTGGAACCCAGGGCTCTTACGGACTCGATATATGGAATTGACCCATTTTCTGAGAACCGACATCGAGGCCGGGGACTCCCACATGTAGAGCATCAGCCGTTCCAACATCGGGGGAACCGGAACAGTAAGGGCTTCCCTTGGGGGAAAGTCATACTGGAGGGCCTCGAGCTCCTCTGCTCAAGGCTCCTCCTCGGACTCAGCTGGGAATGCCAAAGCCTTGGACATGTCCCTGACAAAGTAAGAAAACCTAGTATCCTCTGGAGGGGACCTTCTCCGAGGCTCCGAGCCCGGTGAGTCCAATGATATGCACCGGGTTCGGTGGGTGTCTGGAGACTCTTCATCCTCCGTCTCTCATGCCAAATTCTCCGAGGAGGAATCGAGTGGCTCCGGCCGTGAGGGCTTCAGACCCGACCGCCCCGACGCCGAGAGCACCGGTGTCGACGACCTCGGTCCCGAACGGGAGGTCGAGGAAGACCATGGCTGAGGATAGACTCGAGATCTTATTGACTCAAGGATCAGCTCAGCCTCCGGGGTCGATTTAGACATTGAGGTCCCGGTGGTCAGGGTGGATGGACCGGTGAGACCGGCTATCAGCGCCTGCTGCTGCTCCATGAAGACAGCCATGCTGCTCTCCAGAGCCGCCAATCTGAGACTGAGCTCAGAAGGCTCCGCAGCCTCCGGCTTGGGCCCCGACACCGGTTCTCCCAGAGGAGAGTCCATGAGGACAACAGACATTACCTTACTCAGCATCTTCGGCTCCGTGCGAGGTAGCTTGGCCGGCCTCTCAGACTCCGAGGGCCCGGGGTGGCGGTCAGGGCTCCACACTCTGGAAGCCGAGGGCCCAGGCCGATCAGAGGCCAATGACGCCACCCTCATGAGCTGCTTCTTCCTCCGGTGTTCCCAGGAGGAAGACCCCCGCTCAGAAGACTCATGACGATGCTCGGGGTCAGACTCCTGAGACGTTGAGGCTTCTGACGAGGTCCGGGTTCGGACGGAAGCGGACTCCGAGAGAAGTCTTTCACGTTGGTGCTGCCGACTCCTAAGTGCCTTGAAAGACATTTTGCCAAACGGCCCACAGACCAACAGGTCAAGGTCGGGTCAAAGGCATCGGAGGCAGCAGTCGTGTGTGTCGGTGAGGGACATCAGTTTTTTACACCGATCACACTTTTCAAACCCGCTGGCAGCCATCAGGGGAAAAAGGGTCCCTGCAAGGTCAAATGACGAGGATGCCAGTGAAAAATAAGAAGAGCACGAACGCTAGTCTCAAAGGACAAAAACAAAAAAAACTTTAACCGGGCTCGATACCGGTGTACTGAGCTGAGACAGGAAGGGGAACCGGCATCAAACCGGACCGAAAGGAAACAAAAACTTTGCAGTTTTGATGCACTTTTTCTTTTTGATATGTTTATTTAAATTTCCAACACCATCAACCAACAACAACACAGGGTACAACAGCAACAACCCACTACTCTACCCCCCTCTGCTCCTCCCCTCCCCCCTCCGACCCCAGCTAACCAATCCCCCCACCCCTTTCTGACCCCCCTCCCACCCCCCCCCCGTCTCCTCATGGGTACTGGCACCGAACATTGAGCAGCCTGCAGCTCTTCAGCTAGTCGGACATTCCAGCAAGGTCCTATTGGCAATCCTATTCTCATATTCTCGCTTGAGCCGCGAACTCATCTAAACATTTCCACTTATCTATCCGCTCCCTCCTCCCTCTGCAGCCCACAACCAACCCCCTGCCCACCCCGGGCATCGTCCTCTGCCTATTCCGCACCGCCTGTCCCTTCTCAAACCCCGCATACAGGCAGACCAAATTCCACCACTGGTTCTCACCCAACTGCGACGAGTCCTTCCAGCAACTCAGGATCAATTTAATCGCTACAGCCATCATAAAGTCAAATAGGAAGGACTGGTCTTTGGGAACCTTCAGAGAGGCATCCTGAGACCTCGGGAAGACAGTCTGCCATGATATCTGCCCCTGGATGTCTAACACTTTCAGCATCTTGTCCCATACCGAATGCCAGAAGTGCTGAACGTGAGGGCAACCATAAAGCATATGTTGGAGGGTCTCCTGAGTGCTGCTGCAAGATCAGCACCTGCCCGCTTGGCTCGCGTCCCACTTGCTAAGCCGCGCAGGAGTTATATAGGCTCTGTGCGCTAGAAAAAAAAGAGTTTGCCTCATCGAGGCCCCTTGGGCCACTTTACTCATGGGCCCCCATATCGCGGCCCAGCTACTCTGAGATACAGGAACCCCCAAATCGCACTCCCACGCCCTTTCCAATTTACATAGGTCGCCAGGAGCCTTCTCCCGCAACAGGGCATACAACTTGGAGGAGGCCCCCTGTTGCCCCGCGTGCTGCTCCAGAAGTTTCCGGAGCTGGCACTCCTCCGCCACTTCACCAGCCATTATTCCGGCCTGCGCCAGACAGTGCCGCAGTTGCATCCACCGAAAGTACTGACTGCTCTCTAGTCCAAACTCCCGCTGTAGGTCCTCAAAACGTTTCCATCATTTGCCCGCCAGCAGCTGGCCGAGGGACCAAACCCCCTTCGCCTGCCAAGCCCTCCAGCTGACCACCTTGCGACCTATCTTAAAGTGCGGGTTATACCAAAGGGGCATCTGCCCCCACGAGGGGCGCTCCTCCTCGACCAATCGGCCCAACGCGCACACCGATTCCTGCGTGTCTCGCACCACCCTCCCCGCCGGGAAGGTATCCGGGAATTTCATGCCTATCAGCCATTCTAGGCCCACTGGAGCGACGAGCCGCTCCTCCACCTCCAGCCAGGTCGGCTTAACACCCTTGCTCTCCGGGGCCAACCATACAGCCCCCTGTCTAAGCCGGAAGGCGTGATGGTAGTTGCAAAAATCTGGGAACTGCACTCCCCCCCCCCTTTGCTCCTTGCTGCCTTCAGTTTCCTCAGGGCGATCCTAGGCGTTTTATGCTGCCACAAAAACCCAGACAGCGCTCTACCGAGCGGTAGAATTTCTCCGGGAACCGCAAAGGGTGCATCTCCAACAAGTAGTTTATTTTAGGGACCAACACCATCTTAATGGACTCCAACCTACCCCACCACGATAGGTGCAGGGGGGACCACTGCTCAGTGAAAGACTTGATCGTCTCCTCCATGCACCTGATATTGAGTTGAATAGTTTCCTCTAACTCCATACTGAACCTGACCCCCAGATATTTGACATCAGTAGGCTTCCACTCAAATGCACAAGGCTCTATCAAATCTTTGCTCATCTGCTTATTCAAAGGGAAAGCCAAGGATTTTGACCAATTGACCCTGTACCCCGAGAGCTTCGAGTAGCTATCAATCGTGGCAAGAAGCCCATCAACCGAGTGCGGGCACACAAAGAGGAGATTGTCCGCGAAAGCTGAAACCTTGACTTCCAAGTCCCCTATTCGAATGCCCTTGATAGCCTGAGATTGCCTAATCTTCAACAGCAGGGGTTCTAATGCTAGATTGAATAGCAGTGGGGAAAGCGAACACCCCTGCCTGGATCCCCTATGCAAGGATAGAGGTGCCGATACAACACCATTAGCTAGGACTCGCGCGGTGGGGTGAGAATACAAAATCTGAATAAAGCGGATAAACCGCTCCCTGATACCAAACCATTGCAGCGCAAGAGTCAAGAAACTCCACTCTAGCCTGTCAAATGCCTTTTCGGCATCAAGCGAGAGGCCCAACATCGGTTCTGCCCTCGACTGCATCACTGAAAACAGATTCAACAGCAGCCTCGAGTTGTCCGAGGTAGCTCGCCCAGAGATAAACCCACACTGATCCACATGGACCAGCTCCGATACCACTTTGGCCAGTCGCCTAGTCAAGATGGCCGAGAAGACCTTATAGTCGGCATTTAACAGCGATATAGGCCTATAATTCCCTACCTTCGTTGCATCCCTCCCCGGCTTCTCGAGAACCACAATCACCGCATCGCTGAACGACCCCGTTTGAGGCAGCTGGGCCTCCAGACAGTTGAAAAAGTCTAACATAAATGGGGCCAGATCCAGCGCGAACACCTGGTAAAACTCAATATGAATCCCATCTGGGCCTGCTGCCTTCCCTCTGTCCGCCGCTTTCAAGACATCCAAAATCTCTTGGGCCGAAATAGCACTGTCTAAGCTGCGGGCCTGCTGGGATGTGACAACTGGGTGCTGAATTTCAGCAAACAAAGCCGCAAAGTCTTCCGAGGTGGCCCGGCCTTCTGAGGCATACAGCGACTCGTAGAACCCCCGGAACTCCTCGACATTGGCAGCATTGCTCAAAAGTGTCACCTGGTCTTCCCGGACAATAGCCTGGATGTTAGTTCTCCTTGACTTAGGCTTCAAAGTGCTGGCCAGCAACTTCCCCGCTGTGTTGCTCTCCAGATAACAGTTGGCCCTCTGGAGGAACAGAATCTGCTCTGCCTCGCGGCTCAAAATTTGATTGTACTGATAGCGGAGACGTTGGAGCCGAAGCAAAACTCCCGCCTCGGTCCTATTGACCAAAATACGCTCTTCTGCCTTTATCTGCTCCTCCAGCAAGGCCAACTGTGCCTTCTGCGCTCTCCGTAGGCCAATGCTGAAACTGGTTATCTTTGCTCTTAAAAAGGCCTTGAAACCCTCCCACCAAGCCCACCCCGCCGTGTCCTGAGAGAGGTTGGCCCCGAAGTATTCCTGTATGCTCTGACGCATACAATCACAAAAAGCCTCGTTCTCCAACATACTCCTGTTAAAGAAAAAGCCCGGCGATGGAGGGACGTCCGCCTCAACCTGAAAAGTGAACCAGACCGCCGCGTGGTCTGAAATATGCATTGCTGCTATTTCGGTTTCACCCACACCCGCGGCCTTGGCCTGGGAAATTAGGAAGAAATCTAGCCGAGAATGCAACCCATGGGGCAAAGAGAAAAAAAAAAAAAAAAAAAAAAAAAAAGAGTACTCCCTATCTGTAGGGTGCAGCAGTCTCCAAATGTCTACTAGGCCGGCTTCCCTCATGAATTCCGACAGAACCTTGGAGGCCCTTTGGCTCCGGTAGGGAGCACAGTCTATCAAGGGATCTAGGACCAGATTAAAATCCCCCCCCAGAATTACCTCGTGCCCAGAAAGTTCCTGTATCTCCAGAGCCAGCCCTCGAAAAAACTTGGGATCGTCTGAGTTGGGGCCGTAGACAGTAAAAAGGGCCAGCTTTTTCCCATGAACTAGAACCAGACCCGACGCCTATCTCCCTTCCACGTCCGCGCGTTGCCTCTCTATACACATGGGCCTCTTCTGGCGAGGATAACCACCCCATTGTTGCCCTGACGCGCAGCGGAATGCGCAATAGGTGGCCCATGCCCAGCTTCTTGGTCTCCGCGTCAGACAAGCACGTCTCCTGCAGCAGAACCAGGTCAGCACCCTCTCGCTTACAGTACTGATGGATTTTCTTCCTCTTAATGGGGTTGTTAATACCCTTCACATTCAGCGTCAACACTTTAAGTGTCGCCATGGGACAAGATGCTTCGCTTCACCTTAACAGGGGGATTAAACGGGCACAGCTGCCTGACTGGAATAGGACCAAACACCCCGCTGCTCACGGCCCCCGCAAGGGCCTCTGGACCCCGAACTGCCCTCTCATACCCATGAGGAGACACCATACCCGTCCGAAAACGGGCTCTAAATGGGTGAACCATTTAGGCTAGAGAACCCCTCGAACCCCTGCCCCCCCCTCGCTAATAAACAGCAACTAATAAAGTAACACTCCCCCATACATTGACAGCATCCATCTTGTTCATGAACAACATATTGATTCACAATAGCCCCGGGCCCTCACAGGGCCTATATGACCCCATTACCAACCAACCTCCCCGTGCCTGACCGCAGTAGCGGGGACTAGAACGCGCTTCTGGGGAGAAAAAAACAATAGGATAAACAACTCTGTCCCGTACTCAAAGTCTTTCGCTAAGCATAAACCATATAGTCCTCAGTTGCAGCTAACACAGCTCCTGAAGCAAAGTGAGGCACCTGAGTCTCTCTGACATCTCTCGGCGCAATATCAGGCAAGAGGCACCCGTCTCAACGCATAATCGCTGCCTCCTTGTCCTCTAGGTACTTCCCCAAGGCCTCAGGGTCTTCAAACATCCTCGTCTGGTTATGCAGTGTTACACGCAGGTGAGCAGGGGCGAAAAGGCCATAACGGGCTTGGAGGGCTTGGAGCCGCGGCCTGAAGGACAACAGCTGCTTCCGACGCTCCACTGTCGCTTTATGAAAGTCTGGGTAGAAGGCGACATTCTGCCCGTCGAATTGTACCGAGTAGAGTGCCCTTGCAGCCGAGAGAATTTGCATCGCTTGACCATGGCGCAAAACGCACATGACGATCGGCCGAGGCCTCCGAACGTTGTGGCCTGGATGGGTGGGGGCGCGGTGCGCTCTTTCAATCTCGAGCGGGTAACAAAATTCCAACTTGAGCAGCTTAGGTATTGTGGCACACAGGAAGGCTCTCATATCAGTTCCCTCGGCCCCCTCTGGGACCCCGATGATGCGCACATTGTTCCGCCGCGTGCGATTGAGATCTTCAAGGCTGCGCTCCAAGGCCGCCAGCCTTCTGGAGTTCGCCCCCACCTGCTTGAATCGCTCCTCATGCACTCCCACGGTGGTTTCCAGCTTCTGCAGCCTCCCCGTTAGCTGAAACATTTGCTCTCGCATTTCTTTTAGCTCTGCGATGTCTGCCTGCACTCCGCACAAGGTCTCTCCATTGACGGCCACCATGCCTTTTACTGCCCGGATCTCTGCCAACACTTCCTTTAGGCCCGCCGACTCTTCTCCTGCCTGCACCGCTTTGTGCGGCGAAGGCGGTTCGGCCTTAGCTCTCTTAACACCACCACTCGCCGCTGCAGCGAAGTCGAGTCTCGTGGGCTTACTACTCGACATCTCGCACACCTCGCTGAGCACCGGAGAATCGCCAAGGCCTTTTCCACTTCGGCTGGGGGGATTTATCGTGCGAGGGGGTGAGGAGTTAGAGACTCAAGCGGCCATCTTAACCCGTGCTGGCTCCGCCTCCTGATGCACTTTTTCTAAGGAAAGCAGGAGCACGTCCGAAGGGCTCTGCGGAAAAAGGGAGACTGAGCAAGATGACACCCTTGGGCGGGAAGGGGAGTGCGCATGCGCATGGCAGTTCCAAAGGCTCTCTTTGAAAGCTGGGGAATTTCTCTGCACGAGGGCTCCGTTGGCGCCGTCACCCATATGTGAGGACTGACTTCCTGCTTGTTCCTAGAGAAATACAGGGATTAAAAGGGACAGAGGAGGCTGGGTGGGTTAAACAAGAAAGAGAAATCCATTTGCATTGACATGATATACAGACCATCACAGGGAGAAAAAGCAGACAGATTTAATAGAAGACATGTGCAGTATTGTCAGGAAAGGGGAAGTGCTACTGATAGGGGATTTCAATATGTCAGATGTTGACTGGTGCATCCCTGCTACGGTGTCATCTAGAAGGAAATCCTGGATTCTTTATAGGAAGAAGTATTCAGGCAAATGGTAACAGAACCCACACGTGAAGGGGTCATACTGGACTCAGTGCTTACCAATAGGAAAAGTGTTTTTGATGTTATAGTGGGACAACATCTCGCATCCAGTGATCACCAGATGTGACCTAGGCTTGATTGACTCAGACAATCTCAAAGAAGCTAAACAGGTAGAAAAGGTGACGGCAAAATCTAGAAGGATGCTTGGATGCACAGGGTGAGGAATGACCAGCAGAAGAAAGGAGGTGATAGTGCCTCTATATAAGTCTTTGATGCAATCTCATTTGGAGTATTGTGTGCAATTCTGGAGACTGCACTTTCAAAAGGATATAAACAAATTGGAGTGGGTGTAGAGGGTGGCTACTAAAAAGGCTAGTGGTCTTCATTATAAAGCATGAGGACAGACTTAAGGACCTTAATATGCATACTTCAGAGCAAAGGCAAAACAGAGGTGATATGACTGGGACATTTAAATACCTCCATGGCATAAATTCACAAGAGGGAGAACCTCTTGACTGAAAGCAAGCTCTGCTATGAGGGGACATAGGATGAGGATGAAAGGGGATGATGTTCTTGTTAAGTGCCGTCGAGTCGGAGTCGACTCATGGTGACCCTCTGGATAGCTATCCTAAATTGTGTTCGGTCTTCACTCAGGCGGCTCATTGCTGACAGACTGGTACCCGTAGCTACTGTTATTGTATCGATCCATCTCATTGCTGGTCTTCCTCTTTTGCGTTGACCTTCTTTTTCTAATGATCCCTTTCTTCGCATGATGTGTCCAAAGTATAAAAATCGAAGTCTTGTCATCTGAGCTTCTAAAGAAAGCTTAGGTTTGATCTCCTCTAGTACCAACTGGCTTGTTCTTCGGGCAGTCCATGGTATACATAGTATGCGCCAGCACCATAATCCAAAGGCATCAATTTTCTTCCTATCTTTTTTACTGTCCAGCTTTCACATCCATATGATGTTATTTAAAATACCATGGCTTGAACAAGTTGAATCTTTGTATGGAGAGAGACATCTCTGCTCTTGAGAATCTTATCTAGGTCTTTCATAGCCATTCTGCCAAGAGCAATGCGTTGTCTGATTTCTTGACTGCTTGTTGCTTCTTTATTGATAGTTGATCCAAGTAGGTTAAAGTTGTTCACGATTTCAATTTCTTCTCCTTCAACGATGAACCTGTTGATTATGGCAGTTGTCATAATCTTTGTCTTTACATTAAGGTGCAGGCCCATTTTGAGACTATGTTCTTTGATTATGAGAAGCAAATGTTTCAGATCATCTTCACTTTCAGCCAGTAATGTATCATCAGCATAGCGAAGGTTGTTGATGAGTCTTCCACCAATCTTCACACCTCTGTTGTCTTCATACAATCCTGCTTCTCTGATGATTTGTTCTGCATATAAATTAAACAGGTAGGGGGAAAGCATACAGGTTTGTCTTACACCTTTGCTTATTTAAACCATTCTGTTTCTCCTTGTTCCGTTCAAACTGTTGCTTCTTGATCAATGTACAGATTGTGCAAGAGTACGATCAGGTGTTCTGGTATACCCATGCTTCTTAATGTGGCCCAGAGTTTCTCATGGTTTACACAGTCAAAAGCCTTGCTATAGTCGATAAAGCACAAATAGATATCATTTTGGTATTCTTTAGTCTTTTCAAGGATCCATCTCACATTCGCAATGTCGTCTCACGTTCCTCGCCCTTTCCTGAACCCTGCTTGCACTTCAGGTAGTTCTTGTTCCAGGTATGGTTGTAGTCTCTTTTGAATAATTTTCAGTAGAATCTTGCTGGCATGTGGGATCAGAGCGATTGTGCGATAATTTCCACAGACAGTTGTATCACCTTTCTTTATTATTGGTATAAACACAGAAATTTTCTAGTCAGTTGGCCATGATGTTGTCTTCCATATTTCTTGGCAGAGCCTTGTAAGTACGGTAATAGCTGCATCAGATTGCTGTAATACTTCTATGGGAATGCTATCAATGCCTGGTGCTTTGTTCTTTGATAAGGCTTTCAGTGCTGCTTCAACTTCTTCTTTCATCACCAATGGCTCCTGATCATAAAGTACAGGTTGAAACGTCTGTTGGTCCACTTGATCTTTATCATATAAAAACTCTGTATATTCCTTCCACCTTTTCTTGATCTTCTCAGCATCATTCAACATAGAACCTTGAGCATCTTGTAACATTCCAATTCGAGGCTGGAACTTTTTCTTTAACTCTCGTAGCTTTAGGAAAGCCGATCTTGTCCTTCCTCTAATAGTTTCTGCTTCTATTTCCTTGCCTGCATTGTTGTAGTACTTTTCCTTGTACTGTCTTGCTGCACGTTGGAAATCTGTTGAGTTCTGTGATTGTCTTTCTCTGCTGACTTTAGCTTTTCTGCGTTTCTGGGCAATTTTCAGAGTTTCTTCCGTCATCCATTTTGGCCGTTTTTTCTTTTTCACCTTTTGTAGAGACTTCTCGCTTTCTCCCAACACAACCTTCTTGATATCATTCCATAATTCTTCTGGAGCTCTGTCATTTGTATCTAAAGCAGCAAATCGATTTTGCAGGCAGTCTTTGAATTACAGTGGTATATTCTCAAGGTCATACTTTGCTGCATTCATGAGTGGTTTGCTCTTTTTCAACTTTAAGGGGATAGACAAGAATAATATGTGAAAATATTTCTTTACCGAAAGAGTTGTAGATGCATGAAATAGTCTCCCAGTGGCGGTGGTAGAGATAAGGACAGTATCTTAATTCAAAAAAGCATGGGAGAAACAGATGCTCTCTAAAGGAAAAAAGGAGGCTCTTGTATTTATTTATTTATTTAACATTTTTATATACCGCACTATTTATTATCAGCGCGGTTTACATAGAACTACAAAACATCAGATAAGATACATATATCTGTTTTTACATGGAACAGGAAGAAAAACTTGGAAAACCGGGGTAATTGTAACAAAGGATAATAGACATTGAACTATATACATATGATAGTAATATTACATGAAAAGGCATCTTGTTAGATAGGAACGGGATTAGAGCTATTTGGATGAACTTGTGTTATTGTGTTCTCTGGAAAGTATTTGATGAAAAGGTGATGCTTCAAGGCCTTTTTGAACTGTAGTGGTTGATATGGAAGGGCAGACTAGATAGGCCATGTGGTCTTTTTCTGCTGTCATGTTTCTATGTATATTCCTTATACTAGTGATGAGGAGAGTCAATTTTAGTTTATCTACCTTAGCAATGAAGACCTGGGCCAAATCTTCAGTGGCAGAAGCCATTGAGGTGGATAGTATACAATGTTTATGTTCTGAGAGAATTCTGAATAGCTCTTTGCCTAAAATAATTATTTTTATTGGCCTTAGCAATACTCTGAATATAAATTCCCAAGCACTTTGAAACGGGTCAGAGCCAAAGGCGATTTAGCTGTCTTCCATGCTCTCAGTATGCGTCAACTGCATCTTAAGGAGCTGGAAGCCATTAAGATACCATGGTTGCAATTTATTAGCTTTGCATATTTTTACTTGGAGGAGCAACCTTATTATAGGCCCATGCAAGAGAATAATTCCATAGAGCTACTTGCTGATCCAGTGAGATGTCTGGGAAGTCTTAAGGAAAAATACAGTGATAGAGGAGATCATCATAGTTCATATAGCGTAGTTACTCACCTGTAACAGGTGTTCTCCAGGGACAGCAGGAATCAGTCCTCACATACGGGTGACGTCGGCGCTGACGGAGCCCTTGTGCAGAGCAATTCCCCAGCTTTCTAAGAAAGCCTTTGGGATTGCATCACGCATGCGCGGTCCCCTTCCCACCCAAGGGTGCCATCTTGCTCAGTCAGATGACATAGCTAAAAAGACGGCAAAAAGAGAAAAAATTAATCAAGGACAGCAACTCCAGGGCAGGAGGGAGGATTGTGAGGACTGATTCCTGCTGTCCCTAGAGAACACCTGTTACAGGTGAGTAACTAAGCTTTCTCCAGGAACAAGCAGGAAGTCAGTCCTCACATATGAGACTCCTTAGCTATAGGCTACCGAGAACACATAGCTGAAAAATGGCTCCCTCTAGAAGAGCTGCAGCAGCAGTGATAGGATTTTTCTCCGAGAATACAACCCTCATGGTAGCCTGACACCAAAGGGTCAGAGGGTAGGAGTTGCCTAAACCTCGAATAGGTTACGGAGTACAGTCTGACCGAAAACACTGTCCCGCCGGCAGTAGTGGACTGCAAAAGTCTGGCTTGAAGACCAAGTTGTAGCCCAGCAGATGTCTGCCAACGGAACAGAGCGGTGATTAGCCACTGAGGCGGCCTTAGCCCTGATCGAGTGGGCCATGATTTGGCCCTGCAGCTGAAGGTCAGCTGCCCTGTACGCCCAGGCGATGCAGTCCGCCACCCAGGTGGATAACATGCGCTTGGACATAGGGAGACCCAGTTTACTAGGGTCATAAGAGATGAAGAGCTGAGCAGCTCTCCGAAGCCCCCGTGTACGCTCCAGGTAAAAGGTGAGTGCCCTCAAAGTCCAGGGTATGCAGAACAGCTTCTGTCCTGCAGGAATGCGGCCTGGGAAAGAAGGCTGGAAGAATCACCTCTTGGTTGAGGTGAAACGAGGAAACCATTTTTGGAAGGAGCTTGGAGCGAGTACGTAGTACCACCCTGTTATAAAACCGTGTACACAGTCTATCTGATACTAAAGCTTGCAGCTTGCTCACACGGCGGGCAGACGTGAGTGGCACCAGGAAGAGTGCTTTCCAGGAAAGGAAGCGGAGAGGACAGGTGGACATTGGTTCAAAAGGTGGGTAAGTAAGCTGCTGCAAGACCACATTTAAGTCCCACTCTGCTGCCGGTGGGCGAATTGGAGGCTTGAAGAGTAGGAGGCCTCTGAGGAATTGGGATACCAAAGGGTGAGCTGACAGAGGTTGCCTGTCCACTGGAGAATGGTTAGCTGATAGCGCACTCAGGTGGACTCTGACAGAGTTAGACTTGAGGCCTAGCTCGGAGAGGTGGAGCAAGTACCATAATACCTGAGGTACTTGACAAGTGAACGAGTTCTCCTTATTCTGGGTACACCACCCCTCAAATCTACGCCACTTGAACACGTAGGATTTTCTAGTGGATGGCCTCCTAGAGGCCAGCAACACCTCCTCAACCTCCTTGCAGAGGAGCACGTACTACCCTCTCAGCAGCCAGGCCATTAAGTTGAGGGATCTGAGATTGGGGTGTAGCAAGGAACCCTGTTCCTGGGTCAAGAGGTCGGGCGGCACACCCAGTGGGAGTGGAGTTTCGACTGCCAATTGAAGGCGAAGAGGGAACCAAGGCTATCTGGGCCATCTGGGGGCTACCAGGATGACCGAGGCCTTGTCCCAAAGAATCTTGAACAGAGTGCAAAAAGAAGGCCCTGTGCTGAGATCAGGAAAGCATCTGCTGCCATGCTCAGCAGATGCGGCTGCCTCAAGCAGAACTGGGGTAACTGTTGGTTTTGCGGACTGGCAAAGATTCATGGATGGGAGACCCCAATGGTTGAAGAACCGCTGGGCTACATCCCGGTTCAGTTGCCATTCGTGAGGCTGAAGAATCCTGCTCAACTTGTTGGCCAGGAGGTTCTCCTGACCTGACAGATAAACTGCCTTTAGGGACATGTGATGTGCCACTGCAAAAGAGCAGAGGTCCAGAGTTTCCTGGCATAGGATGCGAGATCCTGTGCCCCCCTGTTTGTTGATGTAGAACATCGCTGATTGTCTGTCTGTATCAGCACTGACTGATATGCAAGATGACAGAAGGCTTGAAGAACTAGGCGGATGGCTCGAAGATCTAGAAGATTGATCTGAAGTGTGGCCTCTCACGAGGACCAGACCCTGAGTGCATGAACCCTGGCAATGGGCCCCCCAGCCCAGCAAGGAGGCATCTGTTGTCAGCACTCTGGTGTGAGAAGGAGGTTGGAATGGTACTCCCTGAAGCAAGTTGGGGGGTGAAGCCACCATTGCAAGGCTGACACTAGTAGCTTGGAAATTGCTACTCTGTCTCTGAGGCAGCCAGTGGCTTGCATCCACTGGTCTCAGGCTCCATTGAGCTGTGCGCATGTGGAAACGAGCATAGGGAGTCACATGCACGGTGGAGGCCATGTGGCCCAGGAGGTGGAGGAAGACCCTTGCGGAGACCTGAGGTCTGTGCTGGACCTGTTGTACCAAGTCTAGCAACCGCCTTGCCCTGTCCAGCGGTAGGTAAGCCCTTGCTTGAAGTGTGTCCAGTCTTACCCCTATGAACTCCAAGTTCTGAGTGGGGAGTAAAGTGGACTTTTCGTGATTTATAATGAAGCCTAGGTGCTGGTGCAGGTTGACTGTGTGAGCAGTGGCCTGCCATGCCTCCTGTGCCGATTGGCCCCTGATGAGCCAGTCGTCCAGGTATGGAAAGACGAAGACTCCCTGGCTTCTGAGGAAGGCCGCCACCACTGCTAGGCATTTGGTAAATACTCTAGGAGCGGAAGGTAGGCCAAAGGGAAGCACTTTGTATTGGAAGTGGTTTCCTCCGACCACAAACCTGAGGTATTGTCTGTGGTCTAGGTGTATGAGGATGTGAGTATAAGCATCCTTTAAATCTAAGGAACATAGCCAGTCTCCCTGGTGGAGGTAAGGCAGTAGGATCCCAAGGGAGAGCATCTTGAACTTTTCCCTCACCAGGAACTTGTTCAGATTTCACAAGTCCAGGATAGGGCGAAGGCCTCCTTTTCATTTTGGTATGAGGAAATACCTGGAGTAGAAGCCTTACACCTGCAGGTGGTGGGGCACCGGTTCCACCGCCTGATCCTTTAGCAGACCTGCCAACTCCTGCAGGAGGTGGTTCCTGTGAAGAGGGGTCCTGAGAGGCTCTTCTGGGAAAAAGGAGGTGGGCACCTGGTGGAAGTGAAGTAAGTAGCCCTGCTGGACTACTTGCAAAACCCAGGCGTTGGTAGTAATGGCTGGCCACCTGTGAGCGTACAGGGCCAGCCTCCCTCCTGTGCAGGGCCAAACCACTGGTGGGAGAGGAGTTATGCACTGGGAGTCAAAAACCCCTCCCAGCTGGGTAGGAACTGGAGCTGGAGGCTTGGGGGGTCTTCTGCTTACATGGGCCATGCCCATGTCCCCTGGCCTGCTGCCCTTGTTGGGGAGCTGGGGCGGCCTGGTAAGTGGGGTAGTTTCTGTAAGCCGTACCCTTCCTCGGGAAAAAGGGCTTCTTTCCCGAGGCCTTCTTCTTGTGAGAAGGTGCAGATGTCTTCTTCGACAACCTTGTCCGGGGTCAAGTACTCTGACTCGATTTCTGCAGCTCTCTCGGTCATGGGGCGTCCAGGTTCTGGGCCTCCCGGCCGGGAGGCACCAAGAAATGCATTTTTTTGCTTTTCAGCCGTTGCATGGCCGATTCCACAACCATGGAGTTGTACAGCAGCTGCGCTTTCTGGAACCCAGGACTCTTGCGGACTCTATAGATGAGGGGTCTCAAACTCAAATTGCTTTGAGGGCCAAATGAGGACTTGTAAAATAACCCGGGGGCCGCATGAGACGTGGGACCTCATTTGCATAAGGGACCTCATTTGCATAAATATTTGCATAATGTTACCATACCCTAACTTTTAGTAAACATGCCTCTTAATGAGTGCATGAATAAAGAAAGACTAAAAGATTTCTACATTACTATAATCCAGTGCCAACCGCCAGGCACATTAGCAAACCCGCCATATCCTAACAGCACTACCAGGACTCACAAAGCACCAGACCCTACCTATCAAAAGGCAACACTGCAAATATTAAGTCAATACATTTCAGAGAACAACAATACATGACCTACTGGGGACAGAGAACAAGTAGCAATGTCAAATAGGAATTACATAAACAGAATACCTCAGCTCAGTTACACATGCAGAATACACCATCACCAAACAAGGAATCAAAATTTAGAAACAAGACAATTAAACTGGGACCCCCAAAAGCCAAACTTGGAATGTACAACAACACTGTAGAAATAAAACTATAAATTAATTTCCTCTTGTACTAAACAAAGCGCAGACGTTATTGATGCACATTTCCCAGAACTGACATATTCCAGTTAATAAATTCAAAATAAAGATATTTTTCTACCTTTTGTGCATTTTTTTTCAGTTCCAGCCACTTTCTTCTGGTTTCTTCGTGCCTTCTGCTAACTCTCCATCGTCTGCTGTCCATTTGTCCTTTCTTCTCTCTTCTAGCTTTTTCCATTCTCCCTCTACATCTGCTTTAACATATTAATCTTTCTCCTTTTGCTCTTTCCTCATTCCTATTTTCATCCACTCAAATTTTACCCCTCCATCCTCAATCCCCACTTACCTGGCCAATTGTAGATTTGTCTTCCCTCCCACACAAAATATTTTCCCCTCTCCATTTCACTCTCCCAGCTCCATCCCATTCTAATCCTCCCCCAACATCAGCTCCCTTCTAGTTCCAGTCCCACACAGCACCCCCTCCCTTCTAGTCACTGCATCAGCCCATTTTCAGTCCTAGCCCCCCATCAGCCCATTTCCAGTGCTAGCTCCCTCCCCTCACAGCCCATTTCCATTCCAAGCCCCCCTCCCCATCAGCCATTTGCAGTTCAAGCCCCCCTTCCACTCAGCCCATTTCCAGTCCTAGCAGACCCCCCAGCCCATTATCAGCCCTAGCCCCCCCATAGCCCATTACCAGTCCTAACCCCCCCCATCACCCCATTTTCAGTGTTACCCCCATCACCCCATTTTCAGTTACCCCCCTCATAGGCCATTACCAGTCCTAGCCCCCCGCATAGCCCATTACCAGTCCTAACCCCCCATAGCCCACTTCCAGTCTTACCCCTCATAGCCCATTACCAGTCCTAACCCCCCCCATCACCCCATTTTCAGTATTATCCCATCACCCCATTTTCAGTTACCCCCCTCATAGGCCATTACCAGTCCTAGCCCCCCCCCCATAGCCCATTACCAGTCCTAACCCCCCTCCCACCAACAGCCAAATTAAATAAAAAAAAAATGTATATTTGCTGCTGCAGTATTAAGCGTCCCACGGGCTCTTAAAGGGGTGAGGAGGGGGCAAGGTGGCGGTGTGTGAAGGCTGTCTGAGCAGAATGCTGTGAGCTGTGCCGAGAGAGTAATCCACCTTTCTGTTTCCATGCCAAAACGGAAGGGCAAGCAACTGGTCTGCCCTGAGGGTTGGCCACAGGAGATAGTGGTCAGCTTACCCTCGACAAGCTTGGTGTTCGGCCTGTGAAAGAGCTGGTGGCTTCCTTGGACTGCTCCGGTGGAGTTTTGCTGGAGCAGAGCACAGATGGGCTGCTTTGAGCCCTGAAGAACGGGCCCTTCCCCAGCAACCTGGAAGCACTCCTGGGGGGCGCAAGATCTTCGGCCCACAAGCGGAGCTGCTTTGCTGGAGATTTTGCCGGGCTTCCCCCTCACACAATCTTACCCCGAATGTGCAGGCTTGCTATGAGGAGAGGGAGATAAGCCTGAGGGGCAATGAGGGGGAGACTGTTCCAGTGGGAAGGACTGAAGGATTATCCTTGGAGTGCTGTGGAGCTTGATCAAGGCCCTGGATGGATCCCTTAATTCTAACTAAAAAAAAAAAAAAAATCCAAACTTGCCGTCGCCGCATTAAGCGTCCCGCGGGCTCCTCTGCCTGGCAGAGTCCTCTCCTCCCTGCAGCATCAGCTCCAAAAGCGGCGGCTTTCAGAGCCGCAAAGAGAGAGAGTTTCTCTCGCGCGGTTCTGAAGACTCTCTCGCTGCTCTTCAGAACCGCGCGAGAGAAACTCTCTCTTCGCGGCTCTGAAAGCCGCCGCTTTTGGAGCTGATGCTGCAGGGAGGAGAGGACTCTGCCAGGCAGAGGAGCCCGCGGGACGCTTAATGCGGCGACGGCAAGTTTGGATTTTTTTTTTTTTTACATGCCGGTAAGTGCTTCGCGGGCCGCATAAGATGCCCTCGCGGGCCGCGTGTTTGAGACCCCTGCTATAGATGAAATCGACCCATTTGCTGAGCACCGGCATCGAGGCCAGGGACTCCCACATGTGGAACAGCCGTTCCAACATCGGTGGCACTGGTACAGTAAGGGTCTCCTTCAGGGGAGAGTCATACTGGAGGGCATCGAGTTCCTTGGCTCGAGGCTCCTCCTCAGCATCCGCAGGGAATGCCAACGGTGAATATTCATGAGATAGATTTACATGCACTGCCTCCATTGCATGCAAATTTCTCATACATATTCATTGTGAACATCCTGAAAACTCAACTGGCTTGTGGGTCCCCCCCAGGATAGATTTGAGAATCAGTGGGTTACAGAACTCAAGAAAATGCAACTAAATGCAATTCTCGGGGTAAATGGGATGTCTACTTTATCAATCCTGTCTACAAAACACCTTTTGCAGGTGAGCAACACTACCTTTTCCATCAAAAAGCAGGGCCGAGTTAAAACACATGTGAGTGTCTCCCAAGCTTAGGAGTGCTCTTGCTGTATGCTATTTAAGTTAATCTTTAAAACAGTCCACCTCTTCAATTGAGAATGTTGCTCAGAGAAAAGGATAGACTGCCAAGAACAGCTCAGCACTATTCCTTTTGTGATTCTTGGTCTAGATAGTAATGAGCAGAAAAAAAATATAAAAGGGAAGAGCAAGTAGCTGCTTTACATACTGTCTTTGGTGAGGCAGATTTTACGAGAGCTACTGTGGCAGTAGCTCTGCTTTGGTGAGACTTTGGAACCAAGAGGAACCCTGAATGTTCATAACTGTACTGTGTCAAAGTAACTACAGTTAATTGGCTTGCTTCATGTATCAATGCTATGATAGGCTTGTTAGGATAAAAGGATACAAAAAGATGAGAAGTCTTATGAATAAATTTGACCCTTTTTAAAATAGGCAAAAGCTCATTCAAGAGTTTGAATGGTGCTGGGGATAGTAGGTAGGGAGACCTATTTCCTCATTGAGATGGAAAGGAGTGATCATATTAAGAACTTAGAATATGTTTGAAATACAACATAGTGATAGAATACTATGTAAGGCTCTTACGTCAAAGCCTGCAATTCACTCACTCTTCCAGCAGAAGTGATAGATGTCAGGAAGAGGCCTTTCCAAATTTTGAAAGGTTCAAAAGGAGACTTGAGAGCAGTAAGCACAAAGCTCAAGTCCCAAGAAATAGGGGGCTTCTAGAGAGGTTTAATATGAAGTATTATCTATAGGGCCATGGTAGGGCACAGAGGTACTCTTATTAAAGAAAGTTTGAAAGCCAAGACAGTATAAATGATAATGCAGTATGGTTGGAGGAAGGTTTGAGATGGGTCATGACCATTATCAAGCAACATACAGAGCAGTGGTTCTCAACCTGATCTTCTGGGACCCGCAGGCCAGTCAGGTTTTCAGGATATCCACAATGAATATGCATGAGAGAGATCTGCATGCAAGAATCGGTGCATGCAGATATCTCATATGCATATTCATTGTGGATATCCTGAAAACATGACTGGCCTGGGGGTCCCAGAGGACTGGGTTGAGAACCACCAATATAAGAGAACTATTTCCATTTGAAGGCATATATCCTTGTAGGCAGCTTCCTGTCAGCTCTTAAAATATCCTCAATAGGCTGTTATGTATCAAGGACTTCTCAATTTTCAGACTGTGAGAGCTAGGGGACTCAAGTCTGGAAGAAGACAACAGCCTGCTTGCTAAGTTATCAATTATAAGAATTGCCATAGTTTGCAAGGACTGCTAAGTTAAACAAAGGGGGAAAACAGTTACTCACCTGTATAGCAGGCATTCTCCATAGACAGCAGGATAAGTCTTCACATATAGGCAATGTGAACAATTGAGCAAGCACACAGTAAAGAGTAGTTACTCACCTGTAACAGGTGTTCTCCAGGAGCAGCAGGAATCAGTCCTCACATATGGGTGTCATCGGTGCCGATGAAGCCCCAGCGGAGCATTTCCTCAGCTTTCTATGAAAGCCTTTGGGAATGCAGGCACGCATGCGCGGTTCCCTTCCCGCCTAAAGGTGCCATCTTACCTCAGTCAAATGACATAGCTAAGAACAGCACACAAAATTGTAAAAATAAACTATGTACAACTGCAACTCCAAGGGGAGGAGGGAGGGTTGTGAGGACTGATTCCTGCTGCTCCTGGAGAACACCTGTTACAGGTGAGTAACTACTCTTTCTCCAGGACCAAGCAGGAAGTCAGTCCTCACACATATGGGTGACTCCCAAGCTCTGGGCTACCGAGGAACCCAGGCTGAACAAGAGAAGTCCCTCTAGTCTCACAGCAAAGAAAGGCTTTCCAAAGACACAACCTCCACCGGTAGCCCAACAGAGGGCAGGAGTTGCCTAAACCTCAGAGATTCCGGAGTACTGCTTGGCCAAAAGCACTGTCCCTACGGGACTCCCTCTCCAGACAGTAATGGGCCGCAAAAGTCTGGCTTGAAGACCAAGTTGCAGCCCTGCAGATGTCTACCAAGGGCACAGAGCGGAGACGAGCCACTGAGGCAGCCATTGCCTGACACGGTGGGCCGTAACCCGACCCTGCAAAGGAAGGTCAGCCGCCTTGTAAGCCCAGGTGATACAGTCAGCCACCCAGATGGACAAGGTTCGCTTGGACACAGCCAACCCCAACTTATTGGGGTCAAAGGATACGAAGAGCTGAGTAGCCCTTCTATGCCCCTGTGTACGGTCAAGGTAGAAGGATAAGGCCCTCCTACAGTCCAGGGTATGCAGAACTGCTTCAGCCTGGCTAGCATGAGGCCTAGGGAAGAATGTTGGAAGAACCACCTCCTGATTGAGGTGGAAAGAGGAGACAACCTTTGGGAGGAACTTTGGATGAGTCCTGAGGACTACCCTGTTCCTATAAATCCTGGTGTAAGGCCTATCACAGACCAGGGCCTGAAGCTCACTCACTCGCCTAGCCGAAGTAAGGGCTATCAGAAAGAGAGTCTTCCAGGATAGGAAGAGTAGTGAACAAGTAGCCATCGGCTCAAAAGGTGGGCGAGTCAGTTGCTGCAAGACCACATTCAACTCCCACTCAGGTGCAGGAGTACGGATGGGAGGCTTGGGCAAGCCTCTGAAAAACCTGGACACCAAGGGGTGAACTGACAGAGAATGTCCTTCCACCAGTGAATGGTGAGCTGCTAGAGCTGAGAGGTGGACCCGAACAGAATTGGACTTAAGTCCCTGATTGGACAAGTGCAGTAAGTACTGAAGCACTACTGGTACAGTACAGGAGAAAGGGTCCTCTGTACGTAGCTGACACCACACAGAAAACCTTTTCCATTTGAGAGCATAGGTTTTCCTAGTGGACTGTTTCCTAGAGGCTAGGACAACCTCCTCAACTTCCTGAAGTAGGCCCCAGGGAGCCAAAACTACCCTTACAGCCTCCAGGCCATCAAATTGAGAGCTTTGAGATTGGGGTGCAGAAGTGAACCCTGATCCTGGGAGAGAAGGTCGGGCTGCAACCCCAGAGGCAGTGGGGAATCCACTGCCAGCTGAAGCAGAAGTGGAAACCAAGGCTGTCTCGGCCACCTGGGAGCCACCAGCAGGACCGAGGCCTTGACCTGAAGAATCTTGAACAGAGTTCGGGCCACCAAGGGCGTGGGAGGAAACGCATACAGGAGGCCCTGAGACCAGGGAATCAGAAAAGCATCTGCTGCTATCCGCAGAGGATGCGGTTGTCTGGAGCAGAACTTTGGTAACTGGTTGTTCAGGGGACTGGCAAACAGATCTATCAAAGGAAGACCCCATTTCAGGAAGATTTTCTGAACTACCAAAGGATGCAGCTGCCACTCGTGGGGCTGCAAAATTCTGCTCAAACTGTCGGCTAGGTAGTTTTCCTGGCCTGGAAGGTACACAGCCTTGAGAAGCATGTTGTGCTTGAAGGCAAAAGAACAAAGGTCCTGAGCCTCCTGACAAAGGAGTCTGGACCCAGTCCCACCCTGTTTGTTCATATAAAACATGGCTACTTGGTTGTCCGTATGAACCAGGACAGATTGATAAGCCAGGGTAGGAGAGAAAGCTTTGAGTGCTAATCAAATAGCCCTGAGTTCTAGGAGATTGATCTGCTGTGCAGCCTCCCAAGGAGACCACAGGCCCTGGGTGCACTTGTTCAGACAATGAGCCCCCCAGCCCTGCAGGGAGGCGTCTGTGGTCAGTACCACAGTGTACCCAGGAATTTGAAAGGGTACCCCTTTTAGCAGATTGGGTGCAGCCACCAGCTGAGGGAGTCCAGAAATGGTATGGACACCCTTATCCTGTCTCTGAGGCTGCCTGTGGCCTGTGACCACTGACTGCGAAGGCACCATTGTGCAGGCCGCATATGGAGCCTGGCATTGGGGGTTACATGAACCGTCAAAGCCATGTGGCTAAGCAGCTTCAGGCAGAGTCTGGCGGAGACCACTGACCCTCTTAGAAACTGATTTGCCAAGTCCATCAGTCTTTGGGCCCTGTTTGCTGGCAAGAATGCCTTTGCCAGGACAGAGTCTAGCCTCGCTCCTATGAATTCCAAGTTCTGGGAGGGGAGCAAAGTGGACTTTGCGAAGTTTATTACAAATCCCAAGCTTTGAAGAGCAATAGTTCTGAGAGTGGCCTGTCTTGCCTCCTGGCACGTCTGACCCCTGATGAGCCAGTCGTCCAGATAGGGGAAGACAGATGCCTTGATTTCTCAGGTAGGCCGCCAACACCGCCAGGCATTTGGTAAAGACCCTGGGAGCGGAGGTTAGGTCAAAAGGCAGTACTCTGTACTGATAATTGTTTCCTCCCACAATGAACCTGAGGTACTTTCTGTGGTCTGGATGAATGAGGATGTGAGTGTACGCATCCTTTAGATCTAAGGAGCATAGCCAATCTCCCTGCTGGAGGTAGGGCAGAAGTGTTCCAAGAGTAAGCATCTTGAACTTTTCTTTCTCTAGGAACTTGAGGTTCCTGAGGTCCAGAATGGGTCTAAGGCCACCGGTTCTTTTGGGCACCAGGAAATACCTGGAGTAGAATCTGTGACCTTGCAAGTGGGGAGGCACAGGTTCCACCGCCCTGTCCACCAACAGATCTTGAAGTTCCTGAAGGAGAAGGTCTGTGTGTAGGGAAGGCCTTGGAGGCTCCCCTGGAAAGTATGGTGGAGGCAGTTGGTGAAAATGTAGTGCATAGCCTTTGTGGACTATGTCCAACACCCAACTGTCCCTGGTAATAAGGGGCCACTGGTGAGCAAATAGGGCGAGGCGACCTCCTGTGCAGGGTTGGGATAGCAGGGACAGAGAGGCTACGCTCAAGGAGTCAAAAACCCCCACCCTGCTGAGTGGGAGCAGGGGCCGAAGGCTTGGGGGTCCTCTGCCTATGGGGCCCATTACCCTGCCCCTTGGCTTGCTGACCCTGGGGTGCAGCTTGGGCAGCCTGATATTGAGGGTACTGTTTGTAGGCAGTGCCCTTCCTTGGGTAAAAGGGCTTTTTACCCGATCCCTTCTTTTTATGAGAAGGGGCAGAGGTCTTTCTAGACAGCCTTGTCCGTGTAAGGTGCTCTGTTTCGAGCTGGGCGGCCTTCTCGGTCATGGGCTTGCCAAAAAGGTTTTCACCTCGGCAAGGGACATTGACCAACTTGTCCTGAACCCATGGCTCGAGGTCCGATGACTGCAGCCACGCCTGGTGTTAAGCTGCGATGCCGGCTGCCGCAACTCGGGCCGAAGCCATCGTAGGCGGCACGGGACATGAACTTCGAGCAGTCCCGAATCCCCGAGGACAAGGACTTGAATCTCTGCAAGGGTTCCCCGGAGAGTCCAGCAGAGAACCCGGCCAACTCCTTGGCCAGGTCCCGCAAGTACATGCCCATGTACAGCTGGTAAGACTGGACACGGCAAGCAAGCATCGAGCCCTGGAAGCACTTTCTACCAATGCCATCGAGGTTCCGGGCCTCCCTGCTGGGGGGCACCATGGAGTGCATCTTCTGGCTCTTCAGATGATGCATGGCCGATTCCACAACCATGGAATGGTGTGGTAGCTGTGCCTTCTGAAAACCAGGGCTTTTCCTGAGTCGACAAATCGAGTCGACTCGCTTGCTGAGAACCGGTGCCGAGGCCGGTGCCTCCCACATCCGGAAGAGGAGCCGTTCCAGCATCGGAGGAACTGGGACAGTAAAGGCCTCCTTCGGAGGAGAGTCATACTGCAGGGCCTCGAGCTCTTCAGCTCGAGGCTCTTCCTCAGGGTCCGCCGGAATAGCCAAGGCAGTGGCCATATCCCGGACGAACTCCGAGAACCTAGTGTCCTCCGGAGGGGGATGTACTCCGGGGTTCAGACTGCGGTGCGTCCGATGGGACGCACCGAGTCTTGAAGGTATCGGGGGACTCCTCATCCTCCGTCTCCCAGGCGGACTGGTCCGACGAGGAGTCAGGGTCCGACCCCGTGGGGCCCTGGAGCACCCGCCCCGACGCCGGAGGCACCGGCATCGACGCCCTCGGTCCCGAGCGGGAGGTCGAGGGAGACCGCAACCGAGGTCGACTTCGAGCCATGATGGACTCTAGTATCAGTTCGGTCTCCGGGGTTGACTTCGAAGTCGATGTCCCGGTGGTCGGGGCAGATGCGCCAGACAGGCTGGCCATCAGTGCCCGCTGCTGCTCCATGAAGGCAGACAATCCGCTCTCCAAGGCTGTCATCCTGAGACTCAGCTCGGGAGACGCAGCAGCTAGCGACTCAGGCCCCGGCAGTGCCGGGCCCGACGTCGGCTCCCTGGGAGGAGAGTCCACGAAGACAACGGGGCTTACGTGTCCAGCAGACTCCGGCTCCACGTGAGGAACTTTAGCAGGCTTCTCTTGGTCCACGAGGGCCCGGGGCAACGGTCGGGGGTTTTAGACATGGCCCTCAAGGGGCCAGGGACCTCCGATGACGCCCTAGCGAGCCGCTTCTTCCTCTTGCGTTTCCGGTCGGGGGACCCCCTATCCGAGGAGCTTCGACAGCGCTCGGGATCCGAATCCCGAAATGTCGAGGCCTCAGACGAGGTCCGGGCCCGGCCAGAGGCTGAGTCCGAGAAAAGCCTTTCTTTCTGCTGCTGGCGACTTCGGAGTGCCTTGGAAGACTCTTCCCACATGACCCATACAACTTAGGGTCGTGATCAGGACCGAGGCACCGAAGGCAGCAGTCGTGTGTGTCGGTGAGAGACATTAATTTCTTACACCGATCACACTTCTTGAAACCACTGGAAGCCATCGGGGGAAAAAAAAAAAAAAAGAGTCCCCGCGAGGTCAAAGGACCGGCCTTCCAGGGAAAAATGAAAAAAATGGCCCGAACGCCAGCCACGAAGGGCAAAAACCGAAAAAGAAGAATCGGGCTAAATACCGGCGTACCGAACCTGGCGGGAGGGGAACCGGCGTCGAACTGGGAGAAAAAATAGCGATTATCGCCGAAAAAAAAATCAACTTTTATCCGGGAGGACAGGACACACGTCTGGTGGGCTTCTCAGAAAAAAAGAGACTGAAGTAAGATGGCACCTTTAGGCGGGAAGGGAACCGCGCATGCGTGCATGCATTCCCAAAGGCTTTCATAGAAAGCTGGGGAAATGCTCCGCTGGGGCTTCATCGGCACCAATGACACCCATATGTGAGGACTGACTTCCTGCTTGGTCCTGGAGAATCTCTCAACTCCTTCTAGGAGCTTTTAGAAGGGGGTTCAACTGAGAATAAATATATCTTCCTGCCTGCTGCTGCACGGTTAGCTTCAAGTCTGGTAACCAGCTAACTTAGAATAAAACTCCAAGGAGAGTTGGGACGGTTATGAGGACTTCTTTGCTGTCCACTGGGAACACCTGCTACAGAGAACTTTGTTTTCTCTGTGAGCAAGCAGACTAAGTTCTCAGAAATGGCATTCTCAGAAAATAATAACTTGGAACAAAAAACAGAGGTAATGAAGAGAAATTGTATGCTTTTTTTGGCAACAAGTGAAGGCAAGGCAGTATGGAACAGAAAAGAAATGGGTCGGGGTGGATGAGGTGGATTCTAGCCTCCGAACAGATTCTGAAGTATTGATTAGCCAAACCTGCTGCCATGTCTGAAATCCCTGTTCAAACAAAATGATGTGAATGTATAAACCAAAGTCCAGGTTGCAGCTTTGCAAAATCTCTTCCATGGGGATTGAGCACAAGTAGGCCATGGGCACAGCCATGGCTTGGACACTGTGAGCCAAGACACAACCAAGACTCAAGTTTGCCTGCACATAAGTGAAAGCGCTTCAATCTGTGAGCCAAATTGAGTGTGTTGGGTGATGGCAGCTAAAAGCTGGACAGACTTTCTATGGGCTTTGATCCATTCCAAACAGAAGGCTGAGTCTCTTACAGTCCATGTACAGCTCACTTTCCCCCTCATGAGCTTGGGATCTTGAGGAATAAGGTTAGCAAGACAACCTATTAAGGTGAAAGTCTACCACCACTTTAAAAAGGAATTTAGGATGTGTTCACAAAACCATCCTACTGCTGAAAAAAACTTGTAATGTGTGGATTAGCTACCAGGGCCTGGAGCTCCCTAACTATGTATAATAAAGTTACCATCACCTTCCAGGTTCAAAACTTCAGTGCACAGGCATTTTATTTAAACACATTTTTATATACCGTTTTTCTACAAGTCAAAACGGTTTACATGGAACTAAAACTAATACAGGTAACAATTGAAGGAAACATTAAAACAATTATCAACATTTGTAATATTGTACAATAAATATAAATGGAATGTAAAGGAACAGAGAGCAGTTTAGGGCTCTCTACATTTGCTCAAGGCATATGTAGGAACTATGTACAAAGGGAAGGGGAATTGGGAGTGTGAGGTTGTGGGGTAGTGAGTTTTATGGAAGTGGGGTGGGGGGAGAAGTGGAGTGGCTTGAAAGAAGCTTTCATCAGTTGAGTTAAGAACACACAGATCCCAGAACACTGGGCAGCTTCAAGGGAGAATTCACACAAGGCAAGCACTGTGTGAAACAAATAACTAAAGGCTGTAAAGAGAAGGATTTTACCTTCAACATAGTAAGTGCCAAATGCATTGAGGTGAACCCTTACAAAAGTTGGTTTTCAAACCAGACTCAAGACAAAAGTAGAATGTATTCAAGCAGTTTTTGTGTGGGACATGAGAAAGGATGTAAGACCTTTCCCTCACATGAGGTGACAAACTTCCTATGCTTTCAAACTTCTTCTATTTGAAAGCATAGGAACTCTGGGCAGAATTTCTTCTGGAAGCCAAGAGGATATTGGTAACACCAACTGAGCTGTACAGGCTAGGGACTTTATGATAAGATGCAACATTGTCTCCCCATCCTGCGTAATGAATTGGTCAATCGATTAGGCAAACCAGATCCTGGATGGGAGTCTTCACAACCAGAGGAGTAAGATACACACACATATACAGAAGTCCCTCTCTCCAATGGAGAAGTAAGACATCCAACCTAGTTTACCATGTGTCCCCCACACTGGAGCAGAACTGATATACCTGGGTGGTCTGAGGGGTAGTGACAGATTTAATCTAGGGGATGCAGCACACCTGAAAGACAGAGAACCACTTCCTGATTCATTTGTTAGGTTGAAGGACTCTGGTTCAGTCTGTCCACCAAGGCACTGAGCTCCATCCCTTAAGAGATGGCAAAGTTCCACATCCTGACTGTTTCCCAACACAGGAGTTAATATGCAGGGAGGAAATGGGCTCTTATAATATGAACATGGCTACTTGATTCTCCATTCAAATCATAAAAATTTGGTTGACTAACATGACAACTTTTAGAGCAGTTGAGATTGCCCTCAGTTCTAAGACACTCTTGAGCAGACCTTGTTCCCAAAGTGTGGAACATATTCACATGAGCTCCTCAACCCAGCTTCGAAGCAGCTGTTGTGAATAACTTTTGGTAGGGAGGAAGTTGGAAAAGAAAATGTCTGGCCAGATTCATATGATAAACCCACTAGGAGAGAGTCCACTGAGATATGGAGATGTGCCAAGGAAGTGACAAACTATGGAGGCCATGTGGCTCAACATTCTCAACAGGACTCTAGGTGATGTCTGCTGACGTTTTTGCACAACTTGTACCACTGCCACCAAGTGGGCGAGTGTTGTGTGAAAGAAAGACGTGCTTCCAGCAAAACCTAGCAGAGATACAATAAATTCCAATCATTGTGGCGAGCACAACTTGGATATGGGATAATTGATAATGAACCCTAGCAGCTCCAACACGCAGCTGGTGAAAAACCAACCCAAACTATGAATACATAATGCAAGGTTCCACATTAGGAACCACCACACAGGAAAAAGCTTTAGGTGTCATAGTGGATGATATGTTGAAACTCTCTGCCCAGTGTGCAGCAGTGGCCAAGAAAGCAAATAGAATGCTAGGAAGCATAAGGAAAGGAAAGAAGAATAAAAACAAGGATATTATAATGCCTCTGTATTGTTGGTGCAACCGCATCTTGAATAGTGTGTGGAATTCTGGTCACCATATCTTATAAAAGTATATAGTGGAATTAGAAGAGTTACAGAGAAGAGCCACCAAAATGGTAAAGGGAATGGAAAGATACCCCTATGAGGGAATGTTTAAAAGGTTAGGGCTTTTCATCTTGGAAAAGAGACGGCTGAGGGGAAATATGATGGGAGATCTATAAATTAATGAATGGAATGGAACAGGTAAGTTTGTTTACTCAATCAAAAGGTAGAAAGACTAGGGACATGCAATGAAGCTACAACGTAATCCAGTTAAGATTAATTAAAAAATTTTTTTTTCAGTCAACGCATAATAAAACTCGAATTCATTACCAGAGTATGTAGAAAAGCCGTTAGCATAGCAGAGTTTAAAAAAAAATTTGGACAAGCTCCTGGAGGAAAGGTCCATAAACCATTAAAGAGGACCAGAGAAATTCACTACTTGCCACGGGACAAGCATTGTGGAAGAGGAGCATTGAGGAGATAGGCTGTCCATCCACTGGTTTGTGAGAAGCCACAATGGCACTAAGGTGAGCTCTCAATGAGTTGGTTTTAAGACCTGTTAAGGATGAGATATTGTAGAAGGGACTCTACCGGGCAGGGAAAAAAGAAAAAAAGAAAAAAGGACAATGTCCTTTGGGGAGCACTAGAGGGCAAACCTATGCCGCTTGGAGTAAGCTCATCTGGTGGAATCTTTACATGATGCAAGGACATCTTTGACTGCTTATGGCAGGTCGAGATCAGTGAACACTAGCCTTTCAGCAGCCAAGCATAGGGAGTGAAAAATGGGATAGAGGAGCGTCCTGTAGTCCTGAGATAAGATTTCAGGTGTACATCTCAGGCTGAGAGGTTGAGTTTGTGCAAGGCGAAGAAGCAAAGGAAACCATGGTTGATGGGGCCAAAAGGGGGCTATGAGACTCATCGAGCCCTCGTCAGTTTGTAGCTTGAAAAGCCTTTTGGATATCAAGGGGATGGGTGAGATTGCATACAGCAGTCTCTGCTCCCAATGTAGAATGCGGCATTCAGGGTATGTTAGTGTGGCGACAGAACACTTGAGCAGAAGAGTGGAAGTTGCATATTTTGCGGAGTGGAAAAAAAATTTATGAGTGGGGTTCCCCACATTTGGAAGATCTGAGCAGCTATCTCTCGATGAAGGATACAGCTTAGCCTGTCCGCTAGGACACTGAGTTCACCTGGCAAGTACACTGCTCTGAGGTGAATGCGGTGAGAAATGGCAAAAGACCACAGGTGAATTGCTTCCACACAGAGGGGACAGGACCCCGTTCCTCCTGTTTGTTCACGTAGAACAAGGCAACTTGGTTGTCCGTCCTGACTAGAACAAGATGTCCCAAATGTTGGGGTTAAAAAATCCAAAGAGCATTCGTCAGTGCCCATAGTTCTAGGGGGTTGATCTGCAGGGCAGATTCCTGTTGTGTCCACAGTCCCTGTGTGATTAGGTTGTTCAGATGCGCTCCTCAACCCAACTTGAAAGCATCCATTGTCAGGGTATATTGAGGTGGAGGTATCTGAAAAGGTGACCCAATGAGTAGGTTTCTTGATAAACACTACCACTGAAGTGACTTATCAGTTGAGGAGTGATGTGGATCTTGTCTCTGAGATGCCCCTTTGCTTGCGTCCATTGAGAAGCAGAGTCCATTGCGCTTGTTGCATGTGTAAGCGTGTGTAGGGGATGGACATGGACCGTGGAGGTCATGTGTCCTAAGAGTTCTCTCAAGCTGTTATTCTGCTTTGCTTTTGCATCCCCTTTGCCAGCTCAATCAGGTGATGAAACAATAAATGATGGTCTCTCTCTAAGCATTTACCAACAAGTAATGAAAAACCTCCCAAAACGCCAACTATTATCAATGTGGAACTTAAAGCTTCAATGTGGAACTTGGAGCTTCCTTATACCGCCTCTTCTGGTGTTTACTATCAAACAAGTTAAATTTGAAATTCGTTAAAGGTCTCAGACTTATATGGCACACATTTTTTCGGACTTGCAATACGTCCAATATCAGTGCCTAATAGCATCAATGACCTTCTCAAGAAAAAATCCAGTGACTAAGAAAGCGAATGGAACTGCTCCCTCATCTCATCGGTTCTCGTTTTTGTTAAACATTCATACATGACAATATCTGTACTACAAATATTGTCACTAACGTTCCAAGATTCAACTCTGTAGGGAACACTTAGCTTCTGATGGTAAATTAAGTCTTCAAACTTTCTTCGCTTTCAAATCCCGACGCCTTCCCCTGACGTCACATTAGCGTTTCACCATTCGAGAGCAGAAGTGGATTTTTGAGTTAAATTCTATAATGCCAATGGGACTCAATGCCACCATTGATTGGTCCTCTTGCATCTGATAAATATGGAGAAGAAATGGCAAATCGGTTTTTGATATGTTTTTAGAATATAGTTGAAAAAATGTTTTCGTAAGTTCCATGGTTGGAGAAATGCTGTCTGATGTAGGTTTGTGAAATCACCAATAGGGTAAAAGTTAGAGGTTTTTAAATGACTAGATGGGTTAGTTAGTCCGCATGCGCGGCGTTTTAGGGGAGAGAAGAATGGGATTGACATTCATCATATAAGTAAGATAACTTCCCTGAGAAACGTCTGCAGCTTGTTTTTATGGTAGGTGTTTTGTTTAGTAATAAGGCATGAGGTTGGGAATGAGCTAGAGTGAGTGTTTTTTTGGTAAGGGCTTGTATTGTTTTATTTTGTAGTAAAAAATTGATAAAAATTGAAGACTGTGATCCCCTGAAGAAACAACTATGGTGAAACACTAATGTGACGTCCGGGGAAGGCGTCGGGATTTGACAGCGAAGAGAGTTTGAAGACTTAATTTACCATCAGAAGCTAAGTGTTCCCTACAGAGTTGAATCTTGGAACGTTAGTGACAATATTTGTAGTACAGATATTGTCATGTATGGATGTTTAACAAAAACGAGAACCGATGAGATGAGGGAGCAGTTCCATTCGCTTTCTTAGTCACTGGATTTTTTCGTCTTGACAAAAACAAATTATTTCTATTAATCTTCATCGATGTCTCAGCAGCATTTGATACTGTGTCTCACTCAATAATGCTGCAACGTCTACGAAATATTGGTTTATCCAACAATACAGTAACTGAATTCAAAAAAGCATGGGACAAACACAGAGGATCTCTAAAGGTAAAAAGGGGACTGTTGTAGTTATGGAAGGACAGACTAGATAGGCCATGTGGTCTTTTTCTGTCGTCATATTTCTATGTTTCTAATGGTTCGTTTCTTACTTAACCAATCGTTCACAACTAGTAAAAAAATGGGGACAAAAAATCCTCACAATTCACGACTGTACAAGGTATTCCGCAAGGTTCTGCTTTATCATCTATCCTCTTTAATATCTATATTCAACCCATATGTCAAATTATTAAACATCAAGAAATGGATTATCATTTATACGCTGACGACATTATGATTTATACTTCAATTGATCAAAATACCTTTGATACAACAAAAATTAATAGCTGTCTGAATGATATAATTGGCTCAATAACAATTTAAAAATAAATTCTGACAAAACGGAAGCATTGTTCATATCGAATTGTCAGTCCTTAAAACTACCAAGTGAAATTAACCTATTAAATAAAAAAATAAAAATTAAAGATGAAGAAAGATATTTAGGTATAACCTTAGATAAATATTTAAACTTAAGATCTCATATAAACAAAATTTCAGCTGAAGCATACCATCGCTTAAAGATTATAAGACGACTAAAATCAATATTAAATACAAATCACTTTTGCACGTATGTCAAGCTGTCATAGCACCCCTTCTTGATTTTGGAAATGTCTTGTATCAAGGTCTTCCTAAAAACGCTATCCATCCTCTCCAATTAGTTCAAAACACTACTGCATGTATAATTACTGGCTCTGCAAAATTTGATCACATAACTCATGCCCTTAAACAGTTACATTTCCTTCCAATTATTGCAAGAGCAAAATACAAAAACCTAATGATTATTTTCAAAATCTTTCACCAATCTTCAGCAGATATTCTACAGCATATAATATCCAAAGACAAGAGCCTAAGACGTAGACGTTCTCATAACTCCAATAAGCTTAGTACACCTTCAAACTTCAATAGATCAAAACAGATGACCTCTAAAAGAGCATTTTCCTTCATGGCACCAGAGGTATGGAATTCTATTCCTGAAGAATTAAGAGCTCAGGAAGACAGACTTTCACATCTCTTTAAAGACTTATTTATCCATAGAATCATTTGGTCAAATAACTTAAATTGATCAACTTGTATATCCAGTTTCACTATGAGATAATATAATTTAATGTTTGTACTGTATTGGTATTGTAATGTATTGTATCTTCCCATGCCCTCAACATGTAAGTCCTTTGTTGTCTTGTCAACCACTTTGATTGAAGGATAAGGTGGTATACAAAACTGGTTAAATAAAGAAAAAGAAAGAAAGAAAGAAAGAAGACAGGTAGTTAATCTAAGGCTATATAGTAAAAGGACTACCTAAATCTAACTGAAGCTTTTTGGAAGTGGAGTAGCAGCCTTGTGGTTAGAACAGTGGTCTGTAATCCAAGAGCAGGGTTTGAATCCCACTGGCACTCCTTGTAGCCTTGAGCAAGTCACTTAACCTTCAAATGCCTTAGGTACAAACTTACATTCTAAGCCCTCTGGGGCAGGGAAATACCTACTGTACCAGACTGTAACTCACCTTGAACTGCTACTGGAAAGGTGTGAGCTAAGTAAAACAAACTTAAAACCTCTCAAGCAGAGAGCTAGTTTTATTTTACTAATGAAATCAGAAGCAGACTTTTACAAATAAACCACCAATCCTTCCTCAATCCCAAGCTTAAGTCACAAAGTTTGCTGGAAAAATAATGATCACCTACTCAGAGGCTTCATCCACTCTGAGCTTCCTCTGTGTAAAAAGCTGCCATGACCACCATAAGCTTGGAGGAAGTCCTAATAACAAATTTAAATGGAATCTGAAACTGGTAATGACGACCCAGCACCATAAATTCAAGTACTGCTGGCATTCTACAATAATGAGAATGTGCGGATAGGAACTCCATGTTGCACTGCAGCAATGACAGAGCTCAGCATCTCCACATGAAAAAGGAGAAAATTGCTGACCACCTTGAGGTCCAGAATGTGGTGGAAAAGAAGAGTATGTTCTGACCCAAACTACATGGAAAACACACCTTGACGTTGCTCAGCATTGGACATATGGCCTCTAGGTGCAACAGATTTAGTGGGTTTTGCACTGCGGTTTCTTTGCCCATGACTCATGGAGGGACTTCAGGGAGATTTTATTCAAGGAGCGTACTTCTTGAAGTTTCAATATATAGTTCCAGAGGCTTGTAGTCATATGTGAGAGTGAGCCACTCTGGCTGAGCCAACCTCCCACCATTTGAACTTTGTCCTGGTGACCTTCATTGGACAGAATGGGCCCCTCCAATCAACCCCCTCAGGTTTATTTTTGTGCTACCCCAAGAGGATAAACGCCATGATTGCTACTTATTCTTCTGCCCATAGTTGAACCATAATGTCTTGCCAGATCTCTCGCCCTCTCTACTCCCCTCCCCCCCCTTTTTTTTTTTTACTGTGAAGATCTAGATATGGACCTGAAGTGATCCTCTCCAGCAGCCATGGGTGGAGAGTCTTGAAAAACTGACAGACTAGATTTAGTCCAATGAGCAGTCCTCTAGAAAGTAGCTTACAGTTGCTTTGGATGCTGCGCTCACTGATACTAGAGGGATCACCCTTGATCTGGCAAATGTCTACACCAAATCAGAACACATCTGCTTGAAAGGCCACCCTTGCCTCTTAAGGCTGCTTCCAAAATGATGTTCTAGGAGGGCCCGATCCCTTCAAACACTCAGGAAGCTATTGCCCCTGATGCAGCAAAGTGCCACCAGACTCCCATACACAGCTACCTAGAGCTCCAGGATTGCAGTTTCAAAGTCTTGCTTCAGTAATGCTGCCAACTGTGATCCTGTATATCCTTTGGTTTGTTTCTCCTTCCACTGAAATCATGGTTTTGTGTAACCATGGTCAAAGGCATCTATCTTGGAAAACGTCAGCAGACCAGACCATTCTGCTCTGAATGATAGCATCTGGTGCATCCCACTCTTCAGCCACAATCTAAATGGATTGGGGGAAAGAAATGCCTGCAACTATTTGCTCATGCTTGTTAAGATGTAGTCATCTAAGCATTTCCAACTCCAGGTCCTTCACTATACCCAGACAACTAACCGCTTGCAAGATGAGGGGTACTCTGTTCCTCCTCCTGAAACATATGCACCATTCCATTCCTTCTGCAGAAGATTTCTTGAAGTCAAACACTGGATAAACCCTTCTCCAGCTCACTTTCCTTCCAGAGCCTGGGCATCTTAGGGGTTGGGATTCTGAGACTCACCGCCTCAATGATAGCAAATTGCATGTCAGGTGGCCTGTTACAATTGCTAGAGTGGAGTCTCCATACTCCATGATGCCACACAGAATGTCTGTGCAGTAAACTAAGAACTGTGCATCTTAAAAAACTGTTATAATTTATGTGAGGGGGGAAGAAAAAAAAAAAAGAAGAGGGACTCCTGCTCCAATTCCTGGGTGAACGACAGTCACTTCCCTCTGTTTGAATGTCTCCTCTATTGAGCTGGAATGAAACTTTTCTAGGCCCTACCTATCAGGCACATGCTCAAGTCCCAAAATGGCATCCATTGCCATGCCAGGGAGGGACAGCATCAGGGATGTGCCTCAGCAATTGGTTTCCCTGCATCCAGCTCAAACTGGGACAGCTGCTCCACTCCTGTTGCACACCCTGATCTTCTGCAGCACAGATTTCACAATCAATCAGATCCAATCCCAACCACCAGCTGCTGTGTCCCAACAATTGAGGTATCACCAACACAGATTCCTGCAATAGTAATTGTGCCAGGAGGGTAATGGATCTTCACCCCAATCAAGACTATTGGTGGCTCTTTCCTTGGCAGTGCTGAAATGCTCTCTCCTCTATGTAGTTTCATTGTTTGATGAACTTAAATGGTCAGCATTGAGCCAGTAGCAATCTCGCAACTCCTTGGCCAACCTGTTCCTCTGACCAGAGCCACTGAAATGGTAAGGAAATCCCTTTGAGGTTTATGCCTATGAAGGTGACTTTTGCTCAAAGCAGGACCAGAGAGGGAAAGCAGAGATAAGCTATCTGTCCCAACCCTACTGCCATACATCAGACCAGTCTAGACTTCTGCATCATCTGCTGGAGACCAATAATGGCTAGGGAGCTCTGCAGTACTGCTCATATAAGGAGAGGAACATTCCTTTAGCATTTTTTCTATTTCGATCTGCTGGCAGGGGAACCTAACCCACACTTTTGGATTGGTTTGGTAAGAACATACAGCAAATTTAGAAGATTGCCAGGATTCCAGAATAGCAAGTCATACCAATGTCGTGCAGCATTAAGCCTTTAAAAGACAATGCAAGACCCAATTTTCTCACTAAGATCTGTAATAACTGGCAAGAATTAAAAACAAAACAAAACAGAACATAACCACAATGAAGGAAGTTGTTGATCATACCATTTATTATTCATGAAAAGAAGAATACACGTAACACAGAATATGGACACAGGCTCAATTATAAGCTGCTTCCAGTAAGTTAACTGGACAAGGCGACTGTCTACTGTAGTTTAAGTACACTATATTACAGAGAAAGCCTAAGTAAAATGGTAGTAACAAAATTTAGGATGGGACTGGATTACACAGCAAAAATTTCCACAAGCTTAATAAATATTAACAAGTTAAAAATGCATCAGTTATTTGGAAGTATTAAAAAACTCCAATATCAGCTTCCTAAAAAACTAAAAAAAAAATAAATCTTCAAGCAACATGAGCATCCCCCCCCTAAAAACCCACCCTAACCCATTTTTTCAATGCCTACAAAGAGGTGTCCTTACAGTCCCAGCTTTTCTTGTACTTGTGTTTCTTCTCACTTGGGTCGCCCTTTCATAATACTCTCCCATTTTTCATGAGAAACGAATGTGCTATGTCAAGAAATTCATTTTAGCAGAAAAGCAGCCTTGTAAAAAACTTGCAACAAGTAGAGAAGCAGAATAATAGTACTTAAATTGTCCTTGTAAATGGGTTTAAGCTTTTAGGTGATTAAGGTATATGTAAATTAAGTTTATGACTGAACATCCTAACAAGAGGGCAAGCGAGCAGGCAGCAAATTATAAAGTGTACTAGGGGGTCAAATAGCCACTAAGAATGCTGGTTCTATTAACACCATCAAATCTTTTCCTGGTTTAATATTTAAAGGCGGCACATTTGGCAACATATTATTCATTCACTGTACCACAGTGGTAGAACCCTAATTTCACTGAAAATTATAAATTCATAGGTGCTCTATAAGTATCAAGAAATCTCATTTGGTATAAATCAGAGGTGCATAAGTTCTGTCCTCAGAGGCATAAGCAATTAGCTTAAGAAACAAACTACATTACAGTTGCTCAAGTGTAACAGGGAACTACTGAAATCAGTAGCTAAAAGCTTTAGCAGAATCTATTTGATGCCAAGCACAGCCATGCGACTGGTAAATGTCTGTCTTCAAAACCATTGGCATACTGCAGGAGCAAAATTAGACCTCTATGCTGTCCTAAAGTTGTGCATTCAAAATACAGAAGGCAGACATCTAGTGAGGGTAGGAATGCACACAGACAATTGCTCACAGCAGCTATGCATTTATGGTATATAGATATTATAGTCAGCAAGACTAGGATGGGAAAACAGAGGGGCAACTCAATATGAGCAAAACAACCTGACATGGCTTTAAGTTCAATCAGTTGATAATGTCTTCTTGCATTTCAAAAGCAGGTAAAAAAAAAGATTCCATTTACTCATTTTAAGAAAAAATAAAGTTGTTTCATAATAGAGTTTCTGAAATTGAACCTGGAGTACTTCCTAGCCAGTCTGATTTTCAGCATGTCCACAATGAATATGCATAAGATAGATTTGCATACAGTAGAGGCAGAGCATGCAAGCCTCGTGCATATTCATTGTGGATGTCCTGAAAACCAGACTGGCTAAGGAATACTCCAGCCATGACTTGAGAAACGCTGTCCTAATAGGTTCTACTCCTGCTATATTTGTACAAATCAAAGGACAAGTTAGAAATTTTGCATTGTCTGCCATTACAACTTCTACAGACTACAAAAAGGTGGAACCCACGCGGGTCATATCTTGAGGGGGACAATCCCGTGTTATGTATTTCTAAATGCAGAGAAATAAAGGCTAAGCAGCAAAAGCTAGCTTATCTATATAGAGGGAATGAACATGCATTAAATGCATGGGCCTGCTCAGAGTGGGGCCTGCCTGAGGTCAGGGTCATGGAGGTCTTTGCCCTGCCACAGCCAGCATGCCTCAGGTGGACATGTCACTGCAGTCATGAAGCAGACCACCATCCTAGTGGAGAGTAGTGCAGCTCTCAAAGGCCTCTTGGATCACAAAATGGAAGCTCTACTTAGGAGTCCGTTTTCAACTTTGATTATTCTCCAGTTAGCAGTTTGTGTGGGTCTGACTAGAGTTCTTCTCCAATGGATTCAGTCACTTCCAATGGACGATACTTCCATACTCTTGGAGTCGGCAGCAGCCTCTGTCCAATGCTGTGATCTGGTTTGCTTAGTAATAGGCTTAACATCCACTGCAATGGATACAGTAGTCATTTTTGATCCAAATTGGAATCCTGATCAAGTTGCAGATATAGTTTACAGAATAGGGCAAAAAAAATTGTGATACATAAGGTAATTAAATGTGGGACTGTAGAAGAAGAGAGATACAAGTAACAAGTTTCCAAAGTTGTCAGGACAGAAAACTGGTGACACACAGAACTCATTCATATCTTCCACCAAAGATGACCTAATGGAATTTTCTTTGGATGATACCTGGACTTCCACAACTCTGATTCGATTTCAGAGTATGCATGCAGCCAAAAGAAATGGCATGTTTGGATGACCATATTGCTCATCTTCAAACTCTGGATATGTTTAGCATATCTGATCATTACCTCCAACACGCCTCAGGAAGATCGTGTGAATGGAGAAGAGTTTATATAAGAAATGTCTGCAGATTCACATTTAAAAAAATAGGAAATCTCATCCTGGAACAAGTAATTACAGATAAAAATACAGAGGGCTTTACACTTTCTTCAGGTGGTGCAGATAAAGTTTTTATAATTAAAAAATACTAGGAGAATTGTTTCAGACAATGAAAATGAAACAAGTCATCGCCCACTAGTGAGGAAAATACAAGAAAGAAGGTGCACTCTCCTGTAGACAGTTCTATATGTAAAAAAAACAACTTAAAAGGCATCAGTGAGTCTACTTCAAAATTTGAGGGGTCCATAACAAGTAGTCACTCTTTACCTCAGATAACCATAGGTGCAAATGAATCCTCAGCACCAACATCTCTGGCAGGTGAAGTTTTAAAGATTTGGGGGGGGGGGGGGGGGAGAGCATAAGTGCTGATATTGAGGAAATGGAAAATGTGTCACTCGTCTGCTTCCTTGGTACCAGTCACCCTAATCCAAAGAGGGGTCTAATGAATCTCTGGCTAAAAGCTCTAGTGGGACTGAGGCCTGACAGTCTGTAGAAAGATCTATGTGGAGAGGAGATTAACAACAGTTATTATATCTGCCTACTTCGAGCTGTTTGCAATTTCAGTACAATGAGGGAAAGAACAGACTTACTGTGGCAAACTGAAAGCAGCTTTGAATTGTTTGCTGCAGGCTTTTGAGTGTTGAAGCATAAATTCAGGATCCCCATTTTTTATATCAAACTTTCATAGGCACCTTGGTGAAGTCAAGACACTTATCCACTCTTTAGTCATCTCCCATCTTGACTATTGTAACCTACTCCTTGTTGGTCTCCCTCAATCATCTATCTCCCCTTCAATCTGTCCGCCAGTCTCATCATGCTTGTATTACCCCCTCTTCTCAAGTCACTTCATTGGCTCCCTATCCATTTCTGCATCCAGTTCAAATTTCTCCTGCTGACTTATAAGTGCATTCACTCTGCTGCTCCTCACTACCTTTCCCTCTCTTCTCTCTCCCTACACCCTTCCTCGGGAACTCCACTCTTCTGGCAAATTGCTTCTATCTGTGCCCTTCTATTGCTAACTCCAGCCTTTGCTCCTTTCACCTCACTGCTCCTTACGCCTGGAACAAACTACTTGAGTCTGTACGTCAGGCGCCTTCTCTGGCCCTTTTCAAATCCAGGCTGAAAACTCACTTTTTCGCTGCTGCTTTCAGATTCTAACTCACCCGATCTCCTTTTTGTTTCCTTACCATTCACCCCAAGACGCATCCTATGTCTACAGCTACTGTGTTGTGTCCTGATTAGATTGTAAGCTCTGATGAGCAGGGATGGTCTCTTACATGTGTCTGTGCAGTGCTGCGTATGTCTTGTAACGCTATACAAATGCTTAGTAGAAGTAGTAGAAATCTGAAGCCATTGTATATCAATATGCCCTCTGGTATTTAGCACAATAGCAGTAGTTTATCTACATGTCTCTAAGTATATTAGTTTAGCTCATAAATTCTTAGAAAAATATATCTAGATTAAACTGTAATCTCCCAATCTTTCTTCACATGAACGTTTTATACAAAGCCAATAAGTGGAATTCATGAATTGTGAATATTTCCCTTTTTCCTCATTTCAATGACCCTCTCTCCCCCCCAACAAGCTCCCCTTTAAAAAGAACTCACCCTTTCCACCCAATGATCAGAGTTGGTGGAAAGAGTGCAGATGAGATTTCCTCAGGCCATTTCCTCATCCTCTACAGCCAGCAATGGTGAAAGGTAAACAGTGGAGTAACTCAGGGATTTGTGCTAGGCCTGCTGCTTTCAACATATTCACAAATGACTTGGAAATTGAAACGTGAGGCGATCAAATCTGCAGATGACAAAATTATTCAAAGTTGTTAAAATACAAGAAGATTGTGAAAAATGTCAAGAGAACCTTCAGAAACTGGGAGACTGGGCACCCAAAATTATGCATTTAGGGAAGAACAACCAAAACTACAGTTGCACGATGCAAGGTTCCACATTAGGAATCATCACTCAGGAAAAGGATCTGGGCAACATCATGGATATCATCTTGAAACTCTCTGCCCTGTCTGCAGCGCCAGTCAAGAAAGCAAATACATTCTAGGAATAATAAGGAAAGGAATAGAGAATAAAACCAAAGATATTGAATGTCTCTAGATCACTCCATGGTGCGATCGCACCTCGAATAGTGTGTGATTCTGGTCACCTTAAAGGATACCGCAGAATCAGAAAAGGTATCGAGAAGAATGACCAAAATAATAAAGGGGACGGAAGGCTACCCCTATGAGAGACTTAGAAGGTTAGGGTTTTCAACTTGAAGACAGCCGAGGTGAAATATGTAGAGGTCTATAAAATGAGTGGAATGGGTAAACATAGATCAGTTGTTTATGCCAAGAAATAGGATGGCTAGGGCAGTGGTTTCTCAACCCAGTCCTGTGGGACCCCCAGGCCAGTCAAGTTTTCAGGATATCCACAATGAATATGCATGCGATAGATAATGCAGATCTCATGCATATTCATTGTGGATATCCTGGCAACCTGATTGGCCAGGGGTCCCAGAGAACTGGGTTGCGAACCACTGGGCTAGGGGTGCAATGAAGCTACAATGTAGCACATTTAAGACTAATCAAGAGAAAATATTTTCACTGAACGCATAATCAAACTCTGGAATTCATTGCCAGAGGATGTAGTAAAAGTTGTTAGTGTAGCTGGGTTTAAGAGAGGTTTGGACAAGTTCCTGGAGGAAAAGTCCATTAACCATTATTAAAGTGGACTCAGGAAATCCAATCCTTACCCCTGGGATAAGCAGAATAGAATCTGTCTACCTTTTGGGAACCTGACAGGTACTTGTGATTCAGATTGGCCACTATTGAAAACAAGATACGGGGATTGATGGACCTTTGGTCTGGTCCAGTATGGCAGCTTATGTTCTTCTAAAACAATACAATTTAGATGAAGTGAAATTGCAGCAATCTGCCACTAGAGACAAAATGACTTGGTCATAAAGGCAGAATGCCAACTGCTAGAACACATCAGGGACAGCCTGATCTGAAAATACATCCCAAGCAATTAGCTGGAAAGGATTTTTCATTGGATCAGACTAAGTGGTACTCCTCAACATCAAATCACTCTATTCTGTGGCTGGAATTTGCATTAAATTTTAGCTTATGACCCCAGAATGCTATGTCCCCACCATTACCACAAGGATCAGCTTCATTGGTTGAATTCTAATAATCTGGTAAGAAATGAAGATTGTTTATAGCCCAGTTCCCTTTCCACGCCATGTACACACACACTCACAATGCTTTCCTATTTAATAAGCAGACCACCCTATAATCGCAGGATATTTGAGAGTCTACCAAACTAAGCTTAAAACATATGCTTGTCTAGCAGAATTGACATTTAATTAAGATCTCAGGCTAGTTGTATACCAAATTGACACCTTTAGATGTGTGCCCTGCTCATAGTGGTACTGCAGTCGGGCTTATCACAGCTTCTTACCTCTAACCCTCATTTGCCTCAATCGGCCAATATGCGTAGCTGCTGCTATCCATCTTCCTCCACAATGCTAAATCACAGAAGATTAAAATTAAAAATAAAGGCTCCCCAAAGTAGCTTGTTTCTTGTTAAGCACCACAAATTTGCTTTCTGTGGGCACGAGTTACAGTTATTAGAAGCCAATGTGCTGTTATCATTAGGCTATCACTATTCCCCTAGTAGATAACCTGGTGGTTTGGAAATCTCTGGCCCCCAGCACAGAGTTCAAGTGTCTAGTGGCTAATGGAGAAAGACCAATTAGACTACAAGTTTTATAAGTTTTAACTGAAGTCCACAAAACCAATGAAATAAGGCAGCCTGCATTGAAGGTATGTTGACCCATTAGTTGGGCCTTATGTCACCAAACCCATGAGGCTAAAGCAATAAAATCTTAAGAACTGGAGTCAGTTCCTTAATCTGTTGCTAATCTTCTCCAAGCCATTTTATCCTCCATGCCTCACTTCAAAATGTTCTTGAAGAAAACGAAATCATAATCCCTGCTTCTCCCTTTTGAAGGTGAATAATGAAGCCAGGCATCAAATGTGCCAGTGATTTTGCACTCCAGAGCTGGCTAAATATTAAAAATGAAGTTTTTACCATTCATACCATCCTCAAAACTAGAGACATGCAAAAGTAACCAGTGCTTATGGAGGTGCGCTGCAATGCCAAAGGATTTTTTGGGCTGCACTTTATATACACAAGATTTCAATTCACTTTATTTTATTTTTTAAGAAAAAGTAACTTGTAACGGAAGGAGATACTGATCCACTTATCCATAGCTTCAGGCTAAAGCCAGCACTAAAAGGGAGAAAAGAAAAATAAGTTAGAAGACTATAGCCAAGGACGGAGAATCACTTCATTTCCAACTCAGTAAAATATGGTACAGCACCTTTTAATCTGAAGGCCCATCATAAAGCCTCCAGGGCTGTGTACCCATTTTCTAGAAAAACGTATCTGGAATTTGGGAAATGTATAGACACCATAATGCCTTAGCCCTCTTGGGTAAAGCTGGTCACATGGAGACTTCCCTGCTCCACTCATATTTCCAATAATCATGACAGCAGTAAGCCCAGGAGAAAAGGGGCCCAAAGAATTTTTTTTTTAATCATATGGGGTAAACTCATTCTTAAAGAATCCGTTAGCCAGGAAGGCCATGGTCCAAACAGCACTGGTAACAGGGGCTCTCCAGGGACAGCAGGAATCAGTCCTAACAGATGGGTGACATCGGCGCCGACGGAGCCTGTGCGGAGCATTTCCCCAGCTTTCATAGAAAGCCTTTGGGAATGCTACCACACATGCATGATCCCCTTCCCGCCCAAGGGTGCCATCTTGTTCAGGCAGATGACATAGTGAAAAAGGACTTAAAACAATGTAGGGAGGCAACTCCAAGGGGAGGAGGGAGGGTTGTGAGGACTGATTCCTGCTGTCCCTGGAGAACACCTGTTAGGTGAGTAACGACATTTTTTTCAGGAACAAGCAGGAAGTCAGTCCTCAAATATGGGACTCCCTAGCTCCAGGCTACTGAGAACCGAACCACAACAGCACTACCGGTGACCCATCGGATAGCCTTAAATTGCAGAAGGTGAGTCCTGACAGAGAGACTCTGCAAGACCTGCACATTCAGTGACATCACCACTCTGGTAGCCTGAACACAGGAGGGTCGGAGGGCAGTAGTTGCCTACATCCCGAAAATATTACAGAGTACTCCCTGCCCGAAGGCACTGTCCCTGCGGGACTCCCTCTGCAGGCAGTAATGAGCTCCAAACATATGAATCGAAGACCATGTGGCGGCCCTGCAGGTTTCCGTCACTGGTACTGAGTGGAGATTGGCTACCAACATGGCCATAGCCCGCACACGATGTGCAGTGATCCAGTGCTCAAGGGAGAGGCCCGCTCGCTTATAGGCGAGGGCAATGCAGTCCGCCACCCAAGTGGACAGAGTTCGCTTCATTACTGGGAGCCCCAGTCTACTGGGGTCATAAGACACAAAGAGCTGAGATGCTTTGCGATGAGCCTGGGTCCTCTGCAGGAAGGAGGACAGGGCCTGCTTACAGTCTAGCGTATGCAATATGAGTTCCTTCCTGCGGCATAAGGCAATGGGAAAAAGGTGGGAAAGACCACCAACTGGTTGAGGTGGAAGGGAGATACCAACTTGGGGAGGAATTTGGGGGTGCGCAAAGCACTACCCTGTTCTTATAGAACCTTGAATATGGTGGATCCGCCATCAATTCCTGGAGTTTGCTCACTCTCTTAACAGATGTGATGGCCACCAGAAAAATCACTTTCCAGGAGAGGTATCACAAATGGCAGTTGGACACAGGCTCAAACAGCCATCTAATGAGTTGGGAGAGCACCACATTAAGGTCTCATCCCACCACAGGAGGGCGGAGAGGGGGCTTCAATAGCAAGAGGCCCTAAAGGAACCTGGAGACCAGGGTCTGGCTTGAGAAGGATTTCCCCTCTATAGGGTGATGGTGAACGGCTATGGCACTCAGGTATACCCTCACCCAATTAGAATTCAAGCCAGCGTGCGAGAGGTGCTGTAAGTACTGTAGCACTAGTTACACGCGGCAAGAGAAAGGGTTCTCTTTTCTCTCTGCACACCATACGAAGAACCTTCTCCATCTGAAAATGTACGCTAGTCTAATGGAGGGTTTTCAGGAGGCCAGCAGGATCTCCTCAACTTCCCCCGGGAGATTGAAAGGAGCCAAGGCTACCCTTTCAGCAGCCACCCCATCAACGCTAGCAACCCCAGGATGGGGTGGAGGGAGTCCCCCCTCCTGAGACAGGAGATCCGGATCACAACCCAGTGGGACCGGGAGTGCCACCGACAAGGAGAGCAGCAGAAGGAACCAGGGTTGCCGGGCCCTTATGGGGGCGATTAGAATCACTGATGCTGCTTGCTCTGGACCTTGAAGAGGGCCACCAGAGGAGTCAGTGGGAAGACAGAGATGAGGCCCTCGGACCACGGGATCATGAAGGGATCTGCTGCCACTCTCCCCATGTGCATCTGGCGTGAGCAGAAGTGGGGCAGTGGCATGTTGTCCAGAGAGGTGAACAGGTCCAGCACAGACCTGCCCAAGAGGTGGAAGAGTCTTTGCGCCACCCTGGGGTTCAGACACCATTCATGTCGTCGTAGGACTGAGTTTGTCCGCTAAGCAATTGTCCGGGCCTGGAAGGTAAACTGCCCGTAGGAGCATTCCGTGGTGCACTGCGAAGGAGAGGAGACTCATTGCCTCCTGGCAGAGGGAGTACGATCTCGAGCCCCTCTGCTTGTTTACATAAAACATGGCAACTGGTTGTCTATCTGGATCTGCACAGGGCAGTTGCACAGGAGATGGCGAAATGCTCGCAAGGCCAGGGAGATGGTCCTGAGTTCCAGGAGGCTGATCTTCAGGAGACACTCCTCCTGCAACCAGCTGTTTTGAGTGCAGGGATCTCTGCAGTGTGCCCCCAAACCCAGGAGGGAAGAGTCTGTGGTCAGGATCCTCTGTGGGGCAGGCACCTGGAATGGCATCCCTGCTTGGAGATGGCGTAGGTACTGCCACCAGTTGAGCGAGTCTGCCAGTTGGCGGGTGTTCCTGACCCTGTCCCACAACCTGCCCGTGGCCTGAGTCCACTGGGAGTGGAGGCACCACTGGACTGCCTGCATATGCAAGCGGGCTAGGGGCATGACGTGGACCAATGAGGCCATGATGTTGTTAAATGCCATCGAGACGGTGTCGGCTCATGGTGACCCTCTGGATAGTTGTCCTAAATTGTGTTTGGTCTTCAATCAGGTGGCTCATTGTTGACAGACTGGCACTCGTAGCTGCTGTTACTGTATCGATCCATACCATTGCTGGCCTCTCTCTTTTGCGTTGACCTTCTGTCTTGCCAAGCATGTCTTTCTCTAATGATCTCTCTTTGCATGATGTGTCCAAAGTATGAAAGTCAAGGTTTTGTCATCTGAGCTTCTAAAGAAAGCTTAGGTTTGATCTCCTCTAGTACTGACTGGTTTTGTTCTTCGGACAGTCCATGGTATAAGCAGTATTCACCGTCAGCACCATAATTCAAAGGCATCAATTTTCTTCCTATCTTTTTCACTGTCCAGCTTTTGCATCCATATGTTATTGAAAATACCATGGATTGAACGAGTCAAATCTTTATATGAAGAGAGACATCTCTGCTCTTGAGAATACTGTCCAAGTCCTTCATAGCCATTCTGCCAAGAGCAATGCGTCGTCTGATTTCTTGACTGCTTGTTGCTTTTTTATTGATAGTTGATCCAAGTAGGTTAAATTTGTCCATGATTTCAATTTCTTCCCCATCAACAATGAACTCAGCGATTTTGCCAGTTGTCATGATCTTTGTCTTCTTTACATTAAGGTGCAGGCCCATTTTAAGACACTGTTCCTTGATCGTGAGAAGTCATATGGCCCAATAAATGGAGGCAGCGGTGAGTCGGTATGGACTGGTGACTCTGCACCTCTCCTGCCAGCTGTACAAAGCGATGTGCCCTTTCCTTTGGGAGGAAGTCCTTGACCTGTAACATGTCCAGCTGGGCACGGAAAAAGGTGTGTTTTGGGCTGGAAAGAGGTGGGTTTTGGGGTAGCTGATGACTAACCCTAGGTGCTGCAGGAGGCAGATGTTTCGCCCTGTGGCCTGGCTGGCCTCAGGAGCCATGCTGCCTCTGATGAGCCAGTCGTCCAGACAGGAGAAGACCTAGGCCCCTTTGTAGATGCCATGTAGGTGGACATGACTGCCAAGCACTTTGTAAAGATTCCTGGTGAGGCGGCCATGCTGAATAGAAGTACCCTGTGTACTGGTAGTGCTCTCCTCCCACTATGAACCTTAGGTACTGTCTGTGGGCGGGGTGGATCAGGATGTGGGTATATGCATCCTTTAGGTCTAAAGAGCACAGCCAATCTCCCTGGTGGAGGAAGAGCAACAGAGTTCCAAGGGAGAGTTAACCTGAACTTCTCCCTCACCAGAAACGTGTTCAGGTTTCACAGGTCTAGTATAGCCTGAGGTCCCCCAGCTCTTTTGGGGACAAGGAAATACCTGGAGTAGAAACACTTTCCCCACAAATGCCTGTGTACAGGTTCTACTGCCCTATCCTTGAACAAACCTGTGAGTTTTGAGCGGAGCACAGTCTGGTGAAGGAGAGGCCACACTGGCTCTCCTGGGAAGAACCCTGGGGGTGTCTGATGGAACCTGAGGAGATAGCCCTCTTTTACTACTTGTAGGACCCTGGTCCGTGGTGACCCTGGCCCACTTATGGACAAAGAGCACCAGTTGGCCCCCTGTGGGCTGGGAGGGTCTCCCGGGGGAGAGGAGGCCCTGCCTGGGGAGTCAAAAGCTCCTCCCAAACTGGGTGGGAGCTGGAAGCTGGAAGCTGAGGCTTCTGAGCCTTTGGCTTCCTCTGCCCATGGCCTCTGTTCTTAGGCTGGGGGGCCTGTTGCTGTTGCCTGAGAAGGGTTGATAATGGCCCTGGTGAGAAGACCCCTTTTTCCTCGGGAAAGGAGGTCTTTTCCCCGAAGGTTTCTTCCAGGGATGGATCGAGGTTCTTCGAGAGCCTCTGCATGGTCATGATCTCGGGCGCCTTGTCGGCCATGGGCTTGCCAAGCAAGTTTTCCGGTGCAGGGGACGTCTAGCAATTTCTCTTGCACCTACTGCTCAAGGTTTGCAACCAGGCCTTGCACCGGGCCCAGATGTCTGCTGCTGTTACCCAGACTGCTGATTCAAAACCCTTGTAGGCGGTGCGGGATAAGAACTTTGAACAGTCCCGGAACTCGACCATCAGGGCTTGTAACCTCTGGAGGGGTTCCACGGCGAGGCCTGCAAAGAAGCCTGCCAATTCTTGAATGAGGCCCTTGAGATACATGCCTATGTACAACTCATAGGCCTGTATCCGACAGTCCATCATGGATCCCTGGAAGCACTTGCGCCCGAGGGTGTCAAGGGCTCAGGCCTCTCTGCCCAGGGGAACAGAAAAGTGATCTTCTGGCTTTTAAGCTTTTGCATAGACGACTCCACAACCATGGAGTTATGTGGGAGGTGAGACTTTTGGAAACCTGGGCCCTTGACACGGTAGATGGCATCATGGCATTGAGGAATTTGCTTACCACTGGCACAGAGGCCAGGGTCTCCCCACAATCACAGGAGCAGCTTCTCAAGGATGGTAGGGACTCATGCTGGAGGATTCTCCAGTTCTTCGGTGCGCAGATCCTCTACTGATTCAGTCGGGACAGAGAGGACCTGGGCCATGTCCCGGACAACGTCACGGAAGGCCACGTCCTTGAGAGGAGAATGGCGCCGGGGCTCTGGGGGAGATGGCTCAGGGGAGGCCTCAACGTCTGTCTCCCAGTCAGAGCCGGAGGGCGTCAATGACTCTGAGGCTCGGGACTCTCGTGCCTCAAGGCCGGCCCTGATGAACTGGGGTCTCCCGGTGGATCTCAGGTCAGACTCCCCGAAACTGGCTGGGGAGGAACAGACATCTGAGGATCGGGACCAGGAACCGATCAGTGCCTGGCTCGACGCCCAGGGACTCCCCTGCAGTTGTGGGCCTGGTTGTCAGGGCAGATGATGCAGACGAACTAGACATTATTGCCTGCTGCAAGGCCAAGATTTTATTTATTTATTTATTTAACAGTTTTTTATATACCGCACTATTCATCATCAGTGCGGTTTACATTAAACAAAATACCTATCAATATATAACTGATCTAGGTTTACAGATAACAGGGAAGGTAAACTGGGTGTGAACAGGAGATAACTATATACAATTAAATATGTTACATCAAGGTATGGTATTTGACGAGATGCAGTATTTTTCACATTTTAAACCTTTGTTCTGGGTTGTTATGTGTAGGAGTTAGATGAGTGAAGCGGAAGACAATTCTAGGGTGTGTATGGTAGCTTGAAGTGCAAAGTGAATAAGTAGTGCTTGATGGACTTTCTGAATTGAGTGATATCCCTGATTGTGGCAGTGGTAGTGCCAAGCAGATGGCAGTGATATTCTGCTCCAGGGCCGCCATTCTGGATTCAATGCCAGAAGGCTCCACAGCTGTCGGCGTGGGCACCAAGGACCTCGGGCACGACACCGACACTCTCACGAGTGCGTCCTTGACAAGGACCACAGCCTCGAGGAGCCTAGCATGGTCACCGCTGGCTAAGGACTCCTTCTTAGAGAACTTAAGGGGCGCTGCTCGGAGTCACCCGAGACCTTACCGGGTTACTGTCTCAAGGTTTCTTTCTTTTTCTTCCTGGGGTCCAACGTCTTTACAGAGACGCGGCGGCTGCCGCCATGGGATTCCGAAGACACCCAGGCCTCACAGGAGGTGCTCGGCTTAGGGCTCAGCATCAGGGAAGCTGGGGCTGAGTCGGACCGCGGGAACCTCATCTCCTGCAACTCCAACCTTTTAAGTATAATTTTTTTTAGAGGACTTTTCCAGGGAAACAGGACGTGTCCACTGGGCTCTGCGGAAAAAAGGAGACTGAGCAAGAGGGCATCCTTGGGCAGGAAAGAGACAACACATGCGTGGTAGCATTCCCAAAGGCTTTCTGTGAAAGCTGGGGAAATGCTTCATGTGGGACTCTATCAGCACAGACGTCACCCATATGCGAAGACCGACTTCCTGCTTGTTTCTGGTAAATCAAGGTATTTTACTATATACTGGTATATGTCTGAGGAAGATATCCCATCACAACTGGAAATTTTATCAGCTAGCAAAGGAATACACTTCTATGGTTGAACAGTAAGTTATTCCTTATTAGATAGGAAAATGAATACAAAAACCTTTGCATGTACAAAGTTTAGAAAAACTGTCAGCATCAAGCATTGCAAAGTGAACAAACCAATTCTCTTATTCAATATTCTAGTTATTCAGAGATTGTCATCTGCAAACTTAAAATTAATTTTTATGAATACATCATTCTCTGTGCTCTAATTTGGCAAAAGATGTTATATAAGGACAATTTAGATCTTACCTGCTAATTTTCTTTACTTGAATCCTTCCAGTCCAGAGACACATGGTTTTACCATCTCCTGCCAGCAGAGGAAGACTGAGCAGCACTGGTTTGAGGACATCACCCTATAAGAGTCCTGTGCAGTCCTCAGCTTGCTCTGTTACAGGAATACTGGCAGACTAACCATTTTAAGTCTCTAAGAACCTAGCAAAAGTACTCAGACCACAATCAACTAACCAAAGGCAAACAAGGAAGCAGTGCAGCACATCATCCTCGTCTCAAAACACAGTCTCTAACAAAATGCAAAAGACATAATATAAGAACATAAGATATGCCATAATGGGACAGACCAAGGTCCATCAAGCCCAGTATCCTGTTTCCAACAGTGGCCAATCTAGGTCATAAGTACCTAGCAGTCTCCCCAAAAGACAGGTTCCTTAATGCTTGTATTGGGTCAAGCAGTGATATCCTGTGTCCCTTTTAATAATGGTTTATGGACCTTTCCTCCAGGAACTTGTCCGAACCTTTTTTAAACACAGCTACAAACAGCTTTTACTACATCCTCCGGTATCAAATTCCAGAGTTTGATTACATGCTGAGTGAAAAAATATTCTCTTATTAGTCTTAAATAGGTTACCCTGTAGCTTCATTGCATGTCCCCTAGTCTTTTTATATTCTGACGACGTAAACAATCAATCTATGTTTACCCGTTCCATTCCATTCATTGATTTATAGACCTCTATCATACCTCCCCTCAGCTGTCTCTTTTCCAGGTTGAAGAGCCCTAACCTTTTTAGCCTCTCTTCATACGAGTATCTTTCTATCCCCTTTATCATTTTGGTGGCTCTTCTCTGTACCTTTTCTAATAACGATATATCTTTAAGATACGGCGACCAGAATTGCACACAATATTTAAGGTGCGGTCGCACCATGGAACGATACAGAAGATATACCCATGGGTGGGCTCTGGACTGGACTCAATGAAAAAATTCAAATGAAATCTAATTTCTCCTTCCTCATTATTCCTCCAGTCTAGTTCAGTTCTGTCACATAAGCAGTACTAAAGCAGTCCCTTACACAGGGAGGGAAGAGACGAGCTACCCTGCAACTCAAACACCATATCCTATATGTCCAACCTGTAATATTGGCTAAACGAATGCAGAGTAGAACCATGTCACCATTCTACAAAAATTTCTTGAGGCAAAATGAGATGATGCCTTAGACCAGCCTGGATGTAGGTGGCTAAATATGCCTCAATCCACTGAGCTATTGCTGCCCTGGAATCAGCTTCCCCTTTCCTTAGGCCAAAGACGACAAACAAATGCTCTGACTTACAGAGGTCCATGGTCATGCTCAAGTATTTGCCCAAAACCTTCTGAACAGCCAATCGGTGCAATTCGCTTGGCACATCCCTCCAAGGCAGTGACACAAACTGATTAATGTGAAAGGCTGACAACACCTTTGGCAAAAAAGGGGGGCACAAAGGATGAACACTGTTCTCAGAAGACCAGTAAGAGCTCCTGACAGGAGAGCACTTGCAATTCAGATCCTCCTGGCTGCACAAACTGCCACCAGAAACACCACCTTAAGCATAAGATCATTAAAGGAAATCTCCCAGATTGTCTCAAACTATGTACTCACCAAGGCCATGAGAACCAAATTGAGATCCCACAGGCAGGGCTGTACCAAGGGCTGTGAGAGTGGGTGAAGCTGCAAAGGGCACAAGCAGAGAAGGGGGCAGATATCAGAGTTTCCAAGAAATTCAAAAAGAGTGAGCTACTGAATTGGCTGGGTGCAAGGGGGAGGTGGTGGGGGCACCAGATTCATTAGTCACATAGGGCACATTTCCAGCTTGGTATGATGTGACCTCTGATGCTTGATGCCCTTCAAAAAACAAACCACGACTAACATCTGAATGAAATGATATAGGTGTTGATCCTGAGCCTGGGTTCCTAACAAGTAAGGGTTGCCATGTGAACTTTCAAAGAATTCAAGGCCAACCCCTTTTCCAGGATGTCCTGCAAAGGTATCTGGCAGAGAGGCCATCGTGGATCTGAGGATACACCCTTACACAAATCCTCAAAAATCCACCACACGAGGACATAAGTAGGTGACATGCCTCTATTCCTGGAGTGAAGCAGGACCAATCACTGGTGCAGAGTATCCTCTCTGCCGCAACCTCACCCTCTCAAGATCCATGCTGTAAGAGGACTAGGACTTGTCTAGCATCCTGACTGATGGTGGTGGGTTCAGGGGATCCTCTAACAAACAATGTGAGTGGGGACACCACTCACATTCTTACGAGGTCCAAATACTAGAACCTCCTTAGCCATTCCAGCACCACTATCACCACTACCCTAGATAGCTCTCCACTCTTCAGATCACCCTGCATATCAGGGGCCACAGAATAAACGGTGTAGAGAAACCCCTCGAGGCTTAGGTTGAACTAGAGAATTGAGCCTCTAACATTAGCTCTTTTCTGTGACTGAAGAATCAGAGCACTCTGGCATTCTCAACCGATGCCATGAGATTAACGACTGTACAATGTTGGGGGACCCTAATCAGGACAAAGGAGCGCTCCACCAGGCCTCATTCCTCTGGTCCAAGATGTTTCTTCTGACGTCGTCTGCTCACTACATTGTCTTTTCTGGTCACATGAACAAGACAGAACCATGAGATGGTCTTCTGCCTACAGCAGAAGCACCACTTGTATGCTTCTTGTGCTATCCTGGTGGTCGAGATACAAAACTGTGGTCACGTTAGTCAGACAATGTGCACTGCTCTGCTCCAGATCGGAGGCAGGAAGGTTTTCAAACACTAGATGAACTGCTCTCATCTCCAACCAATTGATCAACCAGGTTGCCTCCTCTGGGGACAAACACCCTGGAGCGACCTCCAAGTGACCATGAGCACCTAAGCTGAACAGACTTGCATCTGTTGTGACCAGGACTGAGTGAGGTTCCGCCAGGTTCACATATAGAAATTACACTTACCTGGTAATTGTCGTTCCTTGAGTTACGACAGTTTAGTCCTCTACTTCTGGGTTGTGCACCTCTTCCTGCAGCTAGGAGACTGGGCATGTCAAAGTCATGACATCACTGGATATAGCCTGCTGGTATCTCCCATCAGCCTCCAGTGTACTATTGACAAAGCAAACTCAAAGGAACAACAAATAAGTAACTATACCATAACTTTAAATAACTCCCCATTCTTCAACCGGAGGAGCCTTTTAAACCGTATCCGTCTTATATTTTCTTTTCTCTCTCTCTTTTTTTTTTTTACTTTACATTCATGTCCCCCCTATGCAAACACGTATCCTATACCATCTCCTCGTTTAAATAAGAGAAAAGAAAGAAAGAACAGAGAGGGATACTCACTGCGATCTAGAAACTGAAAGGATCTGTCTACTCCTTGAGATTGATGCTTCACTCCGCCTGAAAATAAACTCTGAAGAAATCACACTCCTGGGCGGGAATGAGGACTAAACTGTCGTAACTCAAGGAACGACAATTACCAGGTAAGTGTAATTTATATTTCCTTATCGTTCCTCCAGTTTAGTCCTCTACTTCTGGGATGTAACAGAGCAGTAATCATTGGGAGGGACCTATCAAGCCAACTCACCACACTGCCGACCCGGAACAGGCTTCCTTTACTGCCAAAACATTTAGGCAGTAGTGGTTACTGAGGAAATGGAGACGACCTGGAAGCTGCTCTACAAATCCCTCCTGGTGGAATGACACGGTGATTCACCCATGAAGCCGCTTGTGCCCTGGTAGCAAGAGTCAGAAAGCCCCCCGGAATCATACAACCTCGCCAGCAGAAAGCTGAGGCAACCAACGCCTTAACTCAGTGCGAAATGACCGCCTTCGCTGCTGCTTCCCCTTTGTGGGGACCTCCAACCAGCACACAAAAACAAAGAAAGGAACATCGCACCCTGCATGTAATGTTTCCTATTGGTGTAAGCTACGAATAAAAACCTCCCCTTCCAGAAAAACCGAGAACTGGAAGAGAAACCAATAGGCTCAGGAGAAAAATCAGAAAAACACCTTTTGGAAGGATGACAGGACTGCTCGCAAACACCAACCTCTATCCAGAAAGGGTGAAAACGGCTCATTAGATGACAACGCCTGAAACTCCGAAACTTGTCGCACCGAACGACGAGCTATCAAAGCCACTGTCTATAACAGCAAATCCTTTACCGACGCCTGGAGTAAAGAATCAAAGGACTCTTTAGCTAACGCCTCTAAGGCCCAATCGGGATCCCCCGGCAGCACCCGAACTCTCCTTGAGTAGCGCAGTCGGATCCCAACTTAAGGAAACGCTACACATCGATCTGAACACCTAGCGCTATTCCCTTCACAGACTCCTACAGCCGGAAACAGTCGCCCGCTGGATCCTCTAAGGAACTGGCCACTAGTTCCTTCAGACACTGTCCTGCAGAGAACTCAGACCAAGGATACAGACACCTTTGTCGCCCGGACTTGCCGCCGTGAACAGCAGCCTTCCAAAAGGCGCTAAGCATGGACCTACGTAGCAGAAGCAGCCTGCCTCCTTGCTCTCAACAAGGCGGCGAAGACTGCCGCAGAATAACCCTTCTACTTGGGCCCCGCCCATACAAAGGCCAAACCGTAGGCGGGCACAGATCCACCTGAGACATTCGTCACGGACCTAGCCGCAGCAGAACGTCCGCTACCGACAACTTCTAGGAAAAGCCTGTCGAGTAGATGAATGAGAAAAGCCTAGTATGGCCGTCTCGCCCAACTGGGCGCTACCAAGAGCACCTTTCTCCGAAAGCCCCGATACGCCAACTAGTTGCCCTATGAGAGCCCACGGGGAAAGGACAAGACAGACTTAATGGGAGCTTACTGACCCTCGACTGGGACGAACCATCAGCTGCCCCATTCCTCCACCAGAGAGACCTCTGGGTGAACCCCAAGGAAGCCAATAATATTAGCTAGCGCTTGAATCAAGCCATAATGCACATTTGCCCCATAAAGCAAATCAGGCTGTAGTCGATTCAACTCCCTGATCCTTTCCTGTTCCAGGCGAGTAGACTGCCGTAACACTGCGACCAGCGGAAGCATGCTCTCGCCTCCCCAGGCTCCAAAAATGGGAGCTTGTAAGGCCAGAGCAATGCCCCCAACGATCGCTTCAGTGAACCATCTACTTTCCCATCTTGCGATAAAGAAGATTGCTAGGGTTCTGTTCCATACAGTGAGTCCGCACACCCTGGAAGTGCAAGGTGTGCAGCCAGCCACGTGGTACCCAGGCGTGCCCCTGCTTAGCCTCAAAATGTCAATCAAGAACAGGCGAATTCAGGACAGCTGAATACTTTATTTTCCTTCCTTATTTATTTATTTATTTTTATTATTTATTTTTTTATAAAGACACCTCTAAACCAAATATGCCTTCAGCATATGTTAAGAGACGCTCTTTCCGTGCCAACAATATGAAGTAGAAAGAACTCCCAAACACAGGCATACTAATCCACGGCCGTCCTGCTAGAGTAACGCCCCATTCCGTCTGACTGCACAAAGATGGACTTTATATTTTAAGTTCAACTAGCACCTGGTGATATGAAATACAGCTCTCATTCTGCAGTGGCAATTGAGTCAGCAGTAAAGAAGCCGAGAAACTGCAGACAAGTTCCCATTATACCACTTGGTAAAGACTCCACTTTTAGACCACTGAAGCAAAAAAAGCATGCGAGCGTGCCTTGTGTCCTGCCAGCAGCTGATCGAATTGAAGGGATTCAGTGTATGCAGGGCATTGTCCAGAGAACGCAAGGCCCCTCCTCCAGGCTGACTCCACATTCACAGTCTAAACCGGCAGTCACCTTGGCTGATGCCGATCAGTGCAGAAGCCATCCTGTAAGCCCAGCATATGAAGTATGCCTACTAGAGTCTGAGCCGCTGCCATTGCTGCTAGAGAACTAGCCTAGCTGTTCTGGCCCCCCCATTAAGGCATTCACTGAACACTAGCACAGACTCTCCGTACTGGAGAACCTCTGATAAATGGAATGGGAGCATAGATAGCTCCAAAGGCCAGAGTTCTATTTCGCAATCCCTCTCCGCTGAGCTACCTTTTCTATATGTAATTCTAGTTATATGTTATTCTAGTTAATGTTCATAACGTGTTCAATGTAACAAAACGTGTATATAGTTAACACAAGTTCCATGTAAAATATACAGATGTATATTGATTTTTGTTCAATGTGAACCGCCCCTGATCTCTGGAAGGGGCGGTATATAAAAAACTGTTAAATAAATAAATAAATAAAATTAAACCCCATATAGCCAAAATTAAGACATTACAAATCTACCGTAAAATCTTATAATTTGGCAAAGTCAAACTAAACGGGAACATTTTCCATTAAGAAACCACACAACTATAAAATTCTTCCCATGACATAATGCTTATGGCAGAGCATTCCACATCTGTGGACTGGCCATGGCGCTCACCCAAGCACCTGTTACAACTGTCCAAGAGAGTTATCACCATAATTCCTTTTGACCTGAAGAGGTTTACAGCAGAACATAGCGCTATTTCACAGCAGCTAAGCCAAATATTATCCTACCATATAAATCGACTTTAACGCTGTATAGGACCTTCTATGGATAGCGGAAGGAGATTCTGGTAAATCAAAATAGCTATGCCCTTTTTTTTTTTTCAAGATAGGACTCCAAAAACCAAGTTTCCGCCAACTCCAATGAAATCAAAGCAGATCCGCTAAAATTACCCAAACTGCTACTATAGCTTTGCAAGAAGCTACCAGCCCCCGCTGCACCCAGTGGTCCTTCCCCCCCTTATCCTGGGAGATTCTGCATTGCAGGAGGCGTTGCCCACCCCCTGCCAGCCTACTGCATCTGCCAGGGAGCTGAAGAGCAAAATAGAAAGTACCCCTGGAAGCAAACAATGTCCCATCCTTGGGATCCAGGCGCAAAAGGTAAAAATCAAAAGTAAAATCAACAGTGTTAGCTAAAAATGAACAAGGCTATCTCTCACTAAAGCGAGTTTCTTTTTCTTTTTGAAATCCCACCGAAGTCCATGGGACCCAAGCTTTCGAACACAGCCCCTGACGCTGTGCATTAACCGCAACCAGAGAAATGAAATGAAACCTTGCTCTAGTAATAGATGAGAATTTCTTAGGAAGGGCCTGCTAAGTGTTGCTATGAAACCCACAAGCACCTCACCAGGCCTCCCTACAGTCAGAGAAATAGCAGTGGGATACACCGACCACCTTGCAAATGGAGGTCTGAGAGGTTGTTGCCTGTGTGAACCTGATGAGTAATATGATATTGTATGGTACCACTCACCCCCCAGGGATGGGGGCACTGAATACTTTATGTGATTCATGAGCAGCGCTGTCATTCGGTGGCCTTTAGGGCAGCAGAGCCCGACCAATGATACAGAAATTAAGAGCTTTAAATCTTGGTCATATAAACTGGATTCTCAGACCTTACATCACATCACCGAGGCTCTGTGATTTCTTTCCTGATCTGCAGATATTGGCTGCCTGCACAGTCATAGAAAGGCACTATTGAGTGTACCAGCTGCCCTCTGGTGGCCATAGACAAAAGCACAGGCACTTCCCGGTTGGCAGTTTAACTGCCAGTCTATTTTTGTACATTCTAAGGTTTGCTAAACCTGTCCCTGTGAATTTTGGGCAACTTTCACTATAGACTACATAAAGGCACACTTCTAGGCTTTCCCTCCTGCAAACTACAAGTTAGGGCTCTGCCCTTGAAACTAAAAGCTGGCAATTTGCCTAATATCCTGGGCCTGAACAGATGCTCCTCAGAGACATGATTAGGAGGGAAAGAACATGTGGTATCAGGGATCAATGCCAAAACTGCTGTCCTGTTTTTAAGTTTATTCTTATTTATTCTATAAAGAGGATTGACAACAGTCCCCCTTAATGCTGAGGAACCCCCTGGCCTAAAAAAAAACAAAACAAAACTACAAACAAAAGAAAGAAACAAACACTAGGCCCAAAAATTTAGCTATTCTGCCTGTTTTCCTCACGCAGGCAACTTTCGCGATGCGGTCCAAATACCTAGAGAGGAAATGGCCGCCCCTTCGCCAATGAATTTTGGCGCCAAGAACAGCCGCCGCTGCAAAAATGAGGCCTCAGCAGACCAACAGAGCCCGAAGGCCTTACCTGCAGGGCCAAAAGCCACACAGCCTGGTCCTACCTCCTTGCTGCGCTGATGTGCCTGGCAGCCGCAGCGAGGATCGCTCAGCCGGTTCCACAGAGTAAAATTAAAATCCCGCAGCAACGGAGAGGCTCCGTCTCACACAGCTTCAGTGTGGCTGTACGGGTCCTGGAGGTTTCTCCCGTACAGTCCAGGGAGAGAGATCCGCACCGGCAAATGCCTGCAGCAAGTGAAAATCACTGACAAGGAGGGAAGGCGAGAACTGCTACTAATTTAAAGAACCAGGCTCAAATTTAAAATTACTGTAAATAAGGAAATTTGCTCTTAACTAAGGGGAACTAATCCCCGATTGTCAATTAACCAAAGATAACTGAATTAAAAGTAAAATTAAAAGTAAATGAAAGGTAAAAATCAAAAGTAAAATCAGAATTTGTCACACTAAATGCTCCTATCTGTTCCCCCCCAAGTGAGCACAGAAGCTATACCCATATGTGAAGACTACACTCCTGCTTGTTCCTGAAGATAATAAAATCAAGCAATCTCAACAAGGCAGAATTAAATCTCCGAAGGGAATTAAAGACCAACTGTGGTAGGCGACGGCCTATGATCCATGCTAATTGAACTAAGCAGACAGGCCTGAGCAGCTTGACCTGTAACTGAAGCCTGTAGTTAGGCCCAGAGGAATGAAAACCCCCCTGAATGATGACACCATAGAATTGAAACTTAACTCAGTTTAACTGAACATAGCTAAGCAGAAACGAAACTTATAAAAGACAGAAAACAGCTCTAATTGGTACTGATAAGAGAGCACAGCTTCTATGGAATTAATTAACTCTGCAAAAAGCAAGGTTACAGTGCCCTGCTTCCCATATGTTTTAACAAGCTCAGCGACCTTGGAGGAGAGAAGTAACAAGTTGGAGACACTGACCATTGTAATTGGGACTAGAAGGGGGGCAACCAGGTGCTGGGCCCAGACCAGAGTCCCGATTGGGTAGCCATATCAGTACCGGGACCAATAGATGGGTGAGAGGGGTACTGGGACCAATGAAAAGTTTGCCTATGCTTAGAATGGACAAGAAAGCTATAAAAGTTGTTGTTTTACTAGAAGCCATTGCTCAGCCATTTTGAAATTGCTTATTGCTTGAGCCATGTGCACATTAAACTGGCTTGGATCCTTGAAAAGACTCCTGGATTTATTTATTGCATGCTTATCTGCTGCTACATTCTTGGTGCGTTGGCCGGGAAGTGCGAGTGGTGGATAGTGTTCAAGTGAATAAATCCACGTAATTCGCCTTGAGGTTTGGTCCAGTTGGAACCATGCCAATCCGACGCAGGGGAATCTCCCTGGGCCCACCGATCCTCTTGTATCGGAGGGGGTTCTGCCTGGCCTCGGCAGGCACTGAGTCCAGCTGGCTAACACTTCCGACCCGGGGGAGTCCAGGATCCAACTCAGAAGCTTGGGAACCAGATCTGGTAAGTATCGGTGTTAAAACCTGTGGGGACAGATGAGTGAGAACTGCAGTTTGAAACTTGTAACTTGTAATCTCGAGAACTTGGAACTTGGAATTTGGAATTTGGTAATGAGAGCACTGATCCCCTCTCAAGGACGGTCCTATTAACCTTGCATGAGTATGCGCGAGGTGAAGCCATCGTCCTTCTTGTTTGGTAAGACTTAAGTCTTTGTTTGAAAATCCTTGCATGAGTATTCGCGAGGTACAGCGGTTTTAAAAAAAAAAAAATCATGATTTAGTCTAGTCAGAACAGACAGGAACTTGGAATTTGTAATCTCGAGATATTTGGATTGGTAAGAGAGCATGATCACCTCTCAAGGAAGGGCCGAGTAACCCCGCATGGGAATTCGCCGGGTGAAAACCCTCATCCTTTTTGTAATTGGGAAAAAGACTAGTCAGAATAGATAGAAAGGAATGCATTCTGAGATACGTTGCTAGCATGATTGTGTGAATGAAGTGTGAATGAGAGGTCTGGCAGCACGGACCAAGCGAGAGTGGACTCTGGACTAGCGCAGTTCCTAGTCGGGTGACTGCGTCTAGGTCGCGAAACGGATGAAGCGTTTGGTGTATTGTCCGTCCTGTGTATTTGATTTTTGTTATCTGTTGAAACCACGAGTTTCCCTTCTGTTATAAATGTGAGATTATTATGTTGAGTACTTTGTGACAGTTCACTGGTTAAGAAATTGTATTAATAGAGCAGAATGAAGACCCAAAACACCTACGGTCATTTTTAGAAATCAAAAAGCTGGTCTCACCCAGTTGGTTTTAGCACAGTGAAAAAGCTGACAGGGGGCGTGTCTGTGCAGGAGAATGTTTGGTGCTGTTTAACCCTATGCAGGCATGTTTTTCAACGATCTGCTGCTGGACTAATCAGGACAATTATACCTGTTTCTACCTGTTTTTTATTCACTTTGTTCTGATAGTAATGTTCCTCCTGCTGTGGTCATGTATTGTGTACCATTCAATAAGAATATTTAGTCAGAATTTTAGTTTTGAAGGTTGTATTAATCATCAGAGCTCCGCAAACAGTTTTTAGTTATATTCTCTGCTCTGTCTGCATTTCTAAGTCAATTGAGCCTGTTATATTGCTGTTACTTTGCAGAACTATCCAGGAGGTGACGGGTTTAGTTCAGTTATAGTGTGTAGGGTAAGATTAGTTATTCCGGTCAGATAGGTATAATATATTTGTGGGCTTAGCTTTGCCCTGTGTTTTATGATTCAAATAGGAAATGATAAAGAACTGTTTTTGTTTTTTTTCCTTTGATCTACAAAGTAATTAGATCACGACTTAACATTGATTTAAATTGTTTTTTTCTGGCATCTCTGTCCATGTGAATGAGAAGTCTCTTTTTATGAGCACAGTTCAATTGTTTCCCCGCGAGCAGAGGGGTGTGGCTTCCACATATCCTTAAAAAAAAAAAAAAAAGGTTCTGGAGAGACAGCTGGAGACTGCAGGAAATTTCTCCTAGGAATGAAAAGGGACTGCCGATTTGAAAAGTCTCTTCATTTAATCGAAGCGTGATGAATTTATAATTAGTTTTTTCTCTGGTTTCACTAGCTCTGTTTAACCAAAGTTTTAAAAACAAAGTTTATCTTTTTATGAATGAGTATAAGTCATTTGAATGCATGCTTCCCCTCTGTGCTGGTTACTAATGAACAAATCAGTTAGCTTTTCTGTATTTAAAAAAAAAAGGGAAAGGTGTACTGTATTTTATTGAAAAAAGTATCCGGAATGTCTTTTGAATATCTCCTTCCTAAACTGTAATCTTTTGCAGAGACGTTATTCACCTTAAGTGCAGATTACGGCTGGCAGCTAGTTTCTTCCAGCCATACGTAATAGTTCTCTCTGTTGGGATTGTTGTTTATAACATGTTGCAAAAAAATAGTTTTATATTTGAAGGAATTTATCTAAATTGTATTTATTTAGAATGAGATTATTATGCCTAGTCACAGGAAAATGCAGCCTGACAGACCGCCTTCTGTCTGTTGTTAACTACGTCACCATGGGGGGAGGAAGGGGGGTCAGAGTCCATGCAGATTCCAGAGTTACTTCATGGCCCCGTAGTTTCCCAAAATCCTGCCTGTTTATTTCCCTGAGCTCTGCCATCATCCCGGGCAGAGCCTGGAACAAGGGGGGGGGGGGGGCGGAGGGGGGATGACTTCTCCCTACAGATTCCCAAGTAGTTTGCTAGCCACCTCTGCAACAGGGGAATGTCCACCCCCTCCGGACTAGAAGTGAAAGTCAGCTGACCAGACTTGTTTAGAACTGAAAAAAACTGCATTATACACTGAGAAGTTTTAGGACTTGATTGAACTAATGATCGGAAATTGCAAAGAACTGGATGAATTTGCGGGCATAATGGTTAAATGAAAGTTAATCAGAGGGTGTGTGAATTGTGAAAATAAATGTAACAGAGAAAGTGAATGATATTTTAGTTGAATGATGTGAGGAGATTATCCTAATCGAAGGAACAGAGGAAGTGAAAAACTGGGTGTGAGTACGCCCATTATAGAAAAAGAAGGACATTAGAGAAGTGAATGCCCGTATCTTGACTCCCGAGGGAGTACTTGATTGCAAAGTCATAAACAATAAACCAAGCACAGTGTTTCAGCACGAGAGTGAAGCAGCTATAGCGTGAGTGGCAGCCGAAGAGGGCTACAGCATGGATGAAGACTAGGCCAGACCGGACTCTCCAGTTTCCCTGGGTCCCCAGGAGTCAGTCTGAAAAATAGGGGACCAATATATGGACTTTTATGGGGGATACAGGAGCAGAATACTAAAGCCAGTAGCCCCTGTGTTTTTCTCGCAAAGCCTTTTCTGCAGAACCACATGTGTGAACTAGAAAAAAAAATAATAATAATAATAATGTACCAGTTCCTGTATATGCCTGAATGCCCTATTCCATTTTTGGAGCCGAGATCTGCTTGCAAAGCTTCAAGCACAGATATCCTCTGTTGAAGGAAGAAAAAAATGAAACTCAAACTGTCCCCAAGAAGAAGAATGGCGGTTCTATTCACCTGCATCCAAAGCAACAAGCTGTACACTTACCAACCTCATAGCCCCACCTGGAGGATGGGCAGAAGATAATCCACCTGGCCTAGCGAAGAACATAGCCCCTGCCATTGTCACCCTCAAGCCAGTCAAGAAGCCTGGGACAGGTGATTACCGCCCAGTGCAGGATCTAAGAAGAATGAATGATGCAGCTGAAACTATACAACCAGTGGTACCAAAATCCTTATATTCTCTTGGAACTGATCTCTGCTGAAGCTATACATTTCATCATTCTGGACTTAAAAAGATGCCTTTTTCTGTATACGCTTAGCCCAAGACCCCACTACAAGGAGGCGGGGCCAACTCATCTGGACAAGATTACCTCAAGAATTCAAGAACTCGCCTCACTCAGCAAAAGATTTGACAAGTTATCCAGAAACTCAAGAAAAAAAAAAAGAAAAAATTCTACTTCAATATGTGGACAACTTGCTCATAACCACCAACTCAGAAAGTGAATGTCCACCAGCCACCAGTGAACTCTTGCACCTTTTTAATGAGGCTGGATACAAAGTCTCAAGAGCCAAAGCATAATTATGTCAAACAAGTTAAATACCTAGGATTCCAGTTGTCCAGCGGAATTCGACGCCTGGAACCCTTACCAGAACGCAAAGCAGCTGTATGCAGTATTCCTACTCCAATCACCAGGAGGCAAGTGAGAGCCTTCTTGGGTGCCACAGAGTATGTTGTATATGGATCCCCAATTTTGCGCTGCTAGAGAAAAAAAAAACATTGTATCAAGCTATCAAAGGAATGGAAATGTCTCCAGAGGAATGGGGACTTGAACAGGATGCAGTCTTTTGATCTTTGAAAAAAACACTCTGATGTTGTCACCAATTCTGGGTCTACCAGATGTCCAGAAAACCTTACAGTCTCTATGTTCATGAGTCGCAAGGAAATGTTCTGGGAGTGTTGACTCAATCTCTTGGACCTTATTTGAGAAGCTGTTACAGCTACAGCCTTCCTAGTAAGCAAAAACTAAAAGAAAAATCCCTTTACAAAGGAAATTACTAGCTAACAAATCTATGAATGTTGAAATATTAGAGTATGTTGTGTGAAAACCCCAGATACAACTGAAGGGTCAGTCAAGCTTTCAATCCTGCTATGTTGTTATCAGTTGGTCTTGATCCCCTGATCATGACTGTTTAGAAATTATGGACACTGTATTCTCAAGCCACCTGGATTTGACTGATGTCCCTCTGGAGAACCCTGAACAGACTTTCTTTGTGGCTGAAGGCAGTTTCATCATCAATGGACATTGTTGTGCTAGATATGCAGTAGTGACCCCTGATTTGGTAGTTGAGTCCTCAGCCCTGGCCCCAGAAACTTCACCACAGAAAGCTGAACTGATAGTCCTCACTAGAGCACTAACAATAGGAAAAGAGCCCTGTCTAAATGTGTACCCAGATTTCAAGTATACCCTTACAACCTTGCATGCATATGGGCCCTGTACAAAGAATGAGGATGGACAACCTTAGGAAGCAAGTCCATTAAGTATAGCCCAAGATATCGATATTAATAGATACATACTGCCTATAGATCTCAGAATTTAGGAAAAGTAGAATGTATGAATAGAACCCTGAAATCTCAGTTGTCTAAACTTTGCCAAGAGGTTTACCTGAAGTGGCCCCAGGTTCTTCCCATAGCCCTTCTTAGGATATACTTAGCCCCTGCTAAGTCTATAGGAGTCTCCCTTTTTGAGATTCTGTATGGGCAACCCCTGCCTATTGTATAGGAAATAAAAGGAGATATGAGACAGATAGGATCTGAAATTATTAGACATGAACTATTGGTTTTAAGTTCTGTTTTGCAGAAGTCTTCATACCTGAGTACAAAATCGATTACTCATCAATTTGCCTGCACCCCTGCATCCTTTCAAGCCTGGAGTCTCGGTGTGGATCAAAGAGTGGAGAAAGATACTGTTAGCCCTGCATTGGAGGGGACCCTATGTCGTCATCCTGTCAACAACTCCAACTGCAGTAAAAGTCGCAGAATTTGAACCTTGGACCCATCATAATCAAGTGAAGCCAGCAGCTGCTCTTGAACCTGATCACTGGACTACTGTACAGCATCCTGAGACTCCATTGCACCTCACCCTACGACAACAACCACGGACCTAAGACTTATTGGTCCCTCAGAAACTGCACTATTTCAAGACTGTTTGTTTATCTGAAGGTAAGCCTCGCATCTGAAAAAACCTGCAATCATCAGAAGAGACTGAGTTGTGTTAAGAAATGGAATCTTCTAAGAGACTGTGTTTAAATACTCGGAAAAGACTGTTTTGATCTCCTAAAGAGTGAACTGCTCTAAGGAAGCAATAATAGCCTAAGAGACTATGCTATGATATTTAAGAAATTGAGACATCCCAGAGGACAGTGATACTTTGGAATCTACAGCCCTACTCCTGCCAAAAAGCTGGTAGGTCTACGTACGGCAGAAGCTTGAGGATCTACAATCAACCCTACATCTGTTATCTGTTGTGGAAGTCGACAGTTCCACCAATTTTCCAGAGACTATGCCCATTATGAATTATTATTATTGCTTTATTTTGGCAGCAGCCTTGGAGTGCTTTGAAATGACTTTTGCCTTATCTCCCTGGGCAGCCTGTATAAGTACAACATGAACTGGACCGAGGTCACTCAGACCTTGTTTTATCATTCTTCCTATACTTGCATTGGTATACTCTCCAATCCAAAAATTGTTCTAGATCTTGACTTTCTACAAGGCTATGCAAGCCACCGTTGCAATTCCTCATACCACCACCAGAACTTGTTTCTTGAACTTACTGGAGCAATAGCATCTAGTCCTCCACACTTCTGACTGTTTCTATTGTGGAGGAACTAAGATGGGAGATCAGTGGCCCTGGGAGACGCAAGAACTGAACTATTCTATCCTATACAATCAGACTGATTTACATAATACTACTAGTGAGTGGGTATTGGCCCACCCATTGTTGACAGTTTGTGTTTTGTTCGGACTGGACCACAATCTAATACGAATGATGGACAGATGGTCTGTCTAAATCAGAAGATTTACGACATCACAACAAAAGATGAAACTGAACCTTATAATCCTTTAGTTCTTTTTCACAATCTTGCCCAACTATGGAATTTGACTATCTGCCTGTTGCTCCCTTGTTTCTTGCCATTTTGCTTGCAAATGATAACTTCAGTTATTAATAACACTGTAGAGCGTAAGACAGCTACAAAGATGCTAGCTATGTGAACTTACTACCCTATACCACAGAGTGATACTTACCTAGTATTATGTGATTTGATTCTCACAACTTATTAACATGCGGGTGAGAATAATCAAAGGGGGGAATGTGGTAGGCGACGGCCTATGATCCATGCTAATTGAACTAAGCAGACAGGCCTGAGCAGCTTGACCTGTAACTGAAGCCTGTAGTTAGGCCCAGAGGAATGAAAACCCCCCTGAATGATGACACCATAGAATTGAAACTTAACTCAGTTTAACTGAACATAGCTAAGCAGAAACGAAACTTATAAAAGACAGAAAACAGCTCTAATTGGTACTGATAAGAGAGCACAGCTTCTATGGAATTAATTAACTCTGCAAAAAGCAAGGTTACAGTGCCCTGCTTCCCATATGTTTTAACAAGCTCAGCGACCCTTGGAGGAGAGAAGTAACAAGTTGGAGACACTGACCATTGTAATTGGGACTAGAAGGGGGGCAACCAGGTGCTGGGCCCAGACCAGAGTCCCGATTGGGTAGCCATATCAGTACCGGGACCAATAGATGGGTGAGAGGGGTACTGGGACCAATGAAAAGTTTGCCTATGCTTAGAATGGACAAGAAAGCTATAAAAGTTGTTGTTTTACTAGAAGCCATTGCTCAGCCATTTTGAAATTGCTTATTGCTTGAGCCATGTGCACATTAAACTGGCTTGGATCCTTGAAAAGACTCCTGGATTTATTTATTGCATGCTTATCTGCTGCTACACAACTACTAAATAGTCCACAAAAAAAGAGGGATCCAAGAATCACAATTTCAGAGGAGTGGAGGAAAAAAAAAAGAAAAGAAATAAAGTACAAAATTAATAACAGAACTAAAACAGCAAAGCACATAATACAAAGAGGCCCAACCAAATTACCCCCCACTCCAACCAACCCCAATCAGCCCTATAACTTCTTTGCATCCAAAAAGAAGCGTAATTGAGAAGTTTCAAAGAAATGATATACAGAGTTCTGAACATAAGATATGCCATACTGGGTCAGACCAAGGTCCATCAAGCCCAGTATTCTGTTTCCAACAGTGGCCAATCTAGGTCATATGTACCTAGCAGTTTCCCCAAGAGACACAAGTTCCACAATGCTTATACTGGGTCAAGCATTGATATCCTGGGTCCCTTCTTAATAATGGTTTATGGACCTTTCCTCCAGGAACTTGTCCAAACCTTTTTTAAACCCAGCTACACTAACAGCCTTTACTACATCCTCCGGTAACAAATTCCAGAGTTTGATTACACGTTGAGTGAAAAAATATTTTCTTTTATTAGTCTTAAATAGTTTACCCTGTAGCTTCATTGCATGTCCCCTAGTCTTTGTATATTCTGATAAGGTAAACAATCGATCTACGTTTACCCGTTCCACTCCGTTCATTAATTTATAGACTTCTATCATATCTCCCCTCAGCCGTCTCTTTTCCAGGTTAAAGAGCCCTAACCTTTTTAGCCTTTCTTCATAGGAGTATCCTTCCATCCCCTTTACCATTTTGGTGGTTCTTCTCTGTACCTTTTCTAAAATCGCTATATCCTTTTTAAGATACGGTGACCAGAACTGCACACAATATTCAAGGTGCGGTCTCACCATGGAACGATATAGAGGCATTATAATATCTTGTGTTTTATTTTCCATTCCTTTCCTTATCATACCTAGCATTGTATTTGCTCTCTTGGCCGCCGCTGCACAGTGGGCCGAAGGTTTTAACATGGTATCCACAATGACGCCTAAATCTTTTTTCTGGGTGGTGGTTCCTAATGTGGAACCTTGCATCGTGTAACCATAGTTTGGGTTGTTCTTCACTAGGTGCATAACCTTGCACTTGTCCACATTAAATTTCATCTGCCATTTTGATGCCCAGTCTTCCAATTTATCAAGATCCTCTTGCAATTTTTCACAGTCCTCTTGGGTTTTAAGAACTTTAAATAGTTTTGTGTCATCTGCAAATTTGATAACCTCACTCATTCCATTTTCCAGGTCATTTATGAATATGTCAAAAAGCAGCGGACCCAGCACAGATCCCTGGGGTACACCACTATTCACCTTTCTCCATTGGGAAAATTGGCCATTTAGCCCTACCCTCTGCTTTCTATCTTTTAACCAGTTCCTGATCCACAATAGTACACTGCCTCCTATCCCATGACTCTTTAGTTTTGCCAAACGTCTCTGATGAGGGACCTTGTCAAAGGCTTTCTGAAAGTCCAGATACACAATATCAACCGACGCACCTTTGTCCACCTGTTTATTCACTCCTTCAAAAAAAACATAACAGATTAGTAAGACAAGATCTTCCTTGTCTAAAGCCATGTTGGCTGTCTCCCATTAGGTTGTGACTATCTACATGCTGAGTAATTTTATTCTTTATGATGGTTTCTACCATTTTTCCCGGTACTGACGTCAGGCTCACCGGTCTGTAGTTTCCCGGATCACCCCTGGAACCCTTTTTAAAAATTGGTGTTACATTGGCGATCCTCCAATCTTCAGGTATTAGAGATGATTTTAATGATAGTTCACAGATTACTGATAGCAGTTCTGCAATCTCATATTTCAGTTCTTTCAACACCCTTGGATGTATACCATCCGGCCCAGGTGATTTGCTACTCTTCAGTTTATCTAATAGTTGTAAGACATTTTCCCGATGTATCGATATTTCCTTCAATTCTTCCGCACCTTTAAATACCACTTCAGTCATGGGTAACATCCCTACATCTTCCTCAGTAAAGACCGAAGAAAAAAATTCATTCAGTCTCTCCGCTATCGCCTTGTCGCCTCTTAGTGCTCCTTTAACCCCTTTATCATCTAATGGACCAACTGACTCTCTCACAGGTTTTTTGCTACGAATGTACTTGAAAAGATCTTTATTTCGCGTTTTTGCTTCCGCAGCAAGCTTCTTCTCAAATTCTCTCTTTGCCTGCCTTATCAATGCCTTGCATTTGACTTGCCAGTGCTTGTGCTGTTTCCAGGTTTCGTCGTTTGGCTCTTTTTTTTCCATTTCCTGAAAGATGCTTTTTTGGCAACAACAGCCTCTCTGACCTCACCTTTAAACCATGCTGGCAGTTTTTTGGACTTCCTTCCACTTTTCTTAAAGCGTGGAATACAGCTGGTCTGGGCTTCCAAGATAGTATTTTTCAACAACACCCAAGCTTGATGTACGTCTTTAACCTTCGCAACTGCTCCTTTTAGTTTTTTCTTAACTGTTTTCCTCATTTTATCATAGTCTCCCCTTCGAAAGTTAAAAGGTAGTACTGTGGATTTCCTTACTATCCCTCCTCCACTAATTAAATCAAAGGTGATCATGCTATGATCACTATTGCCAAGTGGCCCCAACACCCTTATCTCTTGCACTAGATCTGGTGTTCCACTAAGGACTAGGTCTAATATGGCGTCCCCTCTGGTCGGTTCATGAACCAGCTGCTCCAAGAAGCAGTCATTTATTTCATCTAGGAACTTTATCTCCCTAGCATGTCCTGACGTGACACTGACCCAGTCGATACCGGGGTAATTGAAATCACCCATTATTATTACTGCGCTGTAACTTTTGTTAGCTTCCTTGATTTCTTTGAGCATTTCATCATCCATTTGGTCATTCTGGCCAGGCGCTCGATAGTACAACACCCCCCACTGCCATCGCCTTCCCCCTTTTATATGGAATTTCAATCCATATAGATTCTACAGCAGATTTTGTTTCCTTCAAAACTTTAATCCTTTCTGAGTCAATGCCCTCTCTAACATAGAGCGCAACCCCTCCACCAATTTGATCAGCTCTATCATTACGATATAGCTTGTACCCAGGTATCACAGTGTCCCACTGGTTGTCCTCCTTCCACCATGTCTCTGATATTCCAATCATATCTAACCTTTCATTTAGTGCTACATATTCTAACTCTCCCATCTTATTCTTTAGACTTCTAGCATTTGCATACAAGCATTTTAGAGAATGTATTTTATTCATGTTAATTTGGCTATTGTTAGACATGGGTAAATTGGGGTCTTTAAGCTCTGTCTGCTCCATACTTGAGGGCATTTGGGCTACTTTACTCTTTTGTGGAACATCTCTGCTTTTTGTAGTATCCTTCAAGGATACATTCTTCCGAACCATCCGCTCTTGGGCGACTGTCGGCTTTCCCCTAATATCTAGTTTAAAAGCTGCTCTATCTCCTTTTTAAAGGTTAATGCCAGCAGCCTGGTTCCATCCCGGTTCTGGTAATGAACAATACATTTACAAGGAAATCGTAATTGGAACTTTGCACCTAGTGTTACCACCTCGGAGTGCAGTTCCAAATATTTCTTCCTACGAACTTGTGTCCAACGGGACACGTCCAGAAAAATCTGAATCCTACCCCCCAGAAAGCATAGTTACTCACCTGTAACAGGTGATCTCCAGGAACAGTGGGAATTTAGTCTTCACATATGGGTATCGTCGGTACCGACGGAGCCTGTGCGGGAAAGCTCCCCAGCTTCCAATTAGGAATCTTTTGGGAGCATCCCACAGTGCCTGTGTGCTGCCTTCCCGCCTTTCCCAACTGCCTCTCTCCAGTTGAGTTTAAAGCAGACACAAAGAGAGAGAGAGGGAAAGGGAGAGATAGAGAGATACAACTCCTAGGGGAGGTGGGTGGGTTGTGAAGACTAAATTCGTGCTGTTCCTGGAGATCACCTGTTACAGGTGAGTAACTATGCTATGTCCAGGAACAAGCAGGAATGTAGTCTTCACATATGGGGACTCCCTAACTTTAGATGCCAGGGAGAGACCCCAGAAGTTGTGTGTCCCTGTGAAGGGCTCCACTTCCCCCCATGGATCTCTGGCATCCAACCAGGGATGGCGGGTAGGAGTTGATTAGGTATGGAACAGGTGTTGGAGAACAGCCTGACCAAACAAGGCATCCCAGCGGGAGTCTTTGTCCAAGCAGTAATGGGCTGTGAAGGTATGAACCGAGGCCCAAGTGGCTGCTCGTCAGATGTCGATAGACACAGAGTGTAGATGAGCCATTGAAGCTGTCATGGCTCTCACATTGTGAGCTGTGACATGGCCCTCCAGAGGAAGGTTCTTACTTTGATAGGGAAAGGAAATACACTGTGCAATCCAGTTGGACAGTGTTCTCTTGGAGACTGGAAGTCCCAAATGAGAAGGATCAAAAGCAACAAAGAGTTGAGAGGACTTTCTATGTTGCTGTGTTCTTTGCAAGTAAAAGGCTAAAGCTCTTTTACAGTCCAAAAGTATGAAGATTCCTTTCTGCATTTGATGCATGAGGTCTTGGAAAGAACACAGGCAGGTAGACCGCTTGGTTTAGATGAAAAGGCGAGATCACCTTTGGCATAAAGTATGGATGAGTCCTACCTTGTCATGACGGAACCTTGTATAAGGTGGATCAGCTACTAGTGCCTGCAACTCACTGATGCGGCGTGCTGATGTGATTGCAATGAGAAAGATAACTTTCCAAGAAAGGAATTTCAATGAGGTAGTAGCTAAGGGTTCGAAAGGTGGCTTCATGAACTGACCAAGAACCAGATTTAAGTCCCATGCCACTGGTGGTGGCCTAATTGGAGACTTAGAAGGCGGCCTCTCATAAATCTTGCTGTAAGAGGATGGGAGGAGATAGGTTGTCCATTTAGAGGCTTGAGAGAAGCTGCAATAGCACTCAAATGGACTCTTACTGAGTTAGTTTTAAGTCCTGCATTGGATAAATGAAGGAGATACTCCAGTAATGATTCCAGAGGTATCGCAAGGGGGTTAAGACCCTTCTGCGAACACCATATGGTAAACCTTTTCCACTTGAAATCATAAGAGCATCTTGTAGAAGGCTTCCTGGAAGCATAAAGAACATCCTTTACTTGCTGAGGGAGGTTAAGATCATGAAGATCTAGGCCTTCAGCAACCAAGCTCTGAGATGCAGAGATTGGGTATTGGGATGCCATAACATTCCGTCCTCCTGAGACAGGAGATCTGGAGCAGATCCTAACTCCAGGGAGAGAGCTTGAGAGAGATGTAGAAGCAGAGGGTACCACACTTGCCGTGGCCAATGTGGAGCTATGAGAATCATACGTCCTCTGTCTCTCTGAAGCTTGAATAGGGTTTTGGGAATTAGGGGAATGGGTGGAAAGGCATAAAGGAAGTCTTGACCCCAGTGAAGGAGGAAAGCATCCCTGGCCTGAGAGCCCTGAGAAGGAATTCTGGAACAGAACCTGGGAAGTTTGGCATTCAACGGACTTGCAAAGAGGTCTATGTCCGGGGTTCCCCAAATTTGAAAAATCTTGGCCACCTGGTCTGCATGTAGAGACCATTCGTGTGGAAGCAGAACTCGACTGAGTCTGTCTGCCCAAGAGTTTTGTATGCCTGGGAGATACACTACCAGGAGATGAATCTGATGCTCTCTGGCAAGGGCCCATAGTCGCAAAGCTTTGTTGCAAAGTGACAGAGAGCCTGTTCCCCCCTGCTTGTTCAAGTAGAACATGGCTACCTGATTGTCCGTATGAATGATGTTGGCGAACAGCCTGACCAAACAAGGCATCCCGGCGGGAGTCCTTGTCCAAGCAAGACTATTCCTGGCACACTAATGAACTGTATGCATTAAGAAAGTTTAAAGGAAAGTCGAGCAGCTGCTAGTCTAACAGTTGCTAGTCTAACTATAAAAAAATCAGATAAGGCAGTATAAGGGCTTACCTTAAAGCCAAATCTCATTATTTCACTTGCCATATCACTTGGGCAAGAAATAAATCAGAATAATTCGGCAAAAGAACAAATACCTTCAGAACAGGGTAGAGCACTACATCAAGAACATCAAATGCAGATTAATTAGCTAAATGCTTCAAGGACAAGATTTCAGCATTAGGGCAAGGTGAAACATTAACTCACCCAGGTTCTTGCTCACTTTTGAAGGATGATCAGGATGCTAATATAAAAAATTTGATGAATGTAAGTAGCCTAGTGGTTAGAACACTGGCCTGGTAACCAAGCAACCAGGGCTCGATTCCCACTAGCACTCCTTGTCGCCTTGGGCAAGTCACTTAACCCTCCATTACCTCAGAAGAAAGGCCTGGCAATCTACCTCCGGTGACACTGTCAAGAAAACCCAGGAGCTTCTGGGTCGCCAGGAGTCAGGACTGACTCGAAGGCACACATCACATTTTTTGCAGACACCCAGGAAGGTATAGAAGACATGAGGGGGGATCTAGTTAAGCTTGAAGAATGGTCTAGAATTTGGCAGCTGAGATTTAATGTTAAAAAATGCAAGGTCATGCATTTGCTCTGCAGCAATCCAAGGGAGCGATATAGTATAGTATAGTACTTCTGTCCACAAAAGAAGAGCGGGATCTAGGCATGATTATGCCTGATGATCTTAAAGTAGCTAAACAGGTAGAAAAGGCAATGGCGAAAGCTATAAGGATGCTTGGGTGCATAGGGAGAGAAATGGCCAGCAGAAAAAAGGAGGTGATAGTGCCTCTGTATAAGTCTTTGGTGCAACCTCATTTGGAGTATTGTGTGCAATTCTGGAGACCATACCTTCAAAAGGACATGAAGAGGTTGGAGTCTGTACAGAGGGCGGCTACTAAAATGGTTAATGGTCTTCGTTATAAAGCATATGAGGAGCTTAATATGTATACTTTAGAGGAAAGGCAGGATAGAGGTGATATGATTGAGATATTTAAATACCTCCGTGGCATAAATGCACAGGAGGAGAGCCTCTTTCGATGGAAATTAAGCTCTGCTACGAGGGGATATGGGATGAGGGTGAAGGGGGATAGATTCAGGAGTAATATGCAGAAATATTTCTTTACAGAAAGAGTGGTAGACGGGTGGAATAGTCTCCCAGTGGAGATTGTAGAGATGAGGATAGTATCTGAATTCAAAAAAGCATGGGACAAACACAGAGGATCTTTAAAAGGCAAAAAGGGGACCGTTGTAATGGTTGATATGGAAGGGCAGACTAGAAAGGCCATGTGGTCTTTTTCTGCCGTTAAGTTTCTACGTTTCTAATTTGTTTAATTGGGGTAGCGTTTCATCAACCTGGAAAGAGACTTGTGTCGAACATTCATAAGGTACCGGGTTTGCACCCTTATCTCTCAATTTTAGACCAATATCTAACCTGCCTTGCTTGGCGAAGATCACCGAGTGGGTAGTTCTTAAGCAACTCGTTGGTTTGTTAAAAGACAAGAAATATATTACAACCCAAACAAATCAGGGTAAAATAAATTTTGCAGTACTGAAACAGATTGATGGCCACAGTGGTGCCCTGGCAGCAAACCATCCTCTCTGGAGAGGGGAGAACCTTGCCGCCTGAAAATGCCTAAACGCACGAGCCTGACCCCGGCTTGCACCTGAAGCCTAACCCTGCTTTGGCTTATCTTTGGGAAGGGGACCCTCTTTGGACTCCCCCCAAGTCCTTTAACAATTTCTCCAACTCCTCCCCGAACAATTGCTTCTCCTTGAAAGGCAGTTTACTCAACCGGGCCTTCGAGGAAACATCCTCCAACCAATTGAGGAGCCAGAGGTAACGGTGAGCCGCCACAATCGAGGCCATACTGTTCAAAAGGGCCCTTAACAGATCATAGAAGGCATCAGCCAGGTAGGCTGCCTCCGACTCCAGCCTCGCTGCGACCTCCTGACCCTGGGATTCCTCAGCTGACTCAGGAAGGCCCTGTGCCAAACGCAAACATGCGCGTGCCACCAACACTCCACAAGCAGAGGCTTGTAGCAACAGTGCGCTTACATCAAAAGCCTGCTTCAGCAGGGTATCTAGCTTCCTATCCAGAACGTCCTTGAGTGCCACAAGTCCCTCGACTGGAATCGTAGTCTTCTTCATTATGGACGATACTACGGCATTGACCTTCGGGGACCGAAACATCTCCTTCTCCACCTCTGTCAAGAGATACAGCCGGGACATGATGCGAGACCCCCTGAGCCCAACCTCCGGGAGCTCCCATTCCTCCAGGATCATCTGCTTAATGACTATGTAGGGGGAACACCCTCTGAGGCCTATGCATGGCTTGCAGTATCTGATCCTCAGAGTCTCTTCCTCGACCGCCCCCGCTGGGGGCATGTTAAACGTCTTGAGTGACTCAGCAATGAGTACTGCCAGCTCCTCCTTCCGGAAGACCCTAACAATACGGGACTCATCCTCCTGCGGGATCTCTCCCTCCTCAAGTTCCTCCGACTCCAAACCGGGTTCCAGCTCCCTCTCCGAGGAAACTGACCCGGCCTCGTCTGCTACCTCCCCCTCGAGGTAAGTCTTAGCACGGGGCTGCATTGCATCCAGTTCATCACACTGCGCGTCCACCGGAATCCCCCCCCCCCCAACTTCGACTTTACGCCCCTTGCCTGTTGCTTTAGGCAGAATGCCTTATGAAGCAGCAACAACAAATTCGTGATAGAAATTCCCCGGAACTCCCCCTCTCTGCACCTGTGAGGAAGAAGGGCCAGAGAGTCCTCCAGCTGCCAATGTTGAAGCACTGGCGGAGCCAAAACAAGCCCCCTCTCTCTGTTGCAAGGGAATCTGGCACCCAGGCACTTCAGGAGCACCTCTATCATCCCTCATGGTCTGCTCAGCCGTGCAACCTCTGCAAACCCCTTCTGCAGAGAGCTTGCTCCGATGTGCTCCACATGTTCCACACTGTGGCCTAGTAGGCATGGCTCCCCAGAAAAATGAGGGGGAATGCCTCCTATAACTTTTGCTTACCTCCTTTCTACCTTTTCTGTCTTTATTTCCTTTTTTTTGTGGCACTCACAACCCAGCAAGTCCCCTTTCTTGTTATTTCCCTAAAAACAAGCCCAGGAACAGAAAACGAAGGTAAACAAACAGGCAAAGAAAGCGTAGTTACTCACCTGTAACAGGTGTTCTCCAGGAGCAGCAGGAATCAGTCCTCACATATGGGTGACGTCGGCGCCGACGGAGCCCTCGCGGAGCAATTTTCCCCAGCTTTCAAAGAAAGCCTTTGGGAATTGCAGCGCGCATGCGCGGTCGCCTTCCCGCCCAAGGGTGCCATCTTAGCCAGTCAGATGACATAGCTAAAAAAGACAGCATAAAAATTTGCAAAAAAACTTAAGCAGATGATTGCAACTCCAAGGGGAGGAGGGAGGGTTGTGAGGACTGATTCCTGCTGCTCCTGGAGAACACCTGTTACAGGTGAGTAACTACGCTTTCTCCAGGACCAAGCAGGAAGTCAGTCCTCACATATGGGACTCCCAAGCTTAAGGCTACCGGAGACCCTAAGCACAAAAATGAGCTCCCTCTAGCTCAGCAGCACAGAAGGAAGGAATCTTCGCTGAATTATTACCCACCGGTAGCCCACAGCCGGGATGGAGGGTAGGAGTTGCTCAAACCTCAAAGAGATTACGGAGGACTGCCTGTCCGAAAGCACTGTCCCTGCGGGACTCCCTCTCGAGACAGTAATGGACCGCAAAAGTCTGGCTCGAAGACCAAGTAGCGGCCCGGCAGATGTCTGCCAGCGGAACAGAGCGGAGGTAAGCCACTGACGTAGCCTTTGCCCGAACGCAATGAGCCGTGACTCGACCTTCCAAGGAGAGTCCGGCTGCCCCATAAGCCCAAGTGATACAGTCCGCAACCCAGATGGACAGAGTACGCTTGGAGACCGGGAGCCCCAATTTATTGGGGTCAAAAGACACAAAAAGCTGAGCAGCTTTACGGTGCTCCCGCGTACGACGGTCAAGGTAGAAGTTCAACGCCCTTCTACAGTCCAGGGTATGGAGGACCGTTTCAGCTCGGCTGGAGTGTGGTCTGGGAAAGAAGGTCGGAAGTACCACCTCCTGATTGATGTGAAAAGGGGAGACCACTTTTGGAAGAAATTTTGGGTGAGTCCGTAGGACTACCCTATTTTTGTAGAACCGAGTGTAAGGGGGATCAGACACGAGGGCCTGCAATTCACTTACGCGTCTAGCGGAAGTGAGGGCTATCAAGAACAATGTTTTCCAAGAAAGAAAACGGAGAGAACAGGTAGCCATAGGTTCAAAAGGCGGACAGGTGATCCGCTGTAAAACCACATTCAGATCCCAGTCAGGCGCTGGCGGGCGCAGAGGTGGTTTAAGCAGAAGGAGACCTCGGAGAAACCTCGCTACAAGAGGGTCGCTGGAAAGAGGTCTGCCGTCCACCGGCACATGATGTGCTGAAAGAGCACTGAGGTGAACTTTGACGGAGTTGGACTTAAGTCCCAGATTAGAGAGGTATAGCAAGTACTGCAGGATCACCGACACCGGGCAGGAGAAGGGATCCTGAGACTGTTGGGTACACCAAACGGAAAAGCGACGCCATTTAAGGGCGTAGCATTTGCGGGTAGAAGGTCGCCGAGAAGCTAGGACGACCTCTTCCACCTCTGCCGGCAGGAGAAGGGGAGCAAGGACTACCCTCTCAGCAGCCAGGCCATTAGATTGAGAGATCTGAGGTTGGGGTGCAGCAGAGACCCCTGATCCTGAGTGAGGAGATCCGGTTGTAACCCCAGAGGGAATGGATCCTCTACCGCTAATTGCAGCAGGAGTGGAAACCACGGCTGTCTGGGCCAGCGAGGGGCCACCAGGATCATGAAGGCTTTGTCTCGGAGGACCTTGAAAAGAGTCCGAGAGACTAGCGGGATGGGAGGAAAAGCGTACAGAAGGCTCTCCGACCATGAGAGTAGAAAAGCGTCTGCCGCAACTCGAAGGGGATGTGGCTGACGAGAGCAGAAGCGAGGAAGTTGCCGGTTGAGAGGGCTGGCAAAGAGATCCATCGTGGGGAGGCCCCACTTTAGAAAGAGCTTCTGAACTACCAAGGGATCCAGGCGCCACTCGTGCGGCTGGAGGATCCTGCTGAGTTTGTCCGCCAGGCAATTTTCTTGGCCTGGGAGATAAACGGCCTTGAGAAGAACGCCGTGACTGACGGCCCAAGAGCAGAGCTTCTGTGCTTCCCGACAGAGAAGGAAGGAGCCCGTGCCCCCCTGCTTGTTCACGTAGAACATGGCAACTTGATTGTCCGTCTGGACAAGGACGGACTGGTGAGAGGTCAGGTGGGAGAAGGCCTTGAGAGCCAGGCGGATCGCTCTGAGCTCCAGGAAGTTGATCTGCTGAGCAGACTCCCACGTGGTCCAGAGGCCCTGAGTACGTGCCCCTTGGCAATGTGCTCCCCAGCCCAGGAGGGATGCATCTGTTGTCAGCACCTGGGCCGGCTGAGGTGACTGAAAAGGCATGCCGAGTACCAGGTTCGGCCGATGAAGCCACCACTGGAGAGACGAGGCCAGCGGCTCGGAGACGCGCACTAGGTCTGCTAGGCCGCCTGTGGCTTGTTGCCACTGCTTGCGAAGACACCATTGAGCAGGCCGCATATTCAGGCGGGCATTGGGGGTCACATGGACGGTGGAAGCCATATGGCCGAGTAGTCTCAGGAAGCGCCTGGCGGAGACCAGGGGCTGGCTGCGAAAACGGTCGGCTAGGTCCATGAGCCGTTGAGCCCTGTCGAGCGGTAGGAACGCTCGTGCCTGAGGAGTGTGCAGCCTTGCGCCGATGAACTCGAGATCCTGTGAGGGGAGCAAAGTGGACTTTGCGAAGTTTATAACAAAGCCCAAGTACTGCAGAAGAGTCACCGTGCGGCGTGTGGCGTTGGTGACCTCCGGAGCGGACGCTGCTCTGATGAGCCAGTCGTCGAGGTACGGAAAGACATAGAGGCCGTGAAGCCGGACTTGGGCCGCCACCACCGCGAGACATTTTGTGAAGACTCGCGGTGCGGAGGACAGGCCAAAGGGCAGTACTCTGTACTGGTAATGATTTCCTGCCACCACAAACCTTAGGTATTGGCGGTGGCTTGGGTGGATGAGGATGTGCGTGTAGGCATCCTTTAGATCCAAGGAGCATAGCCAATCTCCCTGCTGGAGGTAGGGCAGAAGGATTCCAAGGGTAAGCATTTTGAACTTTTCCCGCACGAGGAACCTGTTGAGGTTGCGCAAGTCCAGGATGGGTCGGAGGCCTCCCGTCCTTTTTGGTACTAGAAAATACCTGGAATAAAAGCCTTGACCTCTCAGGTGGTGGGGCACCGGTTCCACCGCCTGCTCCTGTAGAAGACCTGCTAACTCCTGAAGGAGTAATTCCCTGTGCAGAGGGAGTCGTGGAGGTTCTCCCGGAAAATAGGAGGGAGGGACCTGGTGGAAGTGGAGAAGATAGCCTTCTCTTACGACTTGAAGCACCCAGGCATCTGAAGTGATGCTGGACCACCTGTGGGCGAAGTGAACCAGCCGGCCTCCGGTGCTGGGAGGAGCCAGCGGAAGGGGAGAGGCTATGCTTAAGGAGTCAAAAGCCCCCACCCTGCTGAGCAGGGGCTGGTGGTGCAGGCTTGGGGGCTTGCTGCCTACGGGACCCGTTACCCCGTCCCTTGGCCTGCTGGCCCTGTTGGGGAGCTGCAGGGGCCTGATATTGGGGGTAATGTTTGTAGGCAGCCGCCTTTCTCGGGTAAAAGGACTTCTTTCCCGAGCCCTTCTTTTTCTGGGAAGGGGCGGAGGTCTTCCTAGAAAGCCTAGTCCTGGTGAGAGTCTCCGTCTCGATTTGTGCAGCCTTTTCAGCCATGGGCTTGCCAAAGAGGTTTTCGCCTCGGCAGGGGACATCGACCAACTTGTCCTGCACCCAGGGCTCAAGGTCAGACGACTGAAGCCAAGCCTGTCGGCGGGCACCGATGCCGGCTGCGGCCACTCGAGCCGATGCTTCAAAGCCATCATAGGCTGCTCGGGATATGAATTTTGAGCATTCCCGAATGCCAGAGGACAAGGCCAGGAACCTCCGCAAGGGTTCCTCGGACAAACCAGCGGAGAATCCGGCTAGCTCTTTAGCCAGGTCCCGGAGATACATGCCCATGTATAGCTGGTAGGTCTGGACACGACACGCAAGCATAGAGCCCTGGAAACACTTCTTACCAAGGCCATCCAGGTTACGGGCCTCCCTGCCAGGAGGCACCGAGGAGTGCATCTTCTGGCTCTTAAGACGATGCATGGCCGATTCCACTACCATGGAATGGTGTGGTAGCTGTGCTTTTTGGAAGCCAGGGCTCTTGCGGACTCGATAGATAGAATCGACCCGCTTGCTCAGGACCGGCGAGGAGGCCGGACTCTCCCACATGCGGAAGAGTAGTCGTTCCAGCATGGGAGGAACCGGTACAGTAAAGTGTTCCCTGGCAGGAGAGTCATACTGGAGGGCGTCGAGCTCTTCAGCTCGAGGCTCCTCCTTGGGATCCGCAGGGAAGGCCAAAGCCTTGGCCATATCCCTGACGAAGTCCGAGAACCGGGCATCCTCCGGGGGGGACTGCTTCCGAGGTTCGGACTCAGGTGAGTCCGAGGGGACACACCGAGTCCGAAAAGAATCAGGTGACTCTTCCTCTTCAGACTCCCAGACCGACTCCGACGAGGAATCGGTGGGGTCGGCCCGGGCAGGGCGCGGCGCCTGCCGCCCCGACGCAGAGGGAGTCGGCGTCGGCGACCTCGGTCCCGAACGGGAGGCCGAGGGTGACCTCGACCGAGGATCGACTCGAGTTCGCATGGACTCGAGGATCGGCTCGGTCTCCGGGGTCGACTTCGACGTCCCGGCGGTCGGGGCAGCGGCGCCAGCGAGGCCAGCGAGCAGTGCCCGCTGCTGGTCCATGAAGGCAGACAGTCTGCTCTCCAAGGCCGTCAACCTGAGTCCGAGCTCAGGTGACCCAGCAGCCCCCGACTCGGGCCCCGACGGCGTCGGGCCCGACGTCGGCGGTCTCGGAGGCGAGTCCAGGAGGACCACAGGACTTACCCGAGCAGGCAGCTCCGACTCCAGGCGAGGTCGCTTCGAGAGGTGCTCCTTCTCCAAGGACCCGGGACGGCTATCGGGGCTATGCGACCTGGCCCTCGCGGAGCCAGGAGCGTCCACCGACGCCGCCCTCGCGGGTTTCACCTTCCGTCGATGGTCCCCGGAGGGAGAACCCCTGTCGGAGGAACTCCGGCGACGGTCCGAGCTGGAACCTCTGGACGCGGAGGCCTCCGACGAGGTCCGGGTACGGCTGGGGTCAGCGAAGATCCTATCCCGCTGATGCCGCCGACTTCTCAACGCTTTGGAGGACATTTTGCCGCAGGCCCCACAGATCATTTCTTCATGATCCGGGCCCAGGCAGCGGAGGCAATTGTCGTGTGTGTCAGTTAGTGACATATTTCGGTCACACTGACCACACCGCTTGAAACCACTGGCAGCCATCGGGGAAAAAAGGGCCCCTGCGAGGTCAAAGGACCGGGCTGCCAGGGAAAACCGAAAACGAAACTGACTAAGTCAGAAAAACCGAAAAGAAGAAGAGGACTCGTGACCGGCGTCGCGAGTCCGGGCGGGAAAAAGACCGGCGTCGAACCGAAGGAAAAAAGAGAAAATTATGAGTAAAATCAACTTTTTCGCGGGGACACGACGGGTACGTCTGTAGGGCTCCGCGGAAAAAAGAAGACTGGCTAAGATGGCACCCTTGGGCGGGAAGGCGACCGCGCATGCGCGCTGCAATTCCCAAAGGCTTTCTTTGAAAGCTGGGGAAAATTGCTCCACGAGGGCTCCGTCGGCGCCGACGTCACCCATATGTGAGGACTGACTTCCTGCTTGGTCCTGGAGAAAGAAATTACAGGAAACAAACTGCGCTACGATCCTTTCCCGCTCAAACAAAATGGCGCTGCTGACTCCACCTTGCACGGCCCGCTGCCACGCAGTTTGCCAGCACTGAAATTCCACTCATGCGAATCTCCAACACCACCCCCCAAGCAGTACTCACACCGACCTCCAGTTCCTGCTGCCGTTCATATCCTGCGCTAACCAGACTGCTGCTATTCCTCGTGCTCAGCTGAACTGCGGCTTCGACACTGAAGTGGAGAGTGAGACTTGCCTGAACTTGACTTTCCCAGTGCCTGCCATCTCCCCTCTGGAAACATCACTCCTCACCCGCAAAGGGGGTTCGGGAGCAGTGCATGTCTCAATGCTCACTGACTGGCAGCTCCTTCGGCCCTCTGAGCTATGTGCCTGTTGGTTTCTTTTTTTTTTTTTAATCAGTTCACTCTGCGCGGGACTCCCAGAAGCAGGGAGGAGGGGGAAGGAGGAGGCTTAAACACCACAGCCTATGCCAAAGAAAAAACTGAAGAAAAACTAAAGAAAAATCAAAGAATAATTAAAGAAAAAAATCTTTCCAGTTGTCCCTTCAGTGAGTTCTGACTCAGGAATCACCTGCTCCAGCTGCTTGGAGACTGAGCTTACTGGGGGCGGTGCCAGCTACCTAAGTATCCTGATGTCATCAAAGTTGTGACATGCTCAGTCTCCAAGCTGCTGGAAGAAGTGCACTACCCTGAGATGCGGGACTGGACTGGAAGGATGATAAGGAATGATATTTATATGCATCTTGACATGAATGATCCGGCTTTATCTCCTTGGATTTGATCGCAGCATTTGATTTCATTAATGCTAGACTGTTAATAGACTAATCCAAATTGGGGTTGGTGGAATGGTATTTAAGTGGCTTTACTATTCAAACTGATTGAACTTTGAGTATACTGGAATCAGGAGGTATCAGTCATACAGACATTAGACAGGAGTACCTCAGGGATCCGTTTTGGCTCCAGTACTTTTCAATGTGTTTACTGCTCCCCCAGCAACTCTAGTAGAGTTTTGGATTGAAACTTTATATGAATATAACACACAACTATTATATCATGATCTTACCAATTCACAGGCAGTCGTCAATTTGGATTTATGCTTAGTAGTAATTGAAAAATGGTTAGCACACACATGGTTTACAGCTAAACCCTACAAAAATCATAGACAAGGGTGATTTCAAGGAAACCTATGCCCCTCTCCCTTATACCGCTGCCAGTATACTGATGATTCTTAAAGATGCTATTACAATTTGAGGGGTTACAATTGATAGAAATTTAATAGCAGAGGACAATTGGCTAATGTTGCTAAGAAATGCATCTTTTATTTCTAGAAAATAAGGTCTTAAAACCTTTTGACAAAAATGCTATTTGTACATTGATATGTGCATTCATATTACATTTGAATTATTGTAATTTCATATACATAGGTTTTCCTATTGCTGAGGAAAGATTAATTGCCATATAATGTAATAATTGTAGACTAATTTGTAATGCCAGGGGCTCCCTATTATTCCAAGAACTAGATTTAAGATATTGTTGCTCATCTTCCACACGTAGTATACAGAGCTCCTTTATGTGACCACCAGGTTGTGCCTGTATTATCCAGCAAGAGCACTGAGATCCCTGCATGAGACTTGCTGGTTTTTACTATCTGACACGAGAAGGCAGTATGAAGCTACCAAATGGATAGTAGTATGTTCTATTGTCCCTTTCTTACAGAATTCCTTTCTAATATCAGAAAGCAAGATGAGTAATCTGAAAACCCCCCACAGATTTTTAAGGAAGCATTTGGCCTACATGAATATCAAAGATGAACTTAAAACTGCGTGTGAACCTAATCTACTCCTGCAGTACAGGGAATCCGGTCTCTCATCCAGTAGCTATGAGCTAAGCCAATACATGGTAGACTCTGTGATAAGAAAGCTTATCATAGTTCAGGAAGAAATAGTACAAGAGGTGAATTGGCTCTGAATAAGCAACCTGTGCTGGCTGGTAAAAGCACTAAAACAGAGTGTTTACCTAAAAGACCAGACCCAGAATGCACTGGTTTACAGAAAGCCTCTAGGAGAGCTGAAATAGGGAAACGTGTGCCTAATCCGAGGAGCAATGATGTAATCCCTAATCACCCATCTCCTAGGGCAGGGCTTGATTCAGAACACCTGGACTGTGCTAGGGTGAAGTGTCCATCTAGGCACTTTAAAGCTAGAAGAAATTCATCAGAGAGCAATGGTGGCAAGGACAGCAAGAAGAGCAAGGCTGGAAAAGACAGCAAGAGCAATGGTGGCAAAGACGGCAAGAGAAGGAGAGACGGAGCGTGAACAGAAGGAAGAACAGCAAGACATCCAGGAGGTCTAAGAAAGGAGCCCAAGGCAATACGTATGCTGGGAGAGATTCCTGGGGCAAGCATTCTTCATTGGACTGGAAGAAACCAGAGGCTTGGAGATATACAGCCAGGAACCCCCAGAGAGCACCTGTAAAGGAGACGGCTGCATCTACAGAAAGAAGGAGCTCTAATACCTATTTAAGGAGGTATAGGAAAAGAGACCTTAAGTCTAGAGATTCTGACTGGAAAGCTGGGCACAGCAGCTTTGCTACCTACTGGCCAAAATACCCAGAGAGGAAACCTAATGACAACGTGATCTCAGGTATGAACTCTGATCTGTTCCCTAGCTTTGCACAAGGAAGACAGCAGGGAAACAGTTTCTATCCTGGTAGAGATCAGTTAGAGAAATCCTCTAAGCCAGTGTATGAAAGTGATCCTATGATATTTCAAGAGCAAGGGGAAATATCAGATGAGAAAGTGGAATGCATGGATTGCTCTCTTTCTAAGCTGCTGTTCTAAAGTAATCCTCAGTTAAGCATCAAACACCAAAAGAAACTGTACTGATTTTTAGCTTCCCAGAAAAGTTTCTTTGAGAGAAAGCTTTGGGGAAAGTTGGAGCCACGTGGAGAGTGGACCAGCAATGATTTGCAGCTGGTTAAGTACCTGTGATTAGAGCAAGGCACAAGTGCACGTGGGACTTTGGAAAGAAAACTTCTTCACTGTGTGAAAGGAAGAAAGCTGTTTTTTTTGATAAAGAGAATTTTCCTTTAGGGTTTGTTTTTCATTCCAGCACTGCTAAGAAAGTTTATTGGCAGGGGCTAGAAGAAAGACCTTTTCTGTTCCATCAAGGTCTTTACTAAGTTGTTGTATAAGTAATTCAGTTGCCTTATTTGTTTTGTTTCCTGAATACAGTTCCTGAAGAAATTATCCTGTTGATGTTACCAAGCATATCTGTGCGAGGGAATAACACCCCATAAATAAAATGTTTTCTGCTTTACACTCGAGCAACTACAATTCTTTGTTCTTGTTAAACGGCTAGTTTTGTGTGATTGAACTACAACACCCACAATCCTTTGCAAGTCAAGTAAATTCCTGTCTTTGCCAAGATTGTGGAACTTTCACAACAAGCACACCCCCATTTACAACTCCTATGATAAATATGAGCAAGAACCCTCAGGGAGCTGGAGTCCAGTGCAAGCAGGTGAGAGCCTAAGTGATACATAGCTGGAGTTCCCAACAAGATCTATTTCTTCCGGGCAGACCGATCCAGTCCTGTTTTACGCCTTTGCATGCCTGGAGCTGTAGTTTTATCAAGCCCTTCCATGCAGTGACACAAGATCATGATTGGATTAAGCTGTTCTGGAAAAATGGAGCCAACTGATAACCCTATAGAGAAGAAAATGTATTTATTCTTTTTCCGTTCTATTTTGACAAAGTCGCCACCTAGACAAGATCTTAGCTAGTACTAGGGAGAAGTCTGCTGTCTTGGTACATGTTGGTACCAATGACATTGGAAAGTGTGGTAGGGAGGCTCTGGAGGCCAAATTTAGGCTTTTAAATAGTAAGCTGAAATCCAGAACTTCCAGGGTAGCATTCTCCGAAATACTTTCCATCCCATGCATAGAACCCAAAAGGCAGGCAGAGCTCCGGAGTCTCAATGTGTGGATGAGACACAATGGTGCAAGGATGAGGGTTTTGTGTTTGTTAGGAATTGGGCAACATTCTGGGGAAAGGAGGGGCTTTTCCAAAGGAATGGGCTCCAGGCTGCTGGCATTAAACCTTTAAAAAGGAGATAGAGCAGCTTTTAAACTAGATAAGGTGAAAACAGACAGTCGCCCAAGAGCGCCTGGTTCGGAACAATGTATCCTTGAAGGATACTAGCAAAATAGTGAAGTTAGGGCATACAGACAGAGGTTCCAATAAAGACAAAAGTAACCCAAATGCCTCAAGTATAGATCAGAACTTAAAAGATTCCAAATTACCCCGCCTACCAATAACCAGATTAATATGAACAGCCTCTAAAATGCTTGTATGAAAATGCTAGTCTAAAAAATAAGATGGGAGAGTTAGAATATATAGCACTAAATGAGAAGTTAGATGTGATTGGTATCTTAGAGACATGGTGGAAGGAGGACAACCAATGGGACACTGATAATTGGGTACAAATTATATCGCAATGTCAGAGTAGATCAAATTGGTGGAGGGATTGCGCTCTATGTTAGAGAGGGCATTGAGTCACACAGGATTAAAGTTTGCAGGAAAGAAAATACACTGCATAATCTCTATAGATAGAAATTCCATGTAAAAAAGGGGAAGGCGATAGCAGTGGGGGTGTACTATCGACCACCTGGCCAGAATGAACAAATGGATGATGAAATGCTTAAAGAAATTAGGGAAGCTAACAATATTTATAGCACTGTAATAATAATGGATGATTTCAATTACCTCGGTATCGACTGGGTCAATGTCACGGCAGGAGATGCTAGGGAGGGGCTGAGACGGCTGAGGGGAGATGTGATAGATGTCTATAAATTAACGAATGAAGAACGGGTAAACATAGATCGATTTACGCCATCAAAATGCAGAAAGACTAGGGGACATGCAATGAAGCTACAGTTTAACCCCATAGACTAATAAGAGAAATTTTTTTTTTCGCTCTTCATGTAATTAAACTCTGGTGTTCATTACTGGAGGATGTAGTAAAAGTTGTTAGTGTAGGTGGGTTTAAAAAAGTTTGGACAAGTTACTGGAGGAAAAGTCCATAAACAGTTATTAAAGGGGACTCGGAAAATCCATTGCTTGTCCCAATACAAGCATTGTGGAAACTGTCTCTCTTCTGGGGGAACTGCTAGTACTTGTGACCTGGATTGGCCATTGTTGGAAACAGGATACAGTGCTTGATGGACCTTGGTCTGAACGAGTATGGCATATCTTATGTTCTTAATTTGGTTACTGCTATTCCCTGCCCTATTGTTTCATATGTTTTTAATTAGACCAACATTTAGTATTTTTACATCTGTATGCCGTCTCATTGTTCCAGTCTTGGTTTTATGTTTCTCACTCTTATTTTATGAGATTTATCAAGTCTTAAATAAATAAATATGTACAGAAATAATTTGAAGTTCGCAGCCTGAATGGCTGATATACTGGAGAAATGGTTTGTTCAATTTGCCACTTATGATGCAGAAAAAAAATTTGAAGCAATTTGTACATATACTTTTTTATAAAATTATAGGATTTAGGGGATGACAGAGAAAGTAATGATGTATTAAAGTCCAATGATGTTACATGACAGTTGGTGGGAAAAGTCTACTTTTTATCAAGCTTATAAAACCAGTCCCCCCCCCTCCCGGCTTCACCCCAGCAGTTCTCTGTGTACTCCCTACACCCCTAGCCATTTCAGTTCCTTTGAAACTAGGCAGTCGCCTGGAGTGCAGAACTTGTAGGATAGCAGAAAACACCCCAGAAAAAGCCCTTGCAGTGGTGACCTCTTGATTTCGTGCCTCCATCAGATCTTACCAGGAATGGTGGCGACAATGGCAATGAAACATAAAAGTGGAGCAGTGTGGCTAGAAGTCTCTGAAGCCCTGCATGTTGCACTCTGAAAGTGTAGCTGGTCCTGTCCCCTCTGGCACAAACAGGAAGTCTGTGTCAAGGGGGCAGGACTGGTTTGCCTTCCAGAGCACAGTGCACAGGGGTATATGAAGGCCCTGTGATGCGTTTTGTTTTTCCACTGCCTCTGCTGGTCCCAGAGGCATGTGGCAACGGGCAGCCTAGAGCACATAATGTCCTTGCACTGGCACTGAACATGAGATTACCACATACACACTGCTAGGCATTATGTGACAGTGATATAAGTCATGTACCACTTAGTGCTTCTTGCGCAAAGTATTTCACATCTACATCTTGGTCTTGGGTTAGCTTCTCCAACACAGGCTTAACCTCGTTCTGTAGAGTGCTGTGAATGGAATAAAAAGTTTAAATTACATATTGTAACTCATGTAATATGGTCAGTAGGTGCAGCAGTTTCAACTCTACAGTTTGGGGACTCTCTTGCCCTGTAACAATTAACAAGACATGGACAATGCCCCTTTTCTGTACATACCTACATGGGAAAGGAAGTGGTGAAAAGTAGACGTGGTGACCAGACTGCTACTTCCAAGAAATAGTATATAAAAAAACACACACACCCCTCTCAAGCTGTCATTGACAGACATAACAATGTTTCCTGGGTGTTACTGGAACAGGGGTCTTAAGGATGACAATGCAATTTAATTTCTTTTAACCCGCCTAATCCCTAAAATAGGTCCAGAACAGCTAACAAAAGATTAGAAGCTTACAATAAAACTTGGTACAGAAAATTACAAAGAAGCAGTTCACTTATCATACAAAATAAAACCTTTTAAGGCAAACGAAACTGCAAGTAATTATTAAAAAGATCTCATTTTAATCAGCAGTTGATTCCCATTCTTTAGCAGCCCTATAACTAAAAAAGTCCAATCCACATAAGTACTCTTAGCATTGTAGAACCCAATTAAACAATTCAATGGTTCAGGTGCTGTACACTTTAAAATTTGAAATATAAAATAAAAACTTAAAATGAAGAATGGGGGAGAGGGTGATAAAGTGTATGCAAGGTGAAATGGACAGAGTGGAGGATGTCCGAGCTACATGTCCTTCTGGCTCCTATATCAGTGGAAGCCTGAAGAGATGCATCCAAGATTTACACCAGCATAAAGACGTCACTGATCAAATTTTCACTAATTTGTTATGGATAGCTGGCAGCCCTAGTGGTTACTATTACCTGGTCTCGAGGGTTGGTCCTATCTTCTGCAGGGATTTTGCCACATTGAAGCGGACATTGGCCACAGCATCTCCAGCCATGCGCAGCACTGTGGGCAGCATATGCTTGGTGGTGATTTCCTGGCCACAGACTTCTGAGAGCACCTGTGGAAGGCATCACAGATTTTGCTAAAGACCAGGACAGAACTATGCTCAATTACCTGCCAGCATATCTCAAACAAGAGAGATTCCCACACATATCCAATGTAGGTTTTGAAGTCATTTAAAGAGCACGCCCCCAAGCAAAATGGTGGCCTTCAGCAAGCTGATGGCTGCTCTGTATCTTCCACCCCCATCCTCTTGTGTTACGCCAAATTTCAGAAAAAACGACTACACTATACTATATTTTACCTATGCAGTCTTTTAAAAAATACGGATATCACATCACACATTGGAGGCGCAACATCATAATATCAAAGTTTATAAAGTGTTTCAGTTCTCCATTGTAAATATATACTCTCCCCTCCATAAATTACATAGATAACATTGATCCAGCTTTTAAATTATACCCTCCCCCTTTTTTGGTTTAAAAACAGCATGAAACCACCTATTGACATCTCTCCCCATGGCCGCTTATCCTCTCAAGTCCCTTTATTCACCAGGTTTCACGCTCTGGTAACGCACCTCCACACCCATTTGTATTGTCCCAATTGCTTTGCTATGGTACTCTAAACCATAAACCATATAATTCCTACTATCCCATAGTTTCATCAGCCATCTGCTTGCCTTCAGGGCTTCCACTTTCTTTCAGCTAGCAGCCACCACCAACGTACGTGCATTCAAAAAGTATTTATCAAAGGTGCCCTTTTTCCAATTCTAGTTTCTTATTCAGCAGAATGATGCCCAGGTCCCAGAGCCAGTCCATCCCAATTATGTATCCGATTCAAAACAATCATTTTTCAAAACGCTTTGATTTTCTTACATTGCCACATATGACCCATTGTGCCCCTTTTCTCCACATTGCCACCATCTATCAAAGGCAGTGGCATAAATGTGTTTCAACATAACCAGGAACAGGTACCAAACAATAGGTAACTTGTAATTATTTTCCTGTACATGGACAGCCAGCAAACTCTTGGGCACAGCCTCCTGTATTCGCTGCCATTTCTCTTCGCTATATTCCACCCCAAGTTCTTTCCCACTCCTTCCCATGTTTCAAAATAGGCTGTGCGGAATCCCTCAGGTAGATGTATAATGGAGCGATCAAACCCCGTATATGTGCAAAATATTAGCAAAGATTTACCAGTATGTTCTTTTTATCCATTAATTTTTCTCATAATATCCTTCCAATTTGTTGATACAACAGGTAAGATTCCATATTGCCTTTTCACTTCTTCAAATCCAAAATTGTTCCCTCTCAGCTAGCTGCCCTCAATACCGCAAGGTGCTCTGCCCATGTTTGCAAAACCTCTTTGCATGTTAGCATGGAGTAATAAATTATTCTGAATTGTATCAGTGGGAAGTAATACGCCACATCATTCCTGAAATGAAAATGCCATAGCTCAAGAGTTATTCATGTACTGCTAAGTTCCTCCCTAACAGGCCTTAATTTCTGTTGAGTTCGGAGAAGCCCCCCCCCCCCCAAGAGCTGCTCAATTTATATCCATAACTTGCGATATGCCTTATTGCTTCATTCTATCGCTAGCCTCAGCTGGCAGGCCCAATAATACATCAAATATATTTGGAACTGCCATCCTCACTTTTTTCTTACATATAAACAGATGGCCTTAGCTATCCTGGGATTTTTATTATGCTATAAATTTTAAAAGCTTGTTGTATAGCCTGTAAGGCACACCGAGGGATCAATACTAGCAATGCTTGGAACCACCATAAGAGCCAAGGGAGAACATTCATTTGCACCACAGCCATCTTGCTAAACCAGAAGATATAGAAGTCATTCTAACTCGCCAAATCTCTCTTCACCTTCTTAAAAAGCCTTCACAACTGGCCTCATAAGGACCGCCTGTCAATCATGACAGACATCCAGTGTGCCTGTCCACCCATCAGAATTAAAAACTGATATTCAAACTAGCAAGCAACTCCAAGCTTATGTTTATATTCAATGCCTCACACTTCGACATATTAACCTTAAAGCCAGGGGGCTCTACAGTAGTGACCCAGCAGTTTAATTAAAATTCCGCAATGTGGTCAATGGTCTAGCCAACAGACCACTGTCCACCAAAGGGAAATCTTATATTCTTCTCCAGCAAGTTGAATCTCCCTTATATTCCTCTTAACTCACCTTCATGGCCAGGGACTTCATAACTAAAAGATGAAGAGCAGTGATTAAAGGAAGCAGCCCTGTCACATTTCCCTCCCCCCCCCAACTGAAATGTTTGAGTAATCCCCATTAACACTTACACACACTCTGAGCTTATTGTACATCTGTAGAACCCAAACTTTAAACACTGGGCCTATCTCCCACCTTAGCCAAATGCCCTTGAGTAAGGAGCAGACAGAGCATAAAGATTCCAAATTACCCATGCCTACCAATAGCCAGATTAATATTAATAAAATACAGTCTCTAAAATGCTTGTATGCCAATGCTAGAAGTCTAAACAATAAGATGGGAGAGTTAGAATATATAGCACTAAATGAGAGGTTAGATATGATTGCACTCTCAGAGACATGGTGGAAGGAGGATAACCAGTGGGACACTGATACCTGGATACAAACTATATAGTAATGATAGAGCTGATCAAATTGGTGGAGGGGTTGCGCTCTATGTTAGAGAGGGCATTGAGTCAGAAAGGATTAAAGTTTTGCAGGGAACAAAATTTGCTGTAGAATCTCTATGGATTGAAATTCCATTTATGAAGGGGAAGGTGATGGCAGTGGGAGTGTACTATCGACAGCCTGGCCAGAATGAACAAATGGATGATGAAATGCTCAAAGAAATCAAGGAAGCTAACAAAAGTCACACCAGAGTAGTAATAATGGGTGATTTCAATTACCCCGGTATCGACTGGGTCAGTGTCACAGCAGGACAAGCTAAAGAGATAAAGTTTCTAGATGAAATAAATGACTGCTTCTTGGAGCAGCTAGTTCATGAACCGACCAGAGGGGAAGCCATACTGGACCTAGTCCTTAGTGGAACGCCAAATCTGGTGCAAGAAATAAGGGTGTTGGGACCACTTGGCAATAGTGATCATAGTATGATCATGTTTGATTTAATTAGTGGAGGACAGATAGTAAAGGAATCCACAGTACTACCTTATAACTTTTGAAAAGCGAGACTATGATAGAACGAGGAATATAGTTAGGAAAAAACTAAAAGGAGCGGTTCCAAAGGTTAAAGACTTACAGCAAGCTTGGGTGTTATTTAAAAATACTATCCTCGAAGCCCAGACCAGCTGTATTCCACGCATTAAGAAAAGTGGAAGAAAGTCCAAAAAACTGCCAGCATGGTTTAAAGGTGAGGTCAGAGGGGCTGTTGCTGCCAAAAAAGCAACCTTCAGGAAATGGAAAAAAGAGCCAAATGATGAAAACTGGAAACAGCACAAGCACTGGCAAGTTAAATGCAAAGCATTGATAAGGCAGGCAAAGCGGGAATTTGAGAAGAAACTTGCTACGGAAGCAAAAACACAAAATAAAGACTTTTTCAAGTACATTCGTAGCAAAAGGCCTGTGAGAGAGTCAATTGGACCATTAGATGATAGAGGGGTAAAAGGGGCAGTAAGAGGAGACAAGGCTATAGCAGAGAGACTGAATGAATTCTCTGCTTCGGTCTTTACTGAGGAAGATGTAGGGATGTTACCCAAGACTGAAGTGGTATTTAAAGGTGATACTGCAGAGGAATTGAGAGAAATATCGCTACACTGGGAAGATATATTACAACTATTTGATAAACTGAATAGTAGCAAATCACCTGGACCGGATGGTATACATCCCAGAGTGTTGAAAGAACTGAAATATGAGATTGCAGACCTGCTATTGGTAATCTGTGAACTTTCATTAAAATCATCTGCAATACCTGAAGATTGGAGGGTCGCCAACGTAACACCAATTTTTAAAAAGGGTGCCAGGGGTGACCCGGGAAATTACAGACCGGTGAGCCTGACGTCAGTACCAGGGAAAATGGTAGAAACCATCATAAAGAAGAAAATTACACAGCATGTAGATAGTCATGGCCTAATGGGAGACAGCCAACATGGCTTTAGACAAGGAAGATCTTGTCTTACTAATCTGATATGTTTTTTTGAAGGTGTGCATAAACAGGTAGACAAAGGTGAGTCGGTTGATATAGTGTATCTGGACTTTCAGAAAGCTTTTGACAAGGTCCCCCCATCAGAGACTTTTGGCGAAGCTAAAAAGTCATGGGATAGGAGGCAGTGTACTATTGTGGATCGGGAACTGGTTAAAAGATAGAAAGCAGAGGGTAGGGCTAAATGGCCAATATTCCCAATGGAAAAAGGTGAATAGTGGAGTACCCCAGGGATCTGTACTGGGTCCGCTACTTTTTGACATATTCATAAATGACCTGGAAAAGGGAATAACTAGTGAGGTTATCACATTTGCAGATGACACAAAACTGTTTAAAGTTGTTAAAACCCAAGAGGATTGTGGAAAACTGCAGGAGGATCTGGATAAATTGGAAGACTGGGCATCCAAATGGCAGATGAAATTTAATGTGGACAAGTGCAAAGTTATGCACCTAGGAAAGAACAACCCACACTATAGTTACACGATGCAAGGCTCCACATTAGAAACCACCACCCAGGAAAAAGATTTAGGAGTCATCGTGGATAACATGTTAAAACCCTCCACCCAGTGTGCAGCGGCAGCCAAGAAAGCAAATAGAATGCTAGGTATCATAAGGAAAGGGATGGAGAATAAAACAAAGGATATTATAATGCCTCTGTATCGCTCCATGGTACGACCACACCTTGAATATTGTGTGCAATTCTGGTCACCGTATCTTAAAAAGGACATAGCGTTATTAGAAAAAGTACAGAGAAGAGCCACCAAATTGGTGAAGGGGATGGAAGGCTACTCCTATGAAGAGAGGCTAAAAAGGTAGGGCTCTTTAACCTGGAAAAGAGACGGCTGAGGGGAGATATGATAGAAGTCTATAAATTAATGAACGGAGTGGAACGGATAAACGTGGATCAATTGTTTACGCTATCAGAATATAGAAAGACTAGGGGACATGTAATGAAGCTACAGGATAAACTATTTAAGACAAATAAGAGAAAATATTTTTTCACTCAACGTGTAATCAAACTCTGGAATCTGTTACCGGAGGATGTAGTAAGGGCTGTTAGTATAGCTGGGTTTAAAAAAGGTTTGGACAAGTTCCTGGAGGAAAGGTCCATAAACCACTATTAAAAAGGGACCCAGGATATCAATGCTTGACCCAGTACAAGCATTGTGGAACCTGTGTCTTTTGGGGATATTGCTAGGTATGTATGATCTAGATTGGCCACTGTTGGAAACAGGATACTGGGCTTGATGGACCTCGGTCTGACCCAGTATGGCATGTCTTATGTTATGTTCTCCAGGAGCAGCAGGAATCAGTCCTCACATATGGGTGTCATCGGCGCCGATGAAGCCCCAGCGGAGCATTTCCCCAGCTTTCCATGAAAGCCTTTGGAAATGCTGGCACGCATGCGCGGTTCCCTTCTCGCCTAAAGGTGCCATCTTACCTCAGTCAAATGACATAGCTAAGAACAGCACACAAAAATGTAAAAACAAACTATGTACAGCTGCAACTCCAAGGGGAGGAGGGAGGGTTGTGAGGACTGACTCCTGCTGCTCCTGGAGAACACCTGTTACAGGTGAGTAACTACTCTTTCTCCAGGACCAAGCAGGAAGTCAGTCCTCACATATGGGTGACTCCCTAGCTCTGGGCTACCGAGGAACCCAGGCTGAACAAGAGAACTCCCTCTAGTCCCAGCAAAGAAAGGCTTTTCAAGGACACAACCTCCACCGGTAGCCCAACAGAGGGCAGGAGTTGCCTAAACCTCAAAGAGATTCCGGAGCACTGCTTGGCCAAAAGCACTGTCCCTACGGGACTCCCTCTCCAGACAGTAATGGGCCGCAAAAGTCTGGCTTGAAGACCAAGTTGCAGCCCTGCAGATGTCTACCAAGGGCACAGAGCGGAGATGAGCCACTGAGGCATCCATTGCCCTGACACGATGGGCGGTGACCCTACCCTGCAAAGGAAGGTCAGCCGCCTTGTAAGCCCAGGCGATACAGTCAGCCACCCAGATGGACAAGGTACGCTTGGACACAGCCAACCCCAACTTATTGGGGTCAAAGGATACGAAGAGCTGAGTAGCCCTTCGATGCCCCTGCGTACGGTCAAAGTAGAAGGATAGGGCCCTCCTACAGTCCAGGGTATGCAGGACTGCTTCAGCCTGGCTTGCATGAGGCCTAGGGAAGAATGTTGGAAGAACCACCTCCTGATTGAGGTGGAAAGAGGAGACAACTTTTGGGAGGAACTTGGGATGAGTCCTGAGGACCACCCTGTTCCTATAAATCCTGGTGTAAGGCCTATCACAGACCAGGACCTGAAGCTCACTCACTCGCCTAGCCGATGTAAGGGCTATCAGGAAGAGTGTCTTCCAAGAGAGGAAGCGTAGTGGACAAGTAGCCATCGGCTCAAAAGGTGGGCGAGTCAGTTGCTGCAAGACCACATTCAACTCCCACTCAGGGGCAGGACGACGGATTGGAGGCTTGAGTAAAAGCAAGCCCCTGAGAAAGCGGGACACCAAGGTGTGACCTTGACAGAGAATGTCCCTCCACCAGTGAGTGGTGAGCTGCTAGAGCTGAGAGGTGGACCCGAACAGAATTGGACTTAAGTCCCTGATTTGTTAAGTGCAGTAAGTACTGTAGCACTACTGGCACAGTACAGGAGAAAGGATCCTCTGCACGTAGCTGACACCACACAGAAAACCTTTTCCATTTGAGAGCATAGGTTTTCCTAGTGGACTGTTTCCTAGAGGCTAGAACAACCTCCTCAACTTCCTGAGGCAGGCCCCAGGGAGCCAAGACTATCCTTGCAGCCTCCAGGCCATCAAATTGAGAGCTTTGAGATTGGGGTGCAGAAGGGAACCCTGCTCCTGAGAGAGAAGGTCGGGTTACAACCCCAGAGACAGTGGGGGATCCACCGCCAGTTGAAGCAGAAGAGGAAACCAAGGCTGTCTCGGCCACCTGGGAGCCACCAGCAGGACCGAGGCCTTGTCCTGAAGAATTTTGAAAAGAGTGCGGGCCACCAAGGGCATGGGAGGAAACGCATACAGGAGGCCCTGAGACCAGGACATCAGAAAAGCATCTGGTGCTATCCTCAAAGGATGCGGTTGCCTGGAGCAGAACTTGTCAAACTGAAGAATTATTACTCTGATATCAACCCAATGAAAGTCTTGCTATATCAAATACCGCAAAAATACAATCTTTGAAACATGGACTCAAATACTATAGAACCACTTTCAGCAACAAGGTCTCAGACTAACGGGCTTTTCAGATTTATCAAATAGAATCTGATAACCGCCCAGATTGCATCAATGACCTTAATAAACAGCGTTGCCAGAAGGTACTATAGATTGTTCTACATAATAATTATTTCTAAGGAGATTTCAATAAAAGAATCAGTGCTTAGCTTGTCATAGCTTTATCCCCAACGCCACCTTCAGCGCTATGTTCGCATTTCACCACCATCCGGTTTCTTCAGGGGTGTTGTAGACAGTTTGCTTGGATATAGATGAAAAAAGAAGAAATTGGGCAGAGCTTATTAGAAAATTGAGAATTGAGAGCAGAACAGTGAAAATAATTCAAACTCCGGATATGATTGAAAAGAGTGCTGTCTACAACACCCCTGAAGAAACCGGATGGCGGTGAAACGCGAACATAGCGCTGAAGGTGGCGTTGGGGATAAAGCTATGACAAGCTAAGCACTGATTCTTTGATTGTTCTACATAATTATTTCTAAGGAGATTTCAAACTATAGTACTTTCTGGCAACGCTGTTTATTAAGGTCATTGATGCAATCTGGGCGGTTATCAGATTCTATTTGATAAAACTGAAAAGCCCGTTAGTCTGAGACTACAGAACCACTTTCAGCAACAAGGTATTTATTTATTATTTATTTATTTAGCATATATTTGTATGCCGCTACTTCCAGTGATCAATAGCAGCTTGATTACAGGCGTGATATTGACAAATCATGACATAAATTTAATGGAGTATACAATTGATTTAAAAGGGAAAGCACAGCACAGCACAGCACAGTGTAGGGTCTTAAGGAGAGGGACAGATATTCATATATTCACATATATACATGACTGCAACAATGATCAGTCTAGGTGATGCCGTAATGGGATTGGAAAAGATGGGTTTTAAGCTTCTTCCTGAAGTCCTTTAGGTCGGTGATCTGGCGTATCTCATAAGGCAGGTGGTTCCAGAGCATGGGAGCAGAGTATGTGAAAGCCCGGTTGCTTGACCGCGTGTTGACTGCTCTTATGCTACTTGGTACGCAGAGTGTGTTAAGGTTTGTGGTTCGTCTGCTTCTGTTATTAGGTTGTGTGGTGATGAGGCTGGAAAGGAAAGAGGGGACACTTTGTGGATGATCTTGAAAGTTGTTATTAGCACTTTGTATATAATTCGTGCTCGGATGGGTAGCCAGTGTAGATCAATCAGTGTTGGCGTAATGTGATCAACTAGGTTCTTGTTCATGATGATCCTGGCTGAGACATTTTGTGCCAATTGTAAGATGTTCAGTGTTTTCTTTGGTAGACCCTGAAGGATGGCATTACAGTAGTCAAGGTGGGGAATGATGAGGGCCTGGGCTACTGTTCTGAAGTCAGAATGGTCAATGATGCAGCGTAATGGTTGAAGAACCCTCAGCTTGTGAAATATTGCTCTGTTGGTAGACCGGAGGTGTTTTTCCATTTTTAAGTTATCGTCAATCAGTACGCCCAGATATTTGATTTCTTTTTTTAGAGTGATAGGAGTTATTGTTCAGGGTGAGTCCATGTTTCAAAGATTGTATTTTTGCGGTATTTGATATAGCAAGACTTTCATTGGGTTGATATCAGAGTAATAATTCTTCAGTTTGACAAATTAGTGGCTCTGGAAAAGTGACCTTTAATAGATTTGTGGAGCAGAACTTGGGCAGTTGCTTGTTCAGTGGACTGGCAAAGAGATCTATCCAAGGGAGACCCCACTTCAGGAATATCTTTTGAATGACCAAGGGATGCAGCTGCCACTCGTGGGGCTGCAGAATTCTGCTCAACCGGTCGGCCAGGCAGTTCTCCTGGCCTGGGAGGTACACCGCCTTGAGAAGCATGTTGTGCTTCAGGGCAAAGGAACAACGGTCCTGAGTCTCTCGACAAAGGATCTGGGACCCAGTCCCGCCCTGTTTGTTCACATAAAACATGGCTACCTGGTTGTCTGTTTGAATCAAGACTGAGCGGTGAGCAAGGGCTGGAGAAAAAGCTCTGAGAGCCAAGCGGATAGCCCGAAGTTCCAGCAGATTGATCTGTTGGGCCGCCTCCCAGGGAGACCAGAGGCCTTGGGCGCACTTGTCTAGACAATGAGCACCCCAGCCCTTTAGAGAGGCGTCGGTGGTGAGGACCACCGAGGATTCTGGCATTTGGAAGGGCATCCCCTTCAGCAGATTGGGTGGATGTAGCCACCAGCTGAGGGAGGCCAAAAAGGGTCTGGACACCTTTATCCTGTCTCTTAGGCGGCCTGTGGCCTGAGACCACTGAGTCCGAAGGCACCACTGTGCAGGTCACATATGGAGTCTGGCATTGGGAGTCACATGCACTGTCGAAGCCATGTGGCCCAGAAGCCTGAGGCAGAGTCTGGCGGAGACCAGGGACCTGTTTAGAAACTGTTTGGCCACGTCCATCAGTCTTTGAGCCCTGTCTTCTGGCAAGAATGCCTTTGCCAGTTGAGAATCCAACCTTGCCCCTATGAACTCCAAGTTCTGGGAGGGGAGCAAAGTGGACTTTGCGAAGTTTATGACAAAACCCACGTTTTGAAGCAGAGCAATGGTTCTGAGGGTGGCTTGTCTGGCCTCCAGGGACATCTGACCCCTGATGAGCCAGTCGTCCAGATAGGGAAAGACAAAGATGCCCTGATTTCTCAGGTAGTCCGCAACTACTGCCAGGCACTTGGTAAAGACCCTGGGAGCGGAGGTCAGGCCAAAAGGTAGTACTCTGTACTGATAATGGTTTCCTCCCACAATGAACCTGAGGTACTTTCTGTGGTCTGGATGAATGAGGATGTGAGTGTACGCATCCTTTAGATCTAAGGAGCATAGCCAATCTCCCTGCTGGAGGTAGGGCAGAAGGTTTCTGAGGTCCAGAATGGTTCGAAGACCACCGGTTCTTTTGGGTACCAAGAAATACCTGGAGTAGAATCCGTGACCTTGCAAGTGGGGAGGCACAGGCTCCACTGCCCTGTCCACCAACAGACCATGAAGCTCTTGTAGAAGAAGGTCTGTGTGCAGGGGAGGCCTTGGAGGCTCCCCTGGAAAATATGGCGGAGGCAGTTGGTGGAAATGGAGGGCATAGCCATTGGGGACTATGTCCAGCACCCAACTGTCCCCGGTGATAAGGGGCCACTGGTGGGCAAGGAGGGCGAGGCGACCTCCTGTGCAGGGTGGGGAGAGCAGTGGAGGAGAGGCTACGCTCAAGGAGTCAAAACCCCCCACCCTGAGTGGTAGCAGGGGCTTGAGGCTTGGGGGTCCTCTGCCTACGGGGCCCATTACCCTGGCCCTTGGCTTGCTGACCCTGGGGGGCAGCTTGGGCAGCCTGATACTGAGGGTACTGTTTGTAGGCAATGCCCTTCCTCGGGTAAAAGGACTTTTTACCCGAGCCCTTCTTCTTATGTGAAGGGGCAGAGGTCTTCCTCGACAGCCTTGTCCGGGTAAGGTGCTCCGTCTCGAGCTGAGCGGCCTTCTCGGCCACGGGCTTGCCAAAAAAGTTCTCACCTCGGCAGGGGACATCGACCAACTTGTCCTGAACCCATGGCTCGAGGTCCGATGGACTGCAGCCATGCCTGGCATCGAGCCATGATGCCGGCAGCCGCTACTTGGGCCGAAGCCTCGAAGCCATCGTAGGCGGCGCGGGAAATGAACTTTGAGCATTCCCGAATACCCGAGGACAAGGTCTGAAATCTCTGCAAGGGTTCCCCGGAGAGACCAGCAGAGAATCCGGCCAATTCTTTGGCCAGGTCCCGCAAATACATGCCCATGTACAGCTGGTAAGACTGGACATGGCAAGTAAGCATCGACCCCTGGAAGCACTTCCTACCGACGCCATCGAGGTTGCGGGCCTCTCTGCCGGGGGGCACGGCAGAGTGCATCTTCTAGCTCTTCAGACGATGCATGGCCGATTCCACAACCATGGAATGGTGTGGAAGCTGTGCTTTCTGGAAACCAGGGCTTTTGCGGAGTCGATAAATGGAATCGACTCGCTTACTTAGAACCGGCGCCGAGGCCGGGGCCTCCCACATTCAGAAGAGGAGCCGTTCTAGCATCGGAGGAACCGGGACAGTAAAGGCCTCCTTCGGAGAAGAGTCATACTGTAGAGCATCGAGCTCCTTGGCTCGAGGCTCTTCCTCGGGATCAGCAGGGATAGCCAAGGCAGCGGTCATATTCCGGACGAACTCCGAGAACCTAGTGTCCTCCGGAGGGGATCTACTCCGGGGATCAGACTGCGGTGAGTCCGACGGGACGCACCGAGTCTTAAAAGTATCGGGAGACTCCTCGTCCTCCATCTCCTAGGCGGACTCGTCCGAGGAGGAGTCAGGGTCCGACCCCGCGGGGCCCCGAGGCACGGGCACCGGCGTCGACACCCTCGGTCCCGAACGGGAGGTCGAGGGAGACCTCGACCGAGGACGACTTTACACCACGAGGGTCTCGAGTATCAGCTCGGTCTCCGGGGTTGACTTCGAAGTCGACGTCCCAGTGGTCGGGGCAGATGCGTCCCAGGCTGGCCATCAGTGCCCGCTGCTGCTCCATGAAGGCAGACAGTCTGCACTCCAAGGCTGTCATCCTGAGACTCAGCTCGGGAGACGCAGCAGCCACCGACTCGGGCCCCCGACGGTGCCGGGCCCGACGTCGGCTCTCTGGGAGGAGAGTCCACGAGGACTACGGGGCTTACGTGTCCAGCAGACTCTGGCTCCACGCAAGGAACTTTTGCAGGCTTCTCTTGGTCCACGGGCCCGGGACGGCGGTCGGGGTTTAGACCTGGCTCTCGAGGGAGCAGGGACCTCCTCTGACGCCGCCCTCGTGAGCCACTTCTTCCTCTTACGTTCCTGGTCGGGGGACCCCCTGTCCGAGGAGCTTCGACGGCGCTCGGGATCGGAATCCCGAGATGTCGAGGCCTCAGACGAGGTCCGGGCCCGGCCGGAGGCAGAGTCCAAGAAAAACCTCTCTTTTTGATGCTGTCGACTCTTTAGTGCCTTGGAAGACATCGTCCCACATGGCCCACACGACTTTGGGTCGTGGTCAGGGCCGAGGCACCGAAGGCAGCAGTCGTGTGTGTCGGTGAGAGACAATTTTCTTACACCGATCACACTTTTTGAAACCACTGGAAGCCATCAGGGAAAAAATAGCCCCAGAGAGGTCAAAAGACCGGCCTTCCAGGGACAAAATGAAAAAAAGGGTGCGAACGCCAGCCACGAAGGGCAAAAACCGAAAAATAAAGAAAACGGGCTCGATACCGGTGTACCGAACCCGGCGGGAGGGGAACCGGCGTCGAACCAGAGAAAAATAGTGAAAATCGCCAAAGAAAAAAAATCACTTTTATCCGGGAGAACAGGACACACGTCCGATGGGCTTCTCGGAAAAAAAGAGACTGAGGTAAGATGGCACCTTTAGGCGGGAAGGGAACCGCACATGCGTGCCAGCATTCCCAAAGGCTTTCATGGAAAGCTAGGGAAATGCTCCGCTGGGGCTTCATCGGCGCTGATGACACCCATATGTGAGGACTGACTTCCTGCTTGGTCCTGGAGAAACTATTATCAATGCTGTTCTGGTGTTCTCTTTTATCACTATGTCAGGTTTTCTGGCATCCAGTTCCTTATCCGTCGGAATGGGAATATCCCAGGTGATCATAACCTCTTCCTTTTCTGTTATTCTCTAAGAGTCATGATCCCAGTGCTTTTCAAGAACAGTGATGTTGTAGTGTTTCCAGAGTTTCTAGTGGAGGAGGCATACTACTTTGTTGTGCCTTTCTGTATAGAAACTTTTCGCCATCAGAACTTCACAGCCTGCTATTAGGTGAGTCACTGTTTCCAACTCTTTCTTACAGAATCGGCATGTGTCTGTTGTGCCAGTTTTTTCAATACATGCCGTAAACCATCTCGCCCGTATTCTGCTGTCCTGGACTGCAACTATCAATCTTTCATCCTTTGGTTTCAGTCTACCTTTCCTCAACCATTCATGTGTCCGTTCTTGATCGACAAAAGGTTCTTGGAGTAACACACTGTATTTTCCACTGTGTTTGTGCATTTGCCACTTGTTTTTCCTCACCTGCTGATCTAATTCTTTGAAGAGTTTTTTTCTCTTATTTTGCAAATTCTGTTACTTTCTCTCTCATGCACACCTGTGAATTCTTGCTCATTCCTTCTCTTCATTGGAACGCTTGTCCAAGTTTGGTGATGGAGACAGATTTTACTTTCATATTTCAGCACTTTTTGTGTATTTGGATCAGATGATGCTGTCAGATAGGCTTGGAGACCTACGATAATAGCTCTGTAGGTGTAGTCAATTTCTATAAGTCCTAGCCCTCTCCTTCTAGGGATGATCTGGTGACTGTGAAAAGAGTGTTGACAGTTGAATGGTTTTTTTTACCCTTGATACTGCCTCTTATACTTTATCACCAAATTAAATCGCCTCCACAGGACATTTGCGAAGAAGCGATCAAGCAGGTAGCCTTTGAGACTATAAGCCAGGCTATATGCCAGACAGATATCGCCATTGCTGCAGTGCACGCCACAGAATCAGATGTAGGTGAAACAGTTAGATGATAGAATGATTCTATGGGTTGAGATGCATCTGAATATGATCCTGCTAGGAAGCAGCACACATCAAATCATCCAAACTGAGAAGATAATCGTAATGATAGTGCAATATCTGGAGCTGATGTGCTAATATTTTCAGGGCTAACCATGCATGGTGACAAACCACCTTTGCCAAGAAGAGAATGGCATCAGTCGTCGCTAACAACCAATGCAGATTCTCCAGAGGCATGCCCTTCAATAAACTGGAGGGCCAGGACCAGGACCGTACCAAGCTAGAAATGCACCCTGTACGACTAACAAATCTGCCCGCCCCCCTCCAGCCAGCCAAGTGCAGTAACTCATTCTTTTTGAGCTTCCTGGAAGTCCAGTGATATTAGAGTTTTCTTCTGAGCTTGTACCCTGTACGGCTGCACTGCTTGCACAGCCCTTGTTACGGTCCTGGCAAGGACCACTATAACAGACTTCGTGCCACTGCCCGAAGCAAAGAAAGTCAGTTTTTATAATTCTGAGAGAGCAGGGAGTGCAAACAATACCCTTTGCCGCAGACAACATGGGCTCTTGCCCATGGAACAAGATCAATTGTGACCATCACTGAACCCAGCAATTGCAGACAGTCCCAGACCCTGGGGGACCATTTAGCTGCATAAAACCGATAGCTGGACTAAGAGTTTGGACTGCCTCTCGCTGGGGAACAACCCTTCCTAAGCAGATATTGTACCACGTCCCTCATTTAAAACATGGTCCAAGGTGGCTCTAGACTTGGTTTGGTTTACTACCCCCACAGCCCAGGCTTTCTATAAAAACATAAGATATGTCATACTGGATCAGACCACGGATTCATTGAAGCTCAATATCCTATTTCCAAAAATGGCCAATCCAGGTCACAAGTACCTGTCAGGTTCCAAAAAAGGTACACAGATTCCACAATGCTTATCCCGGGGTAAACAGTGGATTTCCCTAGTCCTCTTTCATAATGGTTTATGGACTTTTCCTCCAGGAACTCATCCAAATCCCTTTTAAAGTTGGCTACACTAACAGCATTAACTACATCCTCCAATAATGAATTCCAGAATTTGATTACGCTTTGAGAGAAAAAACACGTAGTTACTCACCTGTAACACTGATTCCAGCTGTTCCTGGAGATCACGTCTTCACATATGTGTATTATCTGCACCTACTGAGTCTGTGCAGGAATGCTCCCTAGCATCCAGTAGGAAAGCCTTTTGGAGCACTCCACTGGGCCGGCGCATCTGCCTTCCCATCTCCTCTTCTCAGATGAGTTTGTAGTTAAGAGGCAGAGGAAGAGTAGGGAGCAGGGTGAGTTCTGAAGACCGATTCCTGCTGCTCCCAGAGATCACCTGTTACAGGTGAGCAACTATGCTATCTGAAGGAACAAGCATGAATGCAGTCCTCATACATGGGACTCACTTGTTTCTGTGCACCAGACTGAAAAGGCATCCTTGAGGCTAATGAATGGAGCCAAGAGGGCATGGACACGAAGTGGCTTCAGCAGATTTGAGTGCAGTAGGCAAGAACATGGAGCAAGGAGTTGAATGCCGGAGAAGTATATATGGTAGGTGCTGTGATTAAGTCCCAAATAGATGCTGAAGAATAGAGCGGCCAAAGACAGCGTCCGACAGGAGTCCCTGTCAAGGCAGTAGTGAGCAGCGAAGGTGTGAACAGAGGACCAGGTAGCTGCCTGGCAGATGATCTCTATGAAGAAAGACTAGAGGATGGTGACTAAGGCTGCCATAGACCTCACGATGTGAGCGGTAACATGACCCTCAACAGAGTCCCGCCCGAGCATAAGCAAAAGAATTGCAGTCCACAATCCAGTTGGATAGGGTGCTTTTTGTCACTGGAAGACCCAAGTGGCTTGGGTCAAAGGAAATAATTGAGAGGATTTCCTAAAATCCTTGGCTCTGTCTAAGTAGAAGGTAAGGGCACACTTGCAATCCAAAGTATGCAGTGCTGCCTCGGCCCTAGAGGCATGCAGTCGTGGAAGGACCAGTAGCATCACAGAATGGCTGATATGAAAAGTTGAGACCACTTTTGGAAGGAAATTTGGATGGATATGGAGAACCACTTTGTCATGGTGGAACAGAGTGTAGGAAAGATCCACTACCAAAGCTTGTAGTTCGTTGATGCGATGAGCTGAGGGAAGGGCAATGAGGAAGATGACCTTCCAAGACAAGAATTTTGAAGAGGTTTTAGCCAAAGGCTCAAATGGGGCTTTTAGAAGTTGTGCTAGGACCATGATGAGGTCTGTCAGACGGCTGCCTGGGTGAGAATCTTCACAGTCTTGTCAAGTGCATATATCTATATGATTTGCAAGGTATTGTGGGCAATGTAGTTCATTCACACCAGACACAGCTGCTGACAATAATTTAGTTGTGCTCTTGGGTAAAGCCAATAAGATATTTATGGGGTTATTTCTCCCAACAAAGATATGCTTGGTAGCACATAAATTAGGTAACTTGCTTTCAGTGTTAACTTGGAAAAACAAAGTCAAAATCAGGAAAACAACAAATGAAAAGCCACAAAGAAAGAAACAAACTGTTCTTTTTAGGTTAACTTCTGATTACTTCCCACATAGATACAGAAGTGATTCTCTCCTAGCTCACAAGCAATTACGTAAGGCTTAATTGCTAGCAGTTATCCAGCTGAAACCCCTTAGCTGGCTTGCTTTGTACTGTGTGGGTCAAATCCTGCTTCAGGAGCTTTTCTGAGTAGATTAAAGAACAAATTTGTATTTCTTTGTGATAGTTGCTGTACTTCTTAACAGAAAGTTACCAACGGAGTTTAGATAGGGAACAATCCATATAAATACATTCTTCATCTGCAATCATTTCCCCATCTTCAACAAGCAAAGGTTCAATATCATGGATTGGCACAGATGAATCTCTCAATGGAGCAGTTTCAGGAGAATACTTGTTTCCCTGCTGTCTTTCAAGGTTATAGCTAGGGCATAGATCAGTGTTCATACCTGAGCTTCCATTACTGCTAGAGTTCCTCTCTATATAGCCTGGCCAGTATGTAGTCCAGTTCTTATGTCCAGCCTTCCAATCCAGATCCCTGGACACTGGATCTCTCTTCACATACCTTCTGGCACAGGTAGAGTCCCTTCCACGTGCAGCCGTCTCCCTCACAGGTAGCCTCTGGTGATTCCTAGCTCTGCAGCAACATTCCTCTGGCTTTCCCCAGTCCAATGGTGAATGCTGGCCCTTGAAATACCTCCCAGTATACGTACTGCTTTGGACTCTTCTAGACCTCTCAAAGGCTTTTCTCTTCCTTCTTCCAAAGGGTCTCTTTCCCTCTCTGTCCGTCCGGTTTGGCTTCTGCTTCTGATGATCCTTCAGATGAAACTGATGATCAAACTCAAGCCGATTCTCAGGATACTGAGGACAATTCTCTGGATATCCAAGGTGATCATGAAGCTGGTCATCTGTAGAATAAACTCTACTCTTATTCTGCTTAGATGAGTGCTCCTCCTTAACACAGCGCAGCTGTGCTGAATCAGGCCCTGCCCTTTGAGATGAGTGCTTAGGGATTACCTCATAGCCCTCCTAATTGAACACACGTTTCTCCACTTCAGCTCCTCTAATGGCTGTTGGAAACCTGGTGCATTCTGGGACTGGTAGTCTTTTATGGGAAAATTCTGTTTTCTTATTTCTACCAGCACTGACAGGTTGCTTGTTCAGTCACTTCACCTTTTCTATAGCTCCTTCCTGAGCTATGATAAGCTTCCTTATCACAGGTCCCAAGCCACTGGTGGTGGTTTGATCAGTGGCTTGGAAAGCAGAAGACCCCGCATGAATTGTTGCACCAAGGGGTGTGAGGAAATCTGATGCCTATTCAGTGGCCTATGATAGGATGCAATGACACTGAGGTGAACTCTGACAGAGTTAGTCTTAAGCCCTATGGAGGACAAGTGGAGAAGATACTACAGAAGTTCCACTGGGCAGTCAGATGGATCAATCTGCTTTGGGGTGCACCAAAGGGTAAACCATTGCCATTTAAAAGGCATACAAATGCTTGGTAGATGGCTTTCGCGATGCAAGCAAGATGTCCTTGACCGGTTGAGGAAGATCCAGGTCAAAGGTCATGCTTTTAGCAGCCATGCCGTGAGATGGAGGGTTTGTGGATTGGGATGAAGGAGTAACCTCTGATGCTGAGAGAGGAAATTGGGGGCATGACACAAACCTAGGGGTGGAGTCTGCGCTAGATAAAGCAACAGAGACAACCATAGCTGACGTGGCCAGTAAGGGGCTATTAGAATCATGGAGCCCTTGTTAGCCTGCAGTTTGAACAGAGTCTTGGGTAGGGGGGGGGGGGGGAGACAGGGATAGTGGGAATGCATAAAGCAGGTCCATGCCCCAATGCAGAAGAAAGGCATCCCGCTGCCTGACTGTGTTGGAAGGGAAGTCTGGAGCAAAAGAGCAGTAGTCGCGCATTCTCCTGAGTGGTGAACAGATCTATTCTGAGGGACTCCACATGTGAAAGATCCAAGATGCCTTTTCTTGTTTCAGAATCCACTCGTGTGGATGGAGGATGCGGCTCAGTCTGTCCACCAAGACATTGAGCTTGCCTGGGAGATACACCACTTGAAGATGGATGCCGTGTGCAATCAGAATACTACGCAGATTCGGAAAGAAAATCAAAATACTGATAGTCTCGAGCCGATGTCTATACAGATGTTTAGCTTGTGCAGTAAGAACCGGTTGGGTAATGATAATGCTTACCAGTTCCAGTGGAGGAATTGGTGGGAGGGGTCCTACTAATACCAGTTCAAGTACTAGCATCGGACACAGAGGCACCGGCACCGAGCTGGAAGGCGGTGCCAGACTTGCCAGGGCTGTTGATACCTTTGGTAGCGCAGCAGCCAGGAATGCTGCTAAGGTCCTCTCGATAGCTAAGAAATGCTGATCGATTGAGGACAATGCCTGGGTGGATTCGAGTTTGGGGCACAGTACCAGTAGCTCTCCGGAGGTCCATGCCTCGGAAGCGTCCTGGAGCCCCTGTGTGGCTTTATAGGGCGGGTCCTTCCACTGGGACTCTTTGGCAGGCTGGGTCAGCATCAGATACCCCTTTCGGTGCATCTCGTGGATTATGGGACTTACCTCAATGCTCTGTATTGGATTTCGATGCCAAGGACTTAGGTTTTAATTTACGTTTGGACTTTTTGGAGACCCGGGGAACCAGCTGAGGATGCAGATGTCCTCGATGATACAGAAGCCACTGAAAGAGTCTGGGGGTGAACAGTGAGTCATACTGCTTGGCCCTTTTCTTTAGGCCTCGCTTGGTCATTTGTTTACACAAACAATAATTATCTGGTCTATTGTGTGGGCCCAAACATTTCAGACACCAGACACCGGAGCACTTGGAACATTTTTTAAAGCCACTGATGTGTTTGTCCATGGTGACAAACATGAAAGTTTATGCCAAGGCTTAAGGTAGCGATGAACTGCCAGAAAGAAAAAGAAAAAGAAAAGAATATCAGGGCAGGTATCAGGAGAGGTACTGACATCGACGGAAAGGCAGAATTAACCAAAAAATAAAAGGTTTTCAGTGATGACAGGAAAGGGCTTCGTGGAAAATGAAAAACTGAGAAGAATTGGGAAGGTGGGAAAACAGATGTGCAGGCAGAGTGGAGTGCTCCCAAAGGCTTTCCTATTGAATGCTGGGGAGTATTCCCCTCCAGACTCCATCGGTGCCAACAATACTCTATGTGAAGACCGCATTCCTGCTTGTTCCTGGAGATAAATATTTTCTCTAATTAATGGAGAAAATATTTATAACACATGCCTCGATTTATCACTGCATGCCCACACCCACACACCCTGCCACTTGATTTGTTTGCTGTGTACTCCACTTTGATTTCAGGATAACGCAGTATATAAATCAGTTTACATAAATAAATAAAATAAATAAATAGTGCTACATTGTAGCTTCATGGCATGTTCCCTAGGCCTTTCTACTTTTTGAAGGCGTAAACAGCCAATCTATATTTAACCGTTCCAATCCATTCATTATTTTATAGACCTCTATCATATCTCCCCTCAGCCGTCTTTTTTCCAAGTTGAAGAGCCCTAACCTTTTAAGCCTTTCCTCATATGGTGTATCCTTCCATTCTCTTTATCATTTTGGTTACTCTTCATTATAACTTTTCTAATTCTGCTATATCCTTTTTAAGATAGAGATACCAGAATTTCACATGATATTTAAAGTGTGGTCACACCATGGAGCGATACAGAAGCATTAAAATATCCTTGGTTTTATTCTCAATTCCTTTTCCTTATGATTCCCAGCATTCTATTTGTTTTCTTAGCTACTGCTGCAGACAGGGCAGACGATGACACTTAGATCCTTTTGCAGAAACTGTATGACTCGCGAGGTTGTGAAGTGACCCTCATCCTGTGACTCTCTCTGATAAGCCAGTCATCCAGGTATAGATGCACCTGAATCCCCTCATAATGGAGGGCTGCCGCAGCCACCACAACTTTGGAAAAGGTTTTGGAAGCTGTTGCCAGCTGAATGTGGACGACAACTGGAAACGCCTGCCCAGGATGGCAAACCACAGAAACAGATCCTGATGTCTCAAATGGGAATTCGGAAGAATGCCTAAGCCAAGTCCAATGAGGATAGAAACCCTCCCATTCGAGCCGCTTTGATGAACCAGAGTGTCTCTATTTGAAAGCGAGACACTCGCAGACAGGAACTGATCACTTTGAGGTCCAGAATCAGGCTGAACACCCCATCCCTTTGGGGAGTCGTGTAATAAAACTGAATAAATACCCATGCCCCACTAGAAAGGGGCAGCAGGCGCAACAGCATGGACTTGGGGGAGGCCTGAACAGAGTGGTCTCACCAGTGGCCCTTTTGAGTGGTGAATTGAAGTGGAACAAAGGTGTCCAAAAATAGCCTTGCCACACTGCAGAACATACTGTGCTGAATAATATCGAGAACCCAATAGTCTGAAGTAATATAGGCACATTCCTGGTAAAAGTGGAGGAGATGTCTGCCCACTGGGGACACCAGGCAGGCGAGATCCAGCTCCAAGAGAATTAGAATCCTTGGGTACTATATCAAAGGGCTGAGTTTTCCCATGCGATTTGCCAAACTGAGTCAACTGCTTAGCAGGACTGTAGTGACGAGAATCCTTGAAATGGGACCGAGAAACTGAAGGCTTAAAGAACCCTTTAGACCTATCTTCAGGTGCCACTGGTGCCTAGCCTCACCAAGGCCCTTTTTATTAGTTTTCCCAGGTCCTCCTAAAAGTCATCAACCTTTAAAACAGGAGCTTTGTCAAGCAGTACTTGAAACTGAATCTGCAAACCAGTTTTGGAGCCATAGCCAGCATCTGGCTACCATGGGCTGCCACTGCCATAGTCCTCGCTATAAGGCAGATAAAGTCATACAAGTCGACCAGAAAACTGCAACCAACTCCAGGAGGTAATGGACACAGGGTAGATAAGCACATGTTGCTAGGCCCCCAAAAAACAGAGGCCTGCAGACTAAGCATTGAGGCCAAAAAGAGAACATCTTCAGAAGAGCTTCCAGCTTATGGTCCTGATCACACACAGCTGCACCCCTTCTACCAGAATAGTGGTGCGCTTGCTGACCGCTGCCACCAACACATCCACCCTTGGGAAATAGTAGTTACTCACCTGTAACAGGTGTTCTCCGGGGACAGCACGAATCATCCTCACATATGGGTAACTTCGGCACTGACGGAACCCGCATGATAACCTCTCCCAAGTTTTCAGAGAAAGTTTTTGGGAGATCCACCACACATGCGTGGTCCCCTACCCGCCTAAGGGTGACATCTTGCCTCAATATAATGACATAGCTGAAAAGGCAAAATGACAAAAAGCAAGTCCACGGGGATGAGGGAGGGTTCTGAGGACCGATTCCTGCTGTCCCTGGAGAACACTTGTTAAAGGTGAGTAACTACAATTTCTCCAGGAACAAGCAGGAAGTCAGTCCTCGCATATGGGACTCCCCAGATATAGGCTACTGCAAAACCTGTAAAAACAACGGGTAACCAAAAAAAGGTGAGCTGTGAGAAGCAGCAACAGTCAATGAACAGCAAGACCCACGAGCAGTCCTGAGTGTCAAGGAACCAGTTCTCTAGTATCTGAGCACACGAATGGCAGGAGTTGCCTTATACTTCAGAAGACAGAATACCCTCTGGCCAAAAGGTGCTGCCCCGATGGGACTCCCTCTCCAGGAAGTGATGAGCTGCGATGGTATGGACTGAGGCCAGGTGGCAGCCTGGCAGATCTCAGACACTGGAACGGAGCACATGTTCAAGACAGAAGCCGCCATGTCCTGGATGTTGTGCACCGTGATGCGGCACTCCAGAGAAAGACCGGCCTGCTCATAAGCAAAGGCGATGCAGTCCACCGATTTGGGTCATAGGAGATGAAGAGCTGTGAGGAATGACATGGCCTTGGTACACTCCAGGTAGTAGGCCAGGGCCCGCTTGCAGTCCAGAGTGTGGAGAGCAGACTCTGCCCTGTTAGCATGAGGGCACAGAAAGAAAGTGGGGAGCACCACCTCTTGATTGAGTTGGAACGGGGACACCACCTTGGGCAGAAACTTAGGGTGTGTGTGGAGCACGTCACTGGTTCTTATGAAACTTCATATAAGGCCTCAAAGAAGAAAAAGAACCTCATAGAAGAAAAAGAGGGAGGCCTTCATGAAATACAAGAGATCACAGAGAGAGGAAGACAGGCATCTGTATTTGGAAAACCTTAGAGAAGCTTTTTATTTTATTTATTTATTTTATTTAGACAGTTTTTGTATACCGCCTTATCCTTCAATCAAAGCGGTCACAACACAATTGGGGGATACATTTAACATGCGGGGATATGAGACACATACACTAATACTTACAGGGAACATGGGCTATGGAGGGTTAAGTGGCTTGCCCAAGACCACAAGGAGGTCCAAGGTTGCTGTCCTCTAGTGGGATTTGAACCCCCGACCTTCCGGCCTGAAGTAACTTGCCCCAACCACTAGGCTACTCCTCCCTAGTGGTTGGGGCAAGGTACTTCAAGATACTAGAAGCTAGCAAAGTAGTCAAGAAGGCAAAGATTCAAAAGGAGGAGGAAATAGCCATTGCAATAAAATGGGGGGGATAAGACATTTTTCAGATATATTAGTGAGAAGAGGAAGGGCAAGAGTGGTATTTTCAGACTCAAGGGTGCAGGGGAGGAATATGTAGAAGCTGATAAGGATAAAGCGGAATTGCTTAACAAATATTTTTGTTCTGTGTTCACAGATGAAGAACCAGGAGCAGGACCTCAGAAAACACCCACAAATAGGAACAGAAGCAAAGGACATCTTGAACAATTTTCAAAAGAGTGTGTTCGTGAGAAACTCTCTCAACTTGAGGCGGAGCCAGCAGGGAAGCAAGATGGCTGTGTGAGCATTTAGCTCCTGCGGACCCGTGAAGAATCCTGGAAAGTGAGTGGATCGGTAGTGGACCCGACATTCATATTTGATCTGGGAGAGATCAGAGTGCGGAGAAGAGTATGGCTAGTGGAAAACAAACGAAACTAGAATTCTCCTCTGGTCTGAATACTGGTTCTAAGAGAGCCAAACCAGACCCCCCTTCCCCTCAGAAGGCCCCGACAGTGAGGGACCCGGACGAGACCATGCGGGAACTTCTGGCGGAGGTAAAGGCGACACGAGCGCTAGTGTCGGCCAATGGAGGTACTTTACTACAAGTACAGGCCGATCTGCAAGAAATGAAAGCGCAGGTGGGAGACTTAGCTGGGCGTGTTGGAAGAGCGGATGCTGCAATTGCTGATCATGAGGAGAGATTGAAGCAAATACAGAGGTCTGTGAAAAAATTGGGACAGCTGGATCAGAGTGTGGAGGATTTAAGCAATAGGCTCCGTCGGAATAATATTCGGATAATAGGCGTACCTGAGGGGGCAGAGGGCGCTGACTCAATAGCCTTTTTGGAGAATCTACTTCCAAAGCTGCTGCGCCTAAGCTTCGATAGGCCATTGGAAATTGAGAGGGCCCATAGAATACTGGCGCAAGGAGGCCTATCGGGTCGGAAACCACGCCCCTTGATCTTTTGCTTGCTGCGCCATCAGCATGTGATACAAATAATGAATGCGGCAAAAGCGACCACAGCTCTGACATATAAGGGACATAGACTATCTTTTTTCCCAGACTTCTGTAAAGCGACGATGGACAGAAGAAAGCAATTTTTGGACTTAAGACCTAGGATGCAACATCTACAAGCCAGGTACGGCCTCTTCTATCCGGCTAAATTTAAGGTCACACTGGACAATCGTACCAAGTCTTTTGAGGATCCAAAGATGCTGTTGCAGTTTATTGAAGATCAAGGAGCATTACTTATGCATTGTGAAAGATCGACATGAGGTGGTTGACTCTATGGGGGTTGCTGTTTGAGAGAGAGACGTGTGTTCTGGACTCGAGCCAATTAGAAAATTTGTCTCCATATTGTGTAAAGCTGTTTGGTGATTACAAGTCTTGATGTTTGTTTATTAAGGCCAGTAGAGGGTCTCTAACGGAACTGGCATGGTTGGGGATGGGGGGGGGGGCGCAGCGAGGTCGAGTTAAATAAGGAGGGTAAGTTCCACTTTGTACTTATATTTGAAATCATTTTTCATTCACTTAAGCGTTTATAAAAATTGATTAGGGGTCTTGTGGCAGCCTGTTTTCATACTGTCTCACCCATTTGTGTGGAGCCCTATTTTGGGGGTGGTTTGGCGCAATATGGGCAGCAAACAAAGTTTTTTAGGGAATGGGTTTTATATTTTGCAAGTGACTGGGGGCGGGTCGTGGTGAGAGCATTTTTGTGTTATAGAGTATGCACATATGAACCCCCTTAGGCTAATTTCGCTGAATGTTAAGGGCGTCATGCATCCAGCTAAGCGGAAGAAAATAATGGCATATTGTCAAAAACAAAAGGCAGATATAATAATGCTATAGAAAACACACTTGTCCACTGCTGAAACTAAAAAGCTGGCCATGGGACACTTTGACTTGGTTGCTCACGCACCAGCTATTGGCAAGAAGAATGGGGTGGCTATTTTGCTTAATGCAAAGATAGGTGCCCGCATCTTAGCTGTGCGGGCTGATTCTGAAGAGAGGTGGGCTAAAGTATACTTATGTATTGGGAGTAGGCATTTGGTCATATTTAATGTGTATGCTCTTAACTGATAACCCCGACTTTTCATTCCTTTGCAGTAGCAATCCAAGAAGAGGCACAGTCTCCAATTATAATTGGCAGAGACTTCAATATGGTGTTAGATCATCTAATAGATTGCAATCCCAATAGAGTGGGGAGGAAATGTAGGGCACTGACGGTGCTACAGTCTCATGTCTGAGGTGGGTTTAGCGGATGCTTGGAGGTTGCTGCACCTCTTCGAAAAAGATTATACCTTTTTTACATTCCCTCATAACTCCTATTCGCGTACTGATTTCTTTCTGGTGTCTAAAGTATTGATGCATAGAGTTAGCAGTGCAAATATACTTAGTATCCATATCTCAGATCATGCAGCAGTTGATCTGGAGTTAAGTGGGAACCTGGGAGAGGGAGATTGTCAGGGGTGGCCTTTCAAGAGAACACTATTAGCGGATGCAACAGTCAGAGAACATTTAAAACAGGTTATAAAAGAATACTTCAATAATAACCTACCAGAGGACACGTCTAATTAGGTGTGGTGGGAAGCTTTCAAGGCATCGCTAAGAGCTCATATAACTAGATTATCTATTGCGGAAGCCAGGAAGGCAAACAGGCGGCTGAAGGAATTGGATCAGCAAATTAGGGCGGGAGAGAGAGTTCTGCAAAAGCAATTTAATAACCTTGCATTAATTCGTCTCCAGAAATTAAGATACCAATATAATCTGATATTAAGCTCAGAAGTAGAGCAATGTATGATGTCCCAGCAAGCTAGTTATTATACAGAGAACAAAGCTGGCAAGTTGCTTGCTGCAAAGTTAAAATCCCGTCGGGATAAAGCGCAGATTGCCCTGGTAAGGGATGCACAGAAGGGCCCTCTGAATAGGAGTGATGATATTGTGGCAGCCTTCCGGGCCTTTTACACACAGCTATATTCCTCAGAAGTGGAGTTTGATGAGAAGAATGGCTGAATATGGTGGCACGGACCTAAGCTTGCTGAAGCACATACTGCCTCTTTAATAGAGCCCATCACGCCGCAGGAACTGAAAGCAGCACTGGCAGGTATGAAGAATGGGAAGGCGGCAGGACCCGATGGGATTCCAGTAGAATTCTATAAAACGTTTATCACAGAACTTCTCCCTCAGCTGAAGATCTACTTTCAGGCCCTTCGGGAGAGAGATTCTAATACGGGCTCGTTTGCAAGTGCACGATCGTGGTGCTGGAAAAGCCTGGGAAAGACCCTACAATGTTTGGAAATTATAGACCAATCTCACTCCTGAACACTGATAAGATATACTCTAGCGTTTTGGCTCGGCGTCTGGGCAAGGTCCTTCATGTTTTGATGCATCCTGACCAGTGCGGATTTGTGGCAGGTAGATCCACAGCCGACAATGGGAGACTACTGTGCAATATCCTGGAGAAGGCGGATTCAACTGGCATGCCTTTGATTGGCCTCTCTTTGGACGCTGAAAAAGCCTTTGATAGACTTGAATGGCCTTTTCTATATCAAGTAATGGGGTGGTTTGGGATCCCAAGGGAATTTCTAGATATGGTGCGTGCGCTTTATACAAATCCTTCTGCCCGGATCTTTGCAAACGGTATACTTTCGGATCCGTTTTCACTATGCTGTGGCACGAGACAAGGCTGCCCCATGTCGCATCTTTTATTTAACTTGGCCCTGGAGCCGTTGTTGCTGATGATTCGGCAGACAGAAGAGATTCATGGCATCAGAGTTGCTGATCTGCAAGTTAAGTTATCTGCTTACGCCGATGATTTATTATTGTTTCTTACTCCAGGATCTATTGAGACATTACTGCAGATAATATCCCAATATGCAACATTTTCTGGCTACAAGGTCAACTGGTCTAAATCAGTGGCATTTCCGTTGAATCAGAGTGTGAATCAGAAATCGTTGGACTTCCCATTTCAATGGGAGATTGCAGCAGTGAAGTACTTGGGGGTGCGGTATTGCGCTTCCTTAGAAGAAACAGTGAAGCTCAATGTAAGGCATCTATTGGATCTGACACGGGAATTTACATTGAAATGGTCCCCTTTGTACCTCACCTGGTGGGGTTGGTTGGAAGCCATCAAGATGATGTTGGTTCCGAAGATTAACTATATTTTGAGCATGATTCCAATTGTGTTTCTGGTCCTGGAATACAGGAAGATAGAACGTATCCTCTCAAGATTCCTTTGGGAAGGGAGAACACCCAGAATTGCGCTGAAAAAGTTAAAAGCTAGTAAAGCAATGGGGGGTGTTCATTTTCCGGACTTTTATTGGTACCATCTGGCTTCCCTTTTAAAGCAAGGTATTGTCTGGTCCATGAGTGACACTCTTCCCTGGAAACCTACTTGGTTGGAAGTTGAGGAGCGTATTGTTGCACCGTGTCCAATTACTTTGCTTAAGGGAATGCTGCATACTGATATTTCCAGGGTAGAAAGGGTAATTGTTTCCACACAGATGGCATTTCAAGCAATACTTCCAATTATTAAGGACAACCCAATTTCAACACAGATTCCCTTATGGCACAACCCTGAGATTAAAATTAATAAAAGAACTTGTGCGTGGGTAAAGTGGCAAAAGTGTGGGATACGGACGGTGGTGCAGTTGGTAGATGAAACAGCATGGAACACATATGACACACTGCACCAGGAGTTTGATCTACCGTTTGATTGCTACTTTCAATGGACACAACTAAGGCATTGTATTAGCAGGGTGTGATGAGTGTCAGGGACCTCTCCCAAGTTTGGGGGCTGCAAACACTTGTGGAGAGCATTAGTGCTAAATCTGGTATTATTTCCCAGTTCTATGCCTTATTTAAGGAGTGGCACTCGCCTCAGAATAAAGGCCTTTTGAGTATTTGGAGAGCGGAGACAGGAGTGGACATAAATGAACAGTTTTGGACAAAGTTTTGGACTACCACTGTGCGGGCATCTAAGTCCGTGGCTCTTACTCAGTCAATGTATTTTTTCGCTCACCGTGCTTATATCACACCAGTTAAACTGGCCAAATGGAATAGGAAGATAAGCAATGACTGTTGGTTCTGCTGTGGGGATATAGGCTCTCTAAGACATATGCTGGATTGCCCTTGCATTCAGGAGTTTTGGAATCCGATATGGGCCAAAATGCAGCAGGTGTTAAAATTCACTGCTAAACTCTCCTGGAGTATAATAGCATTTAGGAATCTAACAAGCATTCCATCACTAGACAGAAGGAATTCTTTCTTATTGAACTTTATCCTACAGGTTGCAATAAAGCTCTTACTTACTCACTGGAAGAATCCTATAAAAACCAGCTGACTGGAATGGTGGAATCTAGTTTGCTTGTATGTTAAGTATGAAAAGGCCCATGAAAAATCTTTGAGTCTTAGGGGTCAGACATCTATGGCCTCTAAGTGGTTTGCCCTGGAACAGTTCAGCCCTTAGATGACTTCTTTAGAAACACTGTGTTTACCTCATGTTTGCAAGTATACCCACATTGCGCTGGGTAGACGGGAGGGGTGGGTGTTGGTCTGTTAGGATGGTATATGCGGTATTAGGGGTTTGGGGGAGGGGGGTATACAACTGGGTTGTAAATGGTTTGGCAACTGTATGATGTTCTGTTTCCTTGATGTGAATTTGCAATAAAGAAACATTTAAAAAAAAAAAAAAAGGAAACTCTCTCAACTTAAAGTAGACAAAGCGATGGGACCGGATGGGATACACCCGAGAATACTGAGGGAACTTGGGGACGTTCTAGCAGCTCCACTGACTGACCTTTTCAATGCCTCGGAGTCGGGAGTGGTGCCAAAGGACTGGAGAGAGGCTCATGTGGTGCCTTCACACAAAAGCGGAAGTAAGGATGTGGTTGAAAACTACAGGCCGGTTAGTTTAAACTTCAGTGGTGAGTAAATTATTGGAAACACTGCTGAAAGAGAAAACAGTGAGGTTTCTGGAGTCCAGTGGACTACTGGATCCAAGGCAGCATTGATTCACCAGAGGCAGGTCTTGTCAGACAAATCTGATTGATTTCTTTGACTGGGTGACCAGGGAGTTGGACCGAGGGAGAGCCCTAGATGTGGTGTATTTAGATTTCAGTAAAGCCTTTGACACTGTTCCTCACAGGCGACTTATAAACAAACTGAGCACCCTAGGGATGGACCCTAAAGTTACTGCTTGGGTTAGAAATTGGTTGGGTGGGAGGCGACAAAGAGTACAAGTAAATGGAGCTCACTCTGAGGAGAAGGATGTTATCAGTGGTGTGCCCCAAGGATCTGTCCTTGGTCCGATTCTTTTTAACATTTTTGTTAGTGATATAGCTGAAGGGCTTTCAGGTAAGGTTTCCCTCTTTGCGGATGATACCAAAATCTGCAATAGAGTAGACACCCAGCAAGGGGTAGATAACATGAGGGGGGATCTAGCTAAGCTTGAAGAATGGTCTAGAATTTGGCAGCTGGGATTTAATGTTAAAAAATGTAAGGTCATGCATTTGGGCTGCAGCAATCCAAGGGAGCAATATAGTATAGGGGTGAAGTACTTTTGTCCACTAAAGAAGAGCGGGACCTAGGCGTGGTGGTGTCTGATGATCTTAAAGTAGCTAAACAGGTAGAAAAGGCGACAGCAAAAGCTAGAAGGATGCTTGGGTGCATACGGAGAGGAATGGCTAGCAGAAAAAAGGAGGTGATAATGCCTCTGTAGAAGTCTTTGGTGCGACCTCATTTGGAGTATAGTGTGCAATTCTGGAGAACGCACCTTCAAAAGGATGTGAACAGGATGGAGTCGGTGCAGAGGGTGGCTACTAAAATGATTAGTGGGCTTCATTATAAAGCATATGAGGACAGACTGAAGGATCTTAATATGTACACCTTAGAGGAAAGGCGGGATAGAGGTGATATGATTGAGATGTTTAAATACCTCCGTGGCATAAATGTTCAGGGAGAGAGCCTCTTTCAATTGAAAGCAAGTTCTGCTACGAGGGGACATGGGATGAGGGTGAAGGGAGATAGATTCAGGAGTGATATGCGGAAATATTTCTTTACGGAAAGAGTAGTGGATCCGTGGAATAGTCTCCCAGTGGAGGTGGTAGAGATGAGGACAGTAACTAAATTCAAAAAAAGCATGGGACAAACACAAAGGATCTCTAAAGGGTAAAAAGGGGACTGTTGTAGTTGTTATGGAAGGACAGACTAGATAGGCCATGTGGTCTTTTTCTGTTGTCATATTTCTATGTTTCTAAGGCAGGTGAGCCACCAGAGTCTGGAGCTTGCTAACTGTGTGGAGGCAAATGCCACAAGGAAGATCACCTTCAGGGAGAGATACTGAGGTGGCAACAGCTGAGATACTTGAAAGGTGGTGCTGTAAGCCTTGAGAGACAGACACAGATCCCACTCAGCTGCCAGAGGGTGGCCAGGCGACCATAAGAGCAGTACGACCCTCAGGACATGGGTCACGAGGGGCTGAGCCGAGAGGGGTTTGTTCTCGACCAGATGGTGGTTGTGTCGAGAGTGCGCTAAGATGTACTCTAATAGAATTCTGCCTTGCTTGAGACAGATGAAGCAGGTATTGCATCACCAACTGGACAGAACAGGAGAAGGGTTTGATTTCTTTCTCCATGCACCACACAGAGAATCTTCGTCACTTGAAGGCGTAGGCCCGGCAGGTAGAAGCCTTGTGGGAGAGACCAGGAGAACCTCTAATACCTCACCTGACAGATTGAAGGGAGCCAAGGCTACCCTTTCAGCAGCCAGGCAGATTGAGGGACTCAAGGCTGGGGTGCAGGAGAGTACCGTCCTCCAGCGAGAGCAGGCCCAGGGCACACCCCAGATAACCGGGGAGGGGGGCAGTGCCCAAGACAGGCAGAGGAGCAGGGAGCAAACAACTGCTGGGGCCACTGAGAAGCCACTAGTATCAAGGTGGCTCTGTCGAGCTGGACCTTGAAGAGGGTCTTGGTGATCAGCGGTGTGAGTGAAAAGGCATAGAGGAGGTCCCCCGTCAAAGGGATGAGAAACACATCCATCCCCCCACCCCCAAAAAGGGATGTGACACCCTGGAGCAGAAGCGAGACAGCTAAGCATTGGCTGGGCTGGTGAAGAGGTCCATCTGCGGAAGCCCACAGAGACTGAACAGCTGGCTGGCCACCCGGGGGTCCAGCTGCCACTTTTGCAGTTGAAGGACCTGGCTGAGGCGGTCCACCAGGGCGTTGTTCTGGCCTGGGAGGTAGACTGCTGGCAGCAGCATCCAGCTCTCACTGACGAAGGAGCAGAGGCTCACTGCCTCCTAGCACAGGAGGGATGACCCCCATGCCTCTCTGCTTGTTGATATAAAACATTGCCACCTGGTTGTCTGGATCAGTACCACTTGGTGCTGTAGGTGGTGAAGAAAGGCCTGGAGGACCACTACTACAGCTCAAAACTCCAGGAGGATGATCTACTGGAGGCTCTCCACCTGCGACCAACATCCTTGAATGTGGAGGTCATCGCAATGGGCTCCCCAACCCAGTGTGGAGGCATCTGTGGTGAGGATCCTCTGGGGGGCGGGAGCCTGGAAGGGCATCCCGGCCCATAGGTGCTGGGACTGCTGCCACCAGCCGAGGGAGTTGACCAGAGGATGAGTCATGACCACTCTATCCCACAGGTGCCCTGTTGCTTGAGGCTACTGGGAGCAAAGAGCCCACTGAGCCGGATGCATATGTAGGCGGGCATCTGGGGTAACATGCACTGTGGAGGCAATGTGGCCCAGGTAGGTGAAGCAGAAGACGGAATGATGCTAAGGGGCAACCCTGGATGTTCCATGCAAGTGCCATGAGGCAATGAGCCCTATCCAGAGGGAGAAAGGCTTTGGCCTGGACAGCATCCAGCAGTGCCCTATAAACTCTAGGCCTTGTGACGGATGGAGATGGGACTTGGGGTAGTTAATGACAAACCCTAACTGCTCCAGAACGAGGATGGTGCAGGCCATCACCAGACAAACTTCAGCAGCAGTGCTGCTTTTTAAGAGCCAGTTGGCTAGGTAGGGAAAGAAACACCCCCTGCAGACGAAGGAAGGCTGCGACAACCATCAGGCACTTTGTGAACACCCTCGGGTGGAGACCAAATCGAAGGGTAGGACTCCGTACTGGTAGTGGCAGCCTGCTACCATGAAGTGGCGGTACTGCCTGTGATGAGGATGCGCGTATACACATCCTTTAGATCCAAGGAGCATAGCCAGTCTGCCTGCTGGATAGAAAGCAGCAAAGTTCCAAGAAAAAGCATTTTGAACTTCTCCATCACCAGGTACCGGTTAAGGTCCCACAGGTCTAGGAATGGGCCGAAATCCTCTGGTCCTTTTGAGCACCAGAAGTAGTGGGAGTAGAACCCCTCACCCCGGAGGTAGAAAGGGATGGGTTCCATCACTCTATCAGCCAGTAGACTTGCAAATTCCTGCTAAAGCCAGTCCCGGTGAAGGGGCTCCCCTGAAAAGAACAATGGGGGAATCTGAGGTGGAGGATGTAACCCTCCCTCACCATCTATAGGGCTAAGGCATTTGTGGTTATGAGGGACAACCAGGTGGTGTAAAACACCAGACTCCCCCCCCCCCAAGTGCTGCAAGACTGGGCCTCTTGGGGTGGGGGAGGGGAAAGGCTATGACCTAGGAGTCAAAAACCTCCTCCAGATTGCACTGGGGATGCGGTCTGGAGCTTGGGGGCCTTAGGCTTTTGAGAGTCGTGCCTCCGTCCCTTGGCCTGCTGGACTTGTTGGGGAGCTGGTAAGGCAGAGTACTGTGAGTAGTTTCCATAAGCCTTCCTCTTTGGGTATAGCGACTTTTTACCCAAAGCCTTCCTCTGGGAAGGGTCAGTGGTCTTGCCAAAAAGGTTCTCTCCCTGGGAAATGACATTGACTAAATTGTCCTGCACCCATTGCTCCAAGTTGGAAGACTGTACCTGACCAAAGAGACCAGCAAGTTCCCTTGCCATGCCTGCAAGTACATGCCCATGTACAGCTGGTAGGCCTGGATCTGGGCATTGAGTCCTGGGAAGCACTTCTTGCCCAGGCATCCCTGGCATGGGCCTCACTGCCAGGGAGCACCGAGGAGTGAGTCTTCTGGCTCTTGAGCCAACACATGGCTGACTATCACCATGGAGTTGAGGCAGATGAGCTTTTTTGAAGCCAGGGCTCCGGCAGACCTAGTACATCGAGTCCAGCCACCTACTCACAATGGGCACAGAGACCGGAGTTTCCCCACATAGAGAAGAGCAGCTGTTCCAGAAAGGGGGTAATGGGCACCATGTGTGCCTCCTTAGGGGGAGCATTGTACTGAAGGATCGAGGTCCTCCGCTCAAGACTCTTCCTTGGACTCCGTGGTGAAGGCAAGGGCCTTCACCATATGACGGACGAAGTCCAGGAAGACCAGGTCCTTGGCTGGGGATCGGTGCCGGGCTTCAGGAGGGGAAGGGTCTGAGGGAACATCACAGTGAAGATGGGTGTTGGGGGGCTCGTCATCCTCGGTCTCTCACTCTGACCCAGAATCGGAGGAGATCGAGGGTCCTCTGGGTCTTGGGCTCATGCCCCAGCCCCAATGGCCTGGGGGCCCCAAGCCGGAGACGCTGGGCAGAGACATCCTCGAACCAGATTGTGACTGGAACCTGGGCTGGTGTCAAGGGATCTCTTGAGGACAGTGGTGCCTGAGGATCGGCTCCACCTAAGGGGACTCACTCATTGTGGGGGGAGCAGGGGAGAATTGGTGGTCGGGAGTGATGACCCAGAGGAATCGGGCAACGGAGCCTGTTGCTGGGCCATTAAGGCAGACAAGCTGTGTTCCAAGGCCGCCATCCTGGCCTTGAGGCCAGAAAAACCCAGTCCAAAACGTGATAATGTGGAAAGACGGAGCTTTATTTCTAATGAGCCAATGACAACCCGACACAGGCTGTGTTTCGATACCATTAGTCAGGGGTTAGTCTGGCAAAAAACTTAACTACATAAATTCAAAAGTCATAAAAGAACAGATCCAAGAATAAACATAATACAAACAATAAATATAAAGATAAAATGAACAGAATTGAAATAAGATTAAAAATAAAAAATAAATCATAAAAACTGAACAAATGTACACGATTATATTTAAAACGCTTATGTATATAAGAAATCAAACAAACAAAAAAATCTAAAAATACAATAAAATGAAATAAAATATAATATATAAGGATGCGACATATATGCATATAAAACAGATATAGATACCTCTGTTTAAGAATGTTAGGTCAAAAGATCCTGTAACACTGTTTAAATTATTAAAGTCCTGTACAACTAGAAGAAATATAAATAATTAAGAACTGTAAAAAGCAGTATAAAACAGAAATTATATTAAAACCATTATATTATAACATATAGAGACTGGGGTAACATAATGACATATTGATGTCCAAAAAGGAGGGGGGTAGCAGGAGCGAATCAGGACGACCAGGGAGCAAAAAATGATATATATTGGCAAGGTGAAAAACTATTTCTTAGCTTAAAATTATGTACATGCAAAGACGATATCATCAAAAAACTCTTAGAACGCTGCCTCAGGCAAATGATTAACTATATCAGCGATGGCGAACCTATGGCACGCGTGCCAGCTGTGGCACGCGAAAGCCTTGCAGCTGGCACGCGGGAAGGTCCGCAAAAAAGAAAAAGCTGGCTCTGACTGCTGCCGCGGACGCGGCAAGGGCAGAATGCAATGTCCCGCGGGGCCCCCTCCGCTCGCTAAGCCCCTCTGCAAGGGCTTTCAGATTCGCGAGGGAGAGCGTCTCCCTCGCGTCTCTGTTAAGCCCGCAGGGGCTAATGGGAAATTTCCCATCAGCCCCTTCGAGGGACTGATGGGAAATTTCCCATTAGCCCCTGCGGCCTTAACAGAGACGCGAGGGAGACGCTCTCCCTCGCGAATCTGAAAGCCCTTGCAGAGGGGGCCCCGCGGGACATTGCATTCTGCCGCGGTAGCGGCAGCAGCCAGAGCCAGCTTTTTTTTTTTTTTTAATTTGCCAGGGGGGGGGGGGGTTAGGACTTCTAATGGGCTGGGGGGGGGGTTAGGACTGCTAATGGGCTAGGAGGGGGGGTTAGGACTACTAATGGGCTAGGGGGGGGTTAGGACTGCTAATGGGCAGGCGGGCGGGGGGCAGGACTGCTAATGGGCTGTGGGCTGATGGGGGCTGTCTGGAAATGGGGTGATGGGGGGTTAGGACTGGTAATGGGCTATGGGGGGGTTAGGACTGCTAATGGGCGGGCGGGCGGTAGGACTGCTAATGGGCTGGGGGGGTTAGGACTGCGAATAGGCTGGGGGGGTAGGACTGCTAATGGGCTGTGGGCTGATGGGGGCTGTCTGGAAATGGGGTGATGGGGGGTTAGGACTGGTAATGGGCTATGGGGGGGTTAGGACTGCTAATGGGCTGGCGGGCGGTAGGACTGCTAATGGGCTGGGGGGTTAGGACTGCTAATGGGCGGGTGGGCGGGGGGGGGGTAGGACTGCTAAGGGGCTGGGGGGGTAGGACTGCTAATGGGCTGTGGGCTGATGGGGGCTGTCTGGAAATGGGGTGATGGGGGGTTAGGACTGGTGATGGCTATGGGGGGGTTAGGACTGCTAATGGGCTATGGGGGTGTTAGGACTGCTAATGGGCTATGGGGGGGTTAGGACTGGTAATGGGCTTTGGGCTGATGGGGGCTGTCTGGAAATGGGGTGATGGGGGGTTAGGACTGGTAATGGGTTATAGGGGGGGCTTAAACTGAAAATGGGGTGATGGGGGTTTAGGACTGGAAGTGGGTTGATGGGGGGGCTAGGACTGGTATTGGGTTGGGGGGTTGCTAGGACTGGAAATGGGCTGATGGGGGGCTAGGACTGGAAATGGGCTGATGCAGGGACTAGAAGGGAATGGATGCTGGGTGAGGCTGGAACTAGAAGGGTGCCGATGTTGGGGGAGGATTTGAATGGGTTGGGGGTGGGTGAGTAAAATGGAGAGGGGAAAAATTTTTGTGTGGGAGGGATAAAAAATCTACAATTGGCCGGGTATTGGGAGAGTAAGTGGGGATTGAGGATGGAGGGGTAAAATTTGAGTGGATGAAATAGGAATGAGGAAAGAGCAAAAGGAGAAAGATTAGTATGTTAAAGCGGATGTAGAGAGAGAGAATGGAAAAAAAAAACTAGAAGAGAGAAGAAAGGACAAATGGACAGCAGATGATGGAGAGTTAGCAGAAAACATGAAGAAACCAGAAGAAAGTGGCTGGAGCAATTGCAACTGTGTAACTGAGCTGAGGTATTCTGTTTATGTAATTCCTTTTTGACATTGCCACTTGTTCTCTTTCCCCAGTAGGTCATGTATTGTTATTCTCTGAAATGTATTGGTTTAATATTTGCAGTGTTGCCTTTTGATAGGTATGGTATGGTGCTTTGTGAGTCCTTGTAGTGCTGTTAGGATACGGCGGGTTTGCTATTGGTTCTAAATGGGCAGTGTTTGTAGTAGTTCCTAATGTGCCTGGCGGTTGGCACTGGATTATAGTAATGTAGAAATCTTTTAGTCTGTCTTTATCCATACACTCATTAAGAGACATGTTTACTAAAAGTTAGTGTATGTTAGCATTATGCAAATATTTATGCAAATTTTCGTGCTGGCACTTTGAGGAAATTCTTTGGTTTTGTGCGGCAGTTTGGGCACTCGGGCTCAAAAAGGTTAGCCATCACTGAACTATATGATACTAAATATTGACTAATCAAGCATAATTTGTTTGTAAACAAGCCATAGTTTCTTATAGCAAGAGACCAGTGCTGCGTTTGAAACAGGTGGCATCTAAAACAAATACCGTGGCTTTAAACTCCACGAGGGGTAGGCTAAAAAAAGGGGTAAACATTTGAACCCACTGTACATAAAATAAAAAAACAAACTTGTGTTTAGAACGCGGGAGAAAATAAAAAGGTCTTACTCAAAGGATCCATGTATATGCACAATAAAGAAAATTTTTGGTCTTTAAAAAAGCAACAAGGGCAAACAGAAATGTTTTACCTTTTCAGCAGCATAAGAAACTTGCAGAAGCCGTCTGAATTGCACAGCATTGAGACTCATATCGAAGAGATGCCCGCTCATGCGCACTTACTAAAGGAGAAAGGGCTGGGTCCGATGAACCACAGGAAAACAAACGTCATCCAGTGACAGTGATAGCGTAGTTACTCACCTGTAACATATGATCTCCGGGAACAGGAATTTAGTCTTCACGTATGGGTATTGTTGGTACCGACGGAGCCTGTGCGGGAACACTCCCCAGCATCCAATAGGAAAGCTTTTCGGAGCATCTCACAGTGCCTGCGTGCTACCTTCCTGCCATTCCAACTCTCCCTCTTCAATTGAGTTTATAGCTGAGACAACGGAGAGGGAGAGAGAGAGAGACAACTCCTAAGGAAGGTGGGTGGGTGTAAATTCCTGCTATTCCAGGAGATCATCTGTTACAGGTGATTAACTACGCTATCTCCAGGAACAAGCAGGAATGTAGTCGTCACATATGGGGACTCCCCACTGAAAGATGCCAGGGAGATGGCCCCAGGAAGGTGCAACGCCATGGTGAGATGGGTCATGCTTCCTCTCATGGATCTCTGGCATCCAAATCCGGACGGTGGGTAGGAGTTGCATTAAGTCTGAAAGAGATGCTGAAGAACAGCTTGGCCAAACAAGGCATCCCAACGGCAGTCCTTGTCTAAACAGTAGTGGGCTGTAACTGAAGCCCAAGTAGCTGCTCTGCCAATGTCGTCTATAGACACAAAATGAAGGTTAGCCATAGAGGCTGTCATGGCTCTCACACTGTGAGCTGTGACATGGCCCTTGAGAGAAAGCCTCTTACTCTCATAAGCGAAGGATACGCACTGTGCAATCCAGTTAGAGAGTTCTTTTGGAAACTGGAAGTCCCAAATGACTAGAATCAAAAGCAACGAAAAGTTGAGAAGATTTTCTATGTTGCTGCGTTCTTTGCAGGTAAAAGGCTAAGGCTTCTTTGCAGTCTAAGGTATGAAGGTTCCTTTCTGCACTGGAGGCATGAGGCCTCGGAAAGAATACAGGAAGGTAAACCACTTGGTTTAAGTGGAAAGGCGAGACCACCTTTGGCATAAAGTGAGGATGAGTCCTAAGAACAACCTTATGTTGAAATCTTGTATAAGGAGGATCAGCCACTAAAGCTTGTAACTCACTAATGCGTCGAGCAGTTGTGATTGCAATTAGGAAGATGACCTTCCATGAAAGGAATTTTAGAGCTGTAGTGGCTAAGGGCTCAAAGGGCGGTTTCATGAGCTGCCCGAGAACAAGTTTCAAATCCCATGCCATCGGTGGTGGTCTAATGGGAGGTTTTGTTAGTAGAAGACCTCTCATAAATCTTGCTATGAGTGGATGAGAGGAAATAGGTTGTCCATTTAGAGGCTTGTAAGAGGCTGCAATAGCACTAAGATGGACTCTTACTGAGTTGGTCTTAAGACCAGAATTTGATAAATGAAGGAGATACTCCAGTAACGATTGCAAAGGTATCGCAAGAGGTGCTCTGGTATCGGCAGAGTCATCGGAATCGGAAGATTCAAAATATCTCTTATCCCGATGTTCGTGCAAGGCACGGTACCGGTATCAATCTAAGTTGGTATCGAGGTGTCGATACCGGGGATGGACTCTAGACTCGGCATGGGGGGTATACCTGCCTAGGCCGGTGTCGGTACCTGTTGAACGGTCTGAAGCGGTTTCAACGATACCAAAGCCGTTAGAAGAGCCGCTAGACTGCGTTTGATAGCGAGAAATCTTTGATCTATCGCTCCTGCTGATGCTTGGGTGTCGGTACCGGTAGAAGCGGCCAGGACCCCAGAGCATGGCACCAGTAGTTCTGCAGAGGTGAAAGCCTCGAGAACATCCTGGAGCTCCGTTAGTGCTTTGGAAGCCGAAGCCTCCTGCCAGGGCTGTTCTGCCGGTGAACTTTCCTCAAGGGGCAACGCCGATGGCATCTCGATACTTTGAAGGAGATCTACCCTTTGAGGACTGGCTAGTCTCTGCAGACTTATGTTTAGTTACCTGAGATCCATGGGAGGAAGATGAAGTACTGGAAGACGTCAATGCAACAGACATCACATCTGCGGCAAAAAGGGTACTGAGTTTTGCAGCTCTATTCTGCAGGCCCCTCTTGGTCATCTTTCTGCAGGAGAGACAATCCAATAGAGTGGTCACGTCCTAAACATTTGAGACACCAGCCATGGGAGCTGGTGACGGATATGGTACCGCCACACTTAGAACATTTTTTAAAACCAGTAGTTGGTTTTTCCATTGTAAAAGAAAAATGGGCCTAGTGCTCAAAATGGCGCCTAGCACCGAGAGGGAAAAGGCTTCTGAAGAAAATACTTCAGAAAAAATATTTTTTTTCAGTAAAGAAAAGAGAACCCGCAGTACCGGTAGGCGTCGAATGAAGGCAGACGTGACCACAAAAAACAAAGAAGTAACAAAGAATTTTCTGCGGTGACAGGGCATGCGACCTGTCGGCTCCGCGGAAAACGAAAAACTGAAGAGGGAGAGTTGGAATGTTGGGAAGGAAGCATGCAGGCGCTGTGTGATGCTCCCAAAAGCTTTCCTATTGGACTCTGGGGAGCATTCCCGCGTAGACTCCGTTGGTACTGACGATACCCACATGTGAAGACTACATTCCTGCTTGTTCCTGGAGATAAATGATTATTGCCGTGGAATACTGTGTGTTATCTAAAGGATGTATTCATCAATAATAAAAAAATATATGTACTCCACGGGTACACAACATACATATATACATGGAGTACATATATATTTTTAAGAGGCACATATATATATTTTTTCTCATTTTACTTTATTAATTTTTATTTTTGATTACAGAGTACACATCACACTTGTACGATTTAACCTTTGTGTTACTAACATTGGATCTCAAAGCCTATCATGCTATTTTTTAATCTAGAATTGATGAATATATCCTTTAGATAACACAGTATTCCGCGACAGTAATCATTTATTATTGTCACTGGATGGCGTTTGTTTTCCCGCGGTTCATCGGACCCCACCCCCCCACCCCTTCTCCTTTAGCAAGTGCACATGAGCAGACGTCTCTTCGATATGAGTCTCAACGCTGTGCAATTTACAGACGGCTTGTGCAAGTTTCTTATGCTGCTGAAAAGGTAAAACATTTCTGTTTGCCCTCGTTGCTTTTTAAAGACCAAAAGTTTTCTTTATTGTGCATATACATGGATCCTTTGAGTAAGGCCTTTTTATTTTCTCCCGCGTTCTAAACAAGGTTTTTTTTTAAATTTTATATACAGTGGGTTCAAATGTTTACCCCTTTTTTAAGCCTACCCCTCATGGAGTTTAAAGCCACGGTATTTATGTTTTAGATGGCACCTGTTTCAAATGCAGCACTGGTCTCTTGCTATAAGGAACTATGACTTGGTTACAGACAAATTATGCTTGATTAGTCAATATTTAGTGTCATATAGTTAATCATTTGCCTGAGAGACAGCGTTCTAAGAGGTTTTTTTGATATCTTCTTTGCATGTACAAACATTTAAGCTAAGAAATAGTTTACCTTGCCAATATACATAATTTTTTGCTCCCTGGTCCTCCTGATTCGCTCCTGCTACCCCCCTCCTTTTTTGGACATCAATATGTTATATGTTGCCCCAGTCTCTATATGTAATAATATGTTTTTAATATAATTTCTGTTTTATACTGCTTTGTACAGTTCTTAATTATTTGTATTTCTTCTAGTTGTACAGGACTTTAATCATTTAAACAGAGTGTTACAGAATCTTTTGGCCTAGCATTCTTAAACAGAGATATCTGTATCTATGTATATATATCTATATCTATCTCTAATCTATATCTATATGTTTTATATGCATATATGTCACATCCTTATATATTATGCTATTACATTTTATTGTATTTTAGATGTTTTATGTTTACTTATGATTTCTTACATATATAAGAAGCATTTTAAATATAATCATGTGTACATTTGTTCAGTTTTTATGACTAATTTTTATTTTTATTCTTATTTCAATTGTTCATTTTAAACTTTATATTTATTGTTTGTATTATGTTTTTGTATTATGTTTATTTTGGGATCTGTTCTTTTATGATTTTTGAATGTATATATTTATGTTTTTAGTTTTTTGCCAGACTAACCCCTGACGAAGGGTATTGAAACACAGCCTGTGTCGGGTTGTCATTGGTTCAGTAGAAATGAAGCTCTGTCTTTCCACATTATCATGTTTTGGACTGGGTTCTTCATCTTACGTGATACTTGAGGCCAGAAGACCCCACAGTTGCTAGCACAGGCACAGAGGACCTTGGGACCAGCAGAGTTGAGGGGGTGTCCACAACCAGAATGACCTCTGAGAATTGAGGCTGATTTCCAGACAGGGATGGAGTCTTTTCCTGCCAGGGCAGCTTCGAGGGCCGCTCCCAGCCATTGCTCTTTGCCTCGTAGCGAGGGCTCCGTGGCTGGTGGCCATGGGACTTGCCCAAGGGCCAGGCCTGCCTTGTCACCTGAGGCCATAGACATCCAGCTCTTTGAGGGACATCCCTCCATGAAGGAGCCCTGACTTGATGCCCCATGACTTCAAGGCTCTGAGGAAGCACAGTCACCATGCAAAGGTTGAGGCCACTGTGGCGGTCCTCAAGGGCACTGGTCCCACGGACAACTCGTGCTGCTTCTTAAGGCCTCAGAGGGCCTTGGGGGTTATCTGCTGGCACAGACCACAAGTCAAGGTGTCATGGTCTGCCTCGAGGCACCGAAGGCAATAATTCTGCAGGTCCGTGCTTGACATACGTGCACAATGGTTGCAAAGCTTGAAGCTACTGACGGAAGCCATGGTAGGGAATATGACCCCCCCCCATGAGGTCAAACTAATGGCATGGCCAGAAAGGGCATGCAAATCTGCACACCAAGAGAAAAAACTCAAGGGAAAAGAGGAATCGCAGGAAAATCTGGTGAGCGGACCCGGGAGGCAAGAAGGGTAATGGTCCACAAACCGGAGAAGGGAATCAATCCGAAAACCGAAAAAACACAGGAAAAAAAATATCAACTTTTTTGGGAGGGACAGACACGTCCGATGGGCACTGTGGAAAAAAAGGAGACAGAGCCAAGATGGTACCCTCAGGTGGTAAGGGGACCGCGCATGGGTGGTGGATCTCCCAAAGGTTTTCTTTGAAAGCTGGGAAACGTTTACCACACAGGTTCAGTCGGTGCAGATGTCACCCATATGAAAGGACAGACTTCCTGCTTGTTCCCTGAGAAAACACAAGGCTGAACAAACCCTTTTGCTCTCCCCTCTTTTTTATGGGAGAGGCATGATGAGGGGGCAGTTCACTTGGGGCCCCCTTACAATGACTGAAAACTGGGTTCAATTGGCCAGCAAAGTCTGATAGGGAGCCCATGACCCTCCCCCTTTCAGGCAAATCTCCAAAGGGGTATCCACAGATATGCTTTGGAGTGTACCACTTGAGAAGCTCAACTGGGAAGGCACCCTATAGGACAGCTGACTAGAAACAAGAGATAGTCTAGCTGCACCAGTCCTGCAACCACAACCTGCTGGAGACCAATACTGAAGGGTGCACCTAGCTGCACCAGCCTTAGTTCCAGTGATGTCATTACTGGATGTTTCTAGTTTTTGCTGTGTATCATCTCTTGGCAGGGAGACACTACCCACTTGCCTACATTGGTCTAGCAGGACAATATGGAAACTAGCTATTGCATATATTTGTGCTTTGAAGTAGACAGTCACAAAAATACCTGTCCCTGACCCTTGTGTCTGGGATGGTCGAGGGTTCTGGACCGTTCAGGGGCAGGAAGGCAAAGTTCTCTAGGAAGGAGTCAAAGCCCTTGAGGCGGCTGAGCATACTGAGCTGACTGAGGTTTTGCAGCTTTTGGCTTCTTTTGTTGTCTAGGTTGTTGCTGCTGTTCTTTTTGGGCAGTCTGACCTGGACAGTGTCCCTGTTGGGTATAAGAAGGATAAAACAACTTTTTCTTATTAAAAAATGGTTTTAGAGGATTTTTTCCTTGCAGGATCGGCTGTAGATTTGGACAATCTATCCAAAAAAAGGAGGTGATAATGCCTCTGTATAAGTCTTTGGTGCGACCTCATTTGGAGTATGGTGTGCAATTCTGGAGACCGCACCTTCAAAAGGATGTGAACAGGATGGAGTCGGTGCAAAGGGTTGCTACTAAAATGATTAATGGGCTTCATTATAAAGCATATGAGGACAGACTTAAGGATCTTAATATGTACACCTTAGAGGAAAGGCGGGATAGAGGTGATATGATTGAGATGTTTAAATACCTCCGTGGCATAAATGTTCAGGGAGAGAGGCTCTTTCAATTGAAAGCAAGTTCTGCTATGAGGGGACATGGGATGAGGGTGAAGGGAGAGAGATTCAGGAGTGATATGCGGAAATATTTCTTTACAGAAAGAGTAGTGGATCCATGGAATAGTCTCCCAGTAGAGGTGGTAGAGATGAGGACAGTAACTGAATTCAAAAAAGCATGGGACCAACACAGAGGATCTCTAAAGGTAAAAAGTGGACTGTTGTAGTTGTTGTTATGGAAGGACAGACTAGATAGGCCATGTGGTCTTTTTCTGTCATCATGTTTCTATTTTTCTAAGTGATATTGTCAGCATCTATCTCATTAGACTTCTCCTGCCAATTCTTGTCAAAGAGATTTTCACCTGTGCAAGGAATGTTTCCTAATTTATCCTGTACCCAAATTTCCAAGTGCAATCCGACGTTCACCAATGGCAATAGCAGAGGTTCTGCTTATGCACTCAAAACAGTCAAAGGCTGCACAATTTACAAACTTGGAAACATCCTGAGCATGTTTAACTAGAGTAAGATAGTCTTGCTTTTTGTCATCAGGAAGGAGGGGGCTCAAAAGCTCCAAGTCTCCTGTGACCTCTTTGTTTATTTTTGTTTATTTTGTTTTAAAGAACATTCCCATATACAAGATGTAGGAACTGATCCTAGCTGAGAGCATAAAAGCTTGGAAGCAGACGCCCAAAGGCATCGAGAGTCCTACATTCACGACCTGGAGGATTGGATGCATGTCTCGCTGCACTTTTCATCCTTCTCATGGCTGATTCCACCACCATTGAATGGTGTGGTAATTGTTTTTTGAAAGCCAGGACAAGGTTGAACTCGATACATGGTATTGAGTCTTCGAGAATGAGGAGATGTGGATAAAAGTGTTTCCCACATCCTTAGCATAAGATCATGTAAGATCTCATGAATAGGCAGAGTAGCTGCCTCTTTGGGAGCCTTAGGGTATTGGAGAATTTCCAACTCCTTTGCCCTATGCTCTTTTTCAGGAGCTACTGTAATGGAAAGGCCTCGGGCCACATCACGGATAGTTCTGAAAGGACATATCCTCTGGCGGAGACATTCTGCACTGAGGAGAAGAGGAATCCTCGGGGAGAAGTACTCTTGTATTGGCAGAGTCTTCAGACTCAGAGGATTCAAAATACCTCCGATCCCGGTGATTGTGCAAAGCACGGTACCAGTATCGATCAAAGTCGGCATCGGGTTGTTCCGGTACCGATCTGTCGATGCCGGAGACAGACGCATGACTCGGTATGGGTGGCGAACCTGCCGACGTTAATGCAGTCGGTACTGGTTCCGGTATCAGTTGAGGTGTCTGAAGCGGTTTCAACAGTACCAAAGCCGTGAGAAGAGCCGCTAGACTGCCGATGCTTGGGTATCGGTACCGGTAGAAGCAGTCACAATCCAAGAGCATGGCGCCAGTAGTTCTGCCGAGGTTGAGGCCTCGAGAACATCCTGGAACCCCGTTAGTGCTTTGGAAGCCAAAGCCTCCCACTGGGGCAATTTTGCCGGTGAAAATTTCTCAAGGGCAACGCCAGGGGCATCTCGATACTTAGGACATCTACCCTTTGAGGACCGGCTAGATTTATGTTTAGTTACCTGAGATCCATGGGAGGAAGATGAGGCCCTGGAGGACGCCGATGCAACAGACGCTGCGTCCGAGGGAAAAAGGGTGCTAAGTTTAGCAGCTCGGTTCTGCCGGCCGCTTTTCGACTTCATTCCACAGGAGAGGCACTCTGAAATAGAGTGGTCAGGACCTAAACATTTGAGACACCAATCATGGGTGTCTAAGACGGAAATGGGGAGAGGGATAGTTGGAAAGGCGGGAAGGCAGCTTGCAGGTGCTGTGGGATGCTCCCAAAAGCTTTCCTTTTGGACGGTTGGGAGCATTCCCGCGCAGGCTCCATCGGTACCGACGATACCCATATGTGAAGACTACATTCCTGCTTGTTCCTGGAGATACCATATACAAGTACCCCAAGGAATTCAGTTCCAGAAAGGGTAACTACTAACACTGAGAACAAAAGGGCAAGAGCCAGTCCGCCACATACTCTGCCATGAACCTCTATCGGTGGGTACTGGACTGGTCTAGCAGAATTCCAGGAAAATAAAACTGGCAGACAAGTAAGAATTTCACTTCTCAGTTCATCCTGCTAGACTATTACAGACAAAGAGGAAATACCAAAGCTATAAGTTGAAAGGCTGAGAGGAAGGCACAGCTCTGGAAGAAGCGCAGCACTAGAGAAGAAATATACTGCTGCACCAGTTCAGCAACCACCAGCTGCTGAGAGAAATACAGTAGAGTGCCCATTAGTGATGTCACTGGAAACTCCTAGTCTGTCTCCATCAGCTGCTGGTAGGGGGGACAAAGCGTAGTTACTCACCTGTAACAGGTATTCTCCAGGGACAGCAGGAATCAGTCTTCACATAAGGGTGATGTCGGAGCCGACGGAGCCCTCGTGCGGAGCAATTCGCCAGCTTTCAAAGAAAGCCTTTGGGATTGCACTGTGCATGCGAGGTCCCCTTCCCGCCTAAGGGTGCCATCTTGCTCAGTCAATGACATAGCTAAAAAGACAGCAAAATGAATAAAAATTAATAGGACTGCAACTCCAGGGGAGGAGGGAGGGTCGTGAGGACTGATTCCTGCTGTCCCTGGAGAACACCTGTTACAGGTGAGTAACTATGCCTTCTTCAGGAACAAGCAGGAAGTCAGTCCTCACATATGGGATTCCCTAGCTATAGGCTACCGAAAACCCATAGCTGAAAAAGGCTCCCTCTAGAAGAGCCGCAGCAGCTACAATAAGAATTCAGCCGAGAAAGCAACACCTCCTGGTAGCCTGACACCAAAGGGTCGGAGGGTTGGAGTTGCCTAAACCTCAAATAGGTTACAGAGAACCGCCTGGCTGAAAGTACTGTCCTGTCGGGACTCCCTATCCAGGCAGTTATGTGCTGCAAAAGTCTGGCTTGAAGACCAAGTTGCGGCCCGGCAGATGTCTGCCAACGGAACAGAGCGGAAGTGAGCCACTGATGTGGCCTTAGCCCTGACATTGTGGGCCGTGACTCGACCCTACAACGGGAGGTCGACCACCCTGTATGCCCAGGCAATGCAGTCTGCCACCCAGGTGGACAGCGTACGCTTGGAAACAGATAACCCCAAGTTACTGGGGTCATACGAGACGAAGAGCTGAGTAGCCCTTCGATGCCCATTCGTACGCTCCAGGTAGGACAACGCCCTCTTACAATCCAGGGTATGTAGGACTGCCTCTGCCCGGATGGAATGCGGCCTGGGAAAGAAGGTCAGAAGAATCACCTCCTGGTTGAGGTGGAAAGACGAGGCCACCTTTGGAAGGAACTTCGGGTAAGTGCGGAGGACCACCCTATTCCTATAAAACCTTGCCTATGGTTTATCAGTTACGAGAGCTTGTAGCTCACTCACACGTCTGTGAGCGCCACCAGGAAGAGCATCTTCCAGGAGAGGAAGCATAGATGGCAAGAGGACATTTGCTCAAAAGGTGGGCGAGTAAGCTGCCGCAAGACCACATTCAAATCCCACTCAGTTGCTGGAGGATGAACTGGGGGTTTCAGCAGAAGCAGACCTCTGAGCAATCTGGACACCAAGGGGTGAGCCGAAAGAGGATGCCCCTCCACTGGCGAGTGGTTTGCTGACAAAGCACTCAGGTGGACCCCGACAGAGTTAGACTTGAGACCTAATTCTGAGAGGTGAAGCAAGTACTGCACCACCACTGGTACAAGACAAGAGAAAGGGTTTTCATTGTGCTAGTTACACCACACCTCAAATCTACACCACTTGAAAGCATAGGATTTCCTAGTGGACTGCCTCCTGGAGGCCAGTAACACTTCCTCTACATTCCGAGGTAGGAGGAGATGAGCCAGCAGTACCCTTTCAGCAGCCATGCCATCAGGTGAGGGCCCTGAGGTTGGGGTGCAAGAGAGCCCTGCTCCTGTGAAAGGAGGTCGGGCTGCGTCCCCAGTGGAAGTGGAGTTTCCACTGCCAGCTGGAGAAGCGGAAACCAAGGCTGTCTTGGCCAGAATGACAGAGGCCTTGTCCCGAAGGATTTTGAACAGAGTCTGGGCCACCAGAGGCGTGGGAGGAAACACCAGGAGATCAGGAAAACATCTGCAGCCACCCTCAGGGGATGTGGCTGTCTGAAGCAAAATCTGGGCAGCTGGTGATTTTGCAGACTGGCAAATAGATCTATGGACGGATGTCCCCAGCGGTGGAAAATCTGCTGGGCCACCACCGGATCCAGTTGCCATTCGTGAGGTTTGAGAATCCTGCTTAGTGTGTCTGCTAGGCAGTTCTCCTGACCAGGCAGGTGCACTGCTTTGAGAGACATACCCTGCCTGATGGCAAAGTAGCAGAGGTCCAGTGTCTCCTGACATAGGATATGAGACCACGTACCTCCCTGCTTGTTCACGTAGAACACTGCTACCTGGATGTCCGTCTGTATCAATACAGACTGATGTGATTTGGTGTGCAGACTCCTGAGGAGACCATAACCCCTGAGTGCATGATCCTTGGCAATGGGCTCCCCAGCCCAGCAAAGAGGCAGCTGTTAGCACTCTTGTGTGTGAGAGACTCTGAAGAGACACTCCTTCGAGCAGATTAGGTGGCTGACTCCACCACTGCAATGACTTCACCAGTCGCCTGGATACTGCTATCCTGTCTGAGGCTGCTGGTGGCTTGTGTCCACTGATCCCTTAGGCACCACTGAGCTATTCTCATGTGGAGACAGGCATTTGGGGTCACATACACCGTGGAGGCCATGTGGCCCAGGAGGCTTGTCTCACTGAGACCTGTGCCTGAACTGTTGTGTCAGTGCTAGCAGCCTCAGTGCCCTGTCCGCCGGCAGGTAAGTCTTCACGTGAAGGGTGCCCAATCTTCCTCCTATGAACTAAGTTTTGAGTGGGAAGCAAAGTAGACTCTGCGTGGTTTGTGACAAAGCCTAGATGTTGAAACAGGTTGATAGTGCGAGAAGTGGCCTGTTGGGTCTCCTGAGGCGACAGGCCCCTGATGAGGCAGTCATCCAGGATAGGGAAGACAAAAATTCCTCGACTTCTGAGGAAGGCCGCCACTACAGCAAGGCATTTTGTAAACACTCTGGCAGCAGAGGCTAGGCCAAAGGGTAGAACTCTGTATTGGAAATGTTTTCCTTCCACTACAAATCTCAGATATTGTCTGTGGTCTGGATGTATGAGGATGTGTGTATAGGCATCCTTCAGGTCTAAGGAGCATAGCCAATCTCCCTGGTAGAGGTAAGGCAGCAACATTCCAAGGGAAAGCATCTTGAACGTTTCCCTCACCAGGAACTTGCTTAAGTTTCTTAGGTCGAGGATGGGTCAGAGGCCTCCTGTTCTTTGGTATGAGAAAATATCTGGAGTAGAAGCCCTTGCCCTGCAGGTGGTGGGGCACCGGTTCCACCGCCTGATTCTCTAGAAGACCTGCCAACTCCTGCAAGAAGAGGTCCCTGTGAAGAGGGGGTCTGAGAGGCTCTCCTGGAAAGAAGGAGGGTGGTATCTGGCTGAAGTGAAGCAAATAGTACCTTTGGACTATTTGCAGGACCCAGATATCCGAGGTGATGGCTGGCCACCTGTGAGCATACAGGGTTAGCCTGTCTCCTGTGCATGGCCTTACAACTGGCGGAAGAGAGACTATGCATTGGGAGTCAAAAGCCCCTTCCTGGCTAGGTAGGAGCTGGGGCCTGGGGGTCTTCTGCTTTTGTGGGCCATGCCCCTGTCCCTTGGCCTGCTGCCCCTGTTGGGGAGCTGGGGTGGCCTGGTAAGTGGGGTAGTTGCGGTAAGCAGTACCCTTCCTCGAAAAAAGGGCTTTTTACCCGAGCCCTTCTTCTTCTTAGAAGGGGCAGAAGTCTTCTTTGAGAGTCTTGTCCAGTTTTATTGTACTGCTTTATCATTTCAGTAACAGTCGTTTACATTGTAACTTAAACTCACATTAAACAGGGACATTGATAACTTGGATTTTTCTGAAGTAATGGAGGGTTATGTGACTTGCTCAAGGCCACAAGGAGTGCTAGTGGGAATCAAGCTCTGCTCTTTTGGATCCCAATCCAGTACTCAAACCATTAAGTTACTCCACCAGGACTGTCCAAGTATTCACCCTGAATACTGCTGAAAGCCCCCATCTTCAATACTACATATTTGACTTCCATGAAGGGCCAAACCTCCAGAGCTGACTTATCTGGTTGATATTCAGCAACTCCACAATATTTGTAACAATGCCATATCATGCACAATAAAGTGAGACTGGTCACAATGGCTTGTATTCCATAAAGTAGGATCTTCTGCTAATAAATGTCACTGAATATTGGGTCCTAAATTTTTTAAGGGCACACTAATAAACAGAATGCACACTAGTGAATTTACACCCTCAACATTTGCATATCTCCTGAATAAAGTGGTTTCAAGAACATTTCTTTACTTTACTGTGAGATCTAAGGAATTATAAATGTGGTAAATTATACACACTGCAGAGATTCAAGTGTCCAAAAATGTTACTTTGTATCTGTAACATATTTAGAAGTACAGAGCAACACAGAGGTTCCCTGTACAGCCACACACGCCAAGGGATTTAAGGCGCTAATAGAGAATGATGAAGATTTATAAGGCTCCTGTGGAACGAAAACATTAGAGAGACCTTTGTTTCCTGTGCTTGTACACAGAAGTGACACAGAGGATGATCAGGGCTATTTGCACCATCTGCAAGTGGAACTGTGGAGTTCTCAGACCTTCCGAAAGGATGGGTACTGTGGGGAGCTGCATCACAGTACTGTCTTTTTAAAAGCAGGAGAATTGGCTATAAAACAGGACTTTTTTCAAACCCTATTTTTAGGCATATTTAGTAGTCTATACTCTTAACCATTTTTCATGTGGAAAAATGTCCTGCAGTTGTTAGTGTATGTATGTATTTATTTATTTCTATTTACCACAAACATTGTTTCTCCCTCTCATGGCTGGGTTAGCACTGACACATATACTTAACAATTGGCAAATAACAAATAACTTTGCATGTTGTAATTAAGGACATTACCAGTACAACAGTGATGCTGCTTATTTATAAAAGTAGACACATTTCCGTTCTGGAATTATGTTAACATCTTTGTTAGTGATATAGCGGAAGGGCTGTCTGGTAAGGTTTGCCTCTTTGCGGATGATACCAAAATCTGCAATAGAGTAGACACCCAGGAAGGTATAGATAACATGAGGAGGGATCTAGCTAAGCTTGAAGAATGGTCTAGAATTTGGCAGCTGGGATTTAATGTTAAAAAATGTAAGGTCATGCATTTGGGCTGCAGCAATCCAAGGGAGCAATATAGTATAGGGGGTGAAGTACTTTTGTCCACTAAAGAAGAGCGGGACCTAGGCGTGGTTGTGTCTGATGATCTTAAAGTAACTAAACATGTAGAAAAGGCGACGGCAAAAGCTAAAAGGATGCTTGGGTGCATACGGAGAGGAATGGCTAGCAGAAAAAAGGAGGTGATAATGCCTCTGTATAAGTCTTTGGTGCGACCTCATTTGGAGTATAGTGTGCAATTCTGGAGACCGCACCTTCAAAAGGATGTGAACAGGATGGAGTCGGTGCAGAGGGTGGCTACTAAAATGTTAGTGGTCTTCATTATAAAGCATATGAGGACAGAGTGAAGGATCTTAATATGTACACCTTAGAGGAAAGGCGGGATAGAGGTGATATGATTGAGATGTTTAAATACCTCCGTGGCATAAATGTTCAGGGAGAGAGCCTCTTTTAATTGAAAGCAAGTTCTGCTACGAGGGGACATGGGATGAGGGTGAAGGGAGATAGATTCAGGAGTGATATGCGGAAATATTTCTTTACGGAAAGAGTAGTGGATCCATGGAATAGTCTCCCAGTGGAGGTGGTAGAAATGAGGACAGTAACTGAATTCAAAAAAGCATGGGACAAACACAGAGGATCTCTAAAGGTAAAAAGTGGACTGTTGTAGTTGTGATATGGAAGGACAGACTAGATAGGCCATGTGGTCTTTTTCTGTCATCATATTTCTATGTTTCTATGTTACTTGGACTCGAGCTCAGTAGCCTTCTCAATCATGGGTTTGACAAAGAGGTTGTCACTTCGGCAAGGGACATTGGCCAACTTGTCCTGAACCCATGGCTCCAGATCCGATGACATTAGCCAGGCCTGGCGATGTGCACCGATGCTGGCCACGGCTAATCGGGCTGAAGCCTCGAAGCCATCATAGGCTGCTCGAGATATGAACTTCGAGCACTCCCGAATCCCAGTGGACAAGGCTTTGAAGTGCTGCAAGGGTGCCTCGGAGAGGCCAGCTGAGAACCCGGCAATCTCCTTTGTCAGGTCCCTCAAAGTACATGCCCCATGTACAGCTAGTAGGGTTTGGACACGGCATGACAGCATCGAGCCCTGGAAATATTTCCTGCCGTGGGCGTCCAGGTTCCGGGCCTCCCGGCCAGGAGGCAACAAGGAGTGCGTTTTTTGGCTCTTGAGCCTATGCATGGCCGATTCCACAACCATGGAGTTGTGCGGCAGCTGTGTCTTTTGGAACCCAGGGCTCTTGCGGACTCGATAGATGGAAATGACCCACTTGCTGAGAACCAGCATCGAGGCCGGTGACTCCCACATGCAGAGCATCAGCCGTTCCAGCACTGGAAGAACCGGCACAGTAAGGGCTTCCCTCAGAGGAAAGTCATACTGGAGGGCCTCGAGCTCTTCAGCTCCTCCTCAGTATCCGCTGGGAATGCCAAAGCCTTGGCCATGTCTCCGACGAAGTCTGAGAACCGGGTATCCTCCCGGAGGGGACCTTCTCCGAGGCTCTCGACCGCCCCAACGCCGAGAGCACCGGCGTCAAGGACCTCGGTCCCAAGCAGGAGGTCGAGGGAGACCTTGGCCAAGGATTGTCTCGAGGATCGGCTCGGCCTCCGGGGTCGACTTGGATGTCGAGGTCCCTGTGGTCGGGGTGGATGAACTGGCGAGACCGACTATCAGCACCTGCTGCTGCTCCAGGGTCATCCTAAGACCGAGCTCAGAAGACTCCGCAGTCTCTGGCTCGGGCCCCGACGACGCCAGCTCCCCCGGAGGGGAATCCACGAGGACAACAGCACTTACCTGCCTCAGCGTCTCCGGCTCCATGTGAGGTATCTTCGCAGGCCGCTCCGACAGAGGACCCAGGGCGGCGGTCAGGACTCCGTGACCTGGCCTTCAAGGGCCCAGGGCGATCGGAGGCATCCAACGATGCCACCCTCACAGGTTGCTTCTTCCTCCGGTGTTCCCGGGAGGGCGATCCCCGTTCAGGAGACCCCCGACGGTGCTCGGGTTCAGCTCCTGAGACGTAGAGGTTTCTGATGAGGTTCAGATCCGGGGGGATGCGGACTCCGAGAAAATCCTCTCACGCTGCAGCTGTCTACTTTGGAGTGCCTTAGAAGACATCTTCCCACACGGGCCACAGACCTTCGGGTCATGGTTGGGCCCGAGGCATCCGAGACAGCAGTCATGTGTGTCGGTGAGCAACATTAACTTCTTACACCAATCACACTTTTTAAACCCGCTGGCAGCCACTGGGGGAAAAAGGGCCCCTGCAAGGTCGAAGGACCGGGTTGACAGTGAAAATAAAAGAGAGCGCGAATGCTAGTCTCTAAGGAGAAAAACACAAAAGATTGACTGGACTCGATACCAGTGTACCGAGCCACAGGCGGGAAGGGGAACCGGCGTCGAACCGGTCGAAGAGAAAAAATTATTCTAAGTTTTGACGCACTTTTTCTGCGAGGAATTAGGGATAACGTCTGTTGGGCTCCGCGGAAAAAGGGAGACTGAGCAAGATGGCACCCTTAGGCGGGAAGGGGACTGCGCATGCGCAATGCAATCCCAAAGGCTTTTTTTGAAAGCTGGGAAACTGCTCCGCATGAGGGCTCCGGTGTTGGCGCCGACGTCACCCATATGTGAGGACTGACTTCCTGCTTGTTCCTGGAGAACCCATTTATCTGGTCTGGTTTAGCAGGATGAACTGGATGGACTGGTTTCCTTTCTCACCAGGAATCTACTCCCCCCCTCCTCTGCTCCCTATTCCATTCCTTACCTATATTTGGGGTAACCTTCCCCAGATGGTATACCTCAAAGACATGGGAATTTTCTCAGTGTCCCCACACCACTTGCCTCTCCAACTGCACTCACACACTTACTCCCTATTTACTCACTGGTTCTGTCATATACCCTCAGCCATTCCCACTCAAGTCCTTTCACATTGGTCCACATTTTTAAAGTCCACTCCCTTCCAATCGCCCCTCCATAATGTCAGTCTGCTATATCCTCCTTCCACTATGCATCCCCCATCTTGGCGGGTATCCAGTCTGTGATGTTGCAATCTATTTTACTTCCACATCTGCCTTTATTTTGAAAAAGCTGACAAACATATAGAACTGAATCAGCCCATGTCCTGCCAACATTACTCTCTCTAGCTGGCTGCTTTTCATGCAAAACCTGCTCAAAATCTGTAACCTTGTGTTACCCTTTAAGTCCTTCGACTCCACCAATATTATTGGGTTAATTTTGGTAGTTGCTCCTCTTAAGTTTCTTCCCTTTATCATGGACTCTGCCATAGTGTAAGCTTTGCCATTGTTTAAGGACACGGCATGACAACTTCATTCACTGATAACCCCGCCATCCTGAGTGCTCTCCAAGAGTCAGTAAACCCTTGCACTGCCATCTGTTTTCACACAACACTGAAGCTCAGCCAAATGGGGAAGAATCATCTGTATCTTATCCCCTTCTTATACAATGTGTCTACTATGGGCTTCATATCCCCTTCCTGCGGGCTCTTCTCAGAACTCATTTGAGGAAGCATTTGGGCCCCTGTAGCCTGCTGCACAATGTGTGGGGGGCTTGGATGCCATCTGACTAAAGGGTCTCAAAAAAATCAGAACTTTTTGCACCCTGATAGATCTCTTCTTCTTGTCTTGCTTTCAAAACAGCAGCCTCCCTGTTGATATAGCTCTGAAAGGACACTACAATGCCCCAAGACTTACCTTGAGGCAGTTTCCACAATAATCTGTGTACTCTTTCCAGTGGTAAAGGCACCCATTTGCTTTCTGCACCATCCTTTTACAGTGTGAATTTAAACAAGTCCTCCACATTCTCTGCATGCAGCAAAGAGTAGTCACTCACCTGTAACAGGTGTTCTCCAGGAGCAGCAGGAATCAGTCCTCACATATGGGTGACGTCAGCGCCGACGGAGCCCCTGTGCGGAGCATTTCCCCAGCTTTCAAAGAAAGCCTTTGGAAAAGCAGCGCGCATGCGCAGTCCCCTTCCCGCCCAAGGGTGCCATCTTGCTCAGTCTGATGACATAGCTAAAAGACAGCAAAAAAACAAAATAAAGTATATGACCAACTCCAGGGAAGGAGGGAGGGTCGTGAGGACTGATTCTTGCTGCTCCTGGAAAACACCTGTTACAGGAGAGTAACTACTCTTTCTCCAGGACCAAGCAGGAAGTCAGTCCTCACATATGGGACTACCCAGCTCTAGGCTACCGGGAACCCAAAGCTGAAAAAATGGCTCCCTCTGAAGAGCCTCAGCATCCGTGATAAGAATATCCTCTGAGAACTCCCTCGTACGGTAGCCCAACATAAGGGCCGGAGGGTAGGAGTTGCCTAAAACTCAAAGAGATTGCGGATTACCGCCTGTCCGAAAGCACTGTCCCTTTGGGACTCTCAAGGCAGTAGTGGGCTGCAAAAGTCTGGCTTGAAGACCAAGTAGCGGCCCGGCAGATGTCTGCCAACAGAACAGAGCAGAGATGAGCTACTGACTTGGCTTTTGCCCTGACAAGGTGGGCTGTGACTCAACCCTGCAAGGAGAGGCTGGCTGCCTTGTACGCCCAGGCGAAACAATCTGCTACCCAAGTGGACAAGGTATGCTTGGAGACAGGCAACCCCAGTTTATTAGGGTCAAAGGAGACGAAGAGCTGAGTAGCCCTTCGGTGCCCCCACGTACGTTCTATGTAAAAGGACAATGCCCTCTTACAGTCCAGGGTATGCAAGACTGTCTCAGCCCGGCTGGTATGCGGCCTGGGAAAGAATGTCGGAAGAACCACCTCCTGATTGAGATGGAAGGAGGAGATAACCTTTGGAAGGAACTTCGGATGGGTCCGTAGGACCACCCTGTTCCTATAGAACCGTGTGTCCGGTCTATCAGAAACCAGAGCTTGTAGTTCACGCACATGTCTGGCTGAGGTAAGAGCTACCAGGAAGAGCGCCTTCCAAGAAAGGAAGCGTAAATGGCAAGCAGCCATCGGCTCGAACAGTGGGCGAGTAAGTTGATGCAAGACTACGTTCAAATCCCACTCAGTGGCTGGTGGACGAATCGGAGGCTTGAGCAGAAGCAGGCCTCTGAGGAAGCAGGATACCAAGGGATGAACCGACAGACTGACCCCTCCACCGGCAAGTGGTGTGCTGATAGAGCACTAAAGTGGACCCGAACAGAGTTGGACTTAAGGTCTAGGCCTGACAGGTGAAGTAGGTATTGTAGTACTACTGGCACAAGGCAGGAGAAAGGATCTTCCTTGCGCTGAACACACCATATTGAGAACCTACGCCACTTGAGGGCATAGGACTTTCTGGTGGACTGCCTCCTAGAGGCCAAGGCCACCCCCTCAACTTCCCTAGGTAGAAGGGAGCTAGCACTATCCTTTCAGCAGCCAGGCCATCAGATTGAGGGATCTGAGATTGGGGTGCAGAAGGGAACCCTGATCCTGAGTCAGGAAATCAGGTTGCAACTCCAGAGGGAATGGAGCTTCCACCGCCAGATGCAGGTTTGCCTTGGCCGTCTGGGGGCTACCAGAATCACCTAGGCTTTGTCCCGCAGAATCTTGAACAGAGTTCGGGCCACCAGGGGTGTGGGAGGAAATGCATAAGGAGGCCCGTAGAACAAGAGACCAGAAACGCATCTGCTGCCATTCTCAGGGGATGCGGCTGTCTGGAGCAAAACCTGGGCAGCTGACGGTTCAGTGGGCTTGCAAAGAGATCAATTGATGGAAGTCCCCATCGTGGAAAGATCTGCTGGACCACCAGCGGATTCAACTGCCATTCGTGAGGCTGGAGAATCCTGCTTAGCTTGTCTGCCAAGAAGTTCTCATGACCAGGTAGATAAACTGCTTTGAGAAACATGCCTTGTTTGACTGCAAAGGAGCAAAGGGCCTGCGCCTCCTGACATAGGAGTCTGGACCCTGTGCCCCCTTGCTTGTTCACATAGAACATTGCTACCTGATTGTCTGTCTGAACTAAGACAGACTGGTGAGAGAGGGCATGAGAAAAAGTCTGGAGAGCCAAGCGTATTGCTCACAGCTCCAACAGATTGAACTGCTGTGTGGCCTCCCGAGGAGACCAGAGGCCCTGAGTGCACGTGCCCTGGCAATGTGCACCCCAGCACTTTAAGAAAGCATCGGTCATCAGCACCGTTGTGTGTGCTGGGGGCCTGAAAGGGTACCCCCCTGAGAAGGTTTGGGAGATATAGCCACCACTGCAAGGAGTCCAAGAGTGGTTTGGACACCTTTACTTTGTCTCGGAGGTCGCCTGTGCTTGCGCCCACTGAGCTCTGAGGCACCACTGAGCAGCCCGCATGTGCAGACGGGCATTCGGGGTCACATGTACCGTGGATGTCATGTGGCCCAGGAGCCGCATGAAGTGCCTGGCGGAGACCAGAGAATTGCTTTGGAACTGATTGGCCAAGTCCATCAATCTGTGGGCCCTGTCCTCGGGCAAGTACATTCTTGCCTGCAGGGTGTCTAATCTTGCCCCTATAAACTCTAGGTTCTGTGAGAGGAGCAAAGTGGACTTTGCGTAGTTTATGACAAAGCCCAGATGCTGAAGAAGAGAGACAGTGCGAAGAGTGGCTTGTCTGGCCTCCTGGAGAGACTGACCCCTGATGAGCCAGTCGTCCAGGTATGGGAAGACAAAAATTCCCTGATTTCTGAGATAGGCCACCACCACGGCCAGGCATTTGGTGAAAACCCTGGGGGCGGAAGTTAGGCCAAAGGGAAGTACTCAGTACTGAAAATGGTTTCCTCCCACCACAAATCTGAGATATTGCCTGTGGTCTGCATGGATGAGGATGTGAGTATAAGCATCCTTGAGGTCTAAGGAGCATAGACAATCTCCCTGCTGGAGGTAGGGCAGCAGTATCCCAAGGGTAAGCATCTTGAACTTTTCCCTCTCCAGAAACTTGCTTAGGTTTCGCAAGTCTAGGATAGGCCAGAGGCCTCCTGTCCTTTTTGGTACCAGGAAGTACCTGGAGTAGAAGCCTTGCCCTTCCAGGTGGTGAGGCACCGGTTCCACCGCCTGTTTCTTTAGAAGGCTTGCCAACTCCTGAAGGAGGAGGTTTCTGTGCAGAGGGAGTCTTGGGAGGCTCCCCTGGAAAGTAGGAGGGGGGTAGCTGGTGAAAGTGGAGCATGTAGCCCTTTTGGACTATGCTGAGGACCCAGGTATCTCCTGTGATGGCTGACCACCTGTAGGTGTACAGGGTCAGCCGACCTCTTGTGCTGAGTGGAGCCAGCTGTGGAGAAGAGGCTATGCTAAGAGATACTCCTGGAACGACTCGAGGAAAAGGGATTACAAAACTCAGCACTAGATTGGTGCAAATCCTACCTGACCAACAGATGGCAGCATGTAAGAACTGGCACCACAACCTCAGAACCGTTCGCACAAATACAGGGCGTACCACAAGGTTCCTCGCTATCAGCATTGATGTTTAACATACATGCAGCCCATATGCTCCTTAATCCGCTCCTTCAATGTAAACTGCCTAGTTTACGCAGACGATGTTCTACTTTACATGCCGTTTGCAACCGACCAGACAGACTTTTCCCCACTGACGGGGTGCTTCGACACAATAGCCGATTGGCTCCACATGCAAAATCTCCGAATAAACCACAGCAAGACAGATGTCCTCTTCATCACAAGAAACCAAGGCTTCACCCCACCTACTTCCTTAAAGGTGAAGAATGCCGAACTGATAGCAAAACCCACAATCCGATATCTAGGTGTTACCCTAGACCAACGACTAGACATGAAAACACACAAAAAAAACACTGTAAAGAAAATATACCACAAAGTTTGGACACTACGACACCTACGGCCCTTACTGGACCACGAAGACTTCCGAATATACCAAGCACTAATAATGCCCACATTTCGATTACACCAATGCAATACTATATAGCCTCTCGTAAGCATCACTGAACCCCCTTCAACTGGCAATGAATGCAGCTGCCAGGACCTTATATGGAATCTCAAGATCAGACCATATCACATCAATCCTGAAGAAACTCCACTGGCTACCAGTCCAAGCCAGAATATGCTTTAAAATACTAGTAATGGTTTTCAAGGCCATAAACAATCAACCCCGACCTCCATCACTGGGTTAATCCATCCAACACCCCCTAATAGGTCCAGAAGATCCACAGCTGTCAACACATTGATTATCCCTAAGGAAACAACGAAATGCACCCACACGAATCTAATAGAGCCTTCATGCTCTACGCACCGAGATGCTGGAATGCCCTCCCTACGACCATCCGAACAATCCCTGATCTGACCCAATTCAGGAAGGCGTTGAACCACCACCTATTCTTACAGCATTTCCCAGACAACAGCCCCTTAGGTCAGCTAGCGAACATGACCACCAAGCACCAAGACCCCCACGCCAGCACACCTGAGAGCAGCAAGCCCCAAGGCTGCAACCCCAACACCACTGCGCACAGCACAGCTATTATTTATTTATTTATTTATTTAACAGTTATTTATACACCGCTCTTTCCCTTGTTTCAAGTGCGGTTTACATGTAACAGTAGGTTAATTGGTATGAGATATACCAGGACATTTTACATAGAACAGATAATTATAAATTACAAGGAAAATTGTAACATTACAAGTATAACATATTAGAACATATATACATTGCTAGTTAAATTATTAATCATCATGTAAATGAGTGTGTAGTATGGTTAAATTAGTGTCGTTTATTTTTGAAAATAGGGTATATAATATTAAAAATAAATGTTAGCCTGTATCCCTTTGAGAATTCTGTTTTGGGAGTGTATTATAGTGTAATGTAAATAAGTGAGTTTTTAATTTTTTTTTAAATTCTTTTATGTCAGACAGTAGGCGAATGTTGTCAGGTAAATTGTTCCAGAGTATTGGAGCAGAGTGTGAGAAAGCTCTCTTATTGGTTTGTTTTCTGGCTATTAATGTATATTAATGTATATAATGTAAATAAGTTTGACAGTTACCCCAGTGTCCACCCAAGTTATATTTCCTGTTTTATTGTAAATACAATACAGTCTTGACTGCATTGTTTAAGCCACAGTTAAATGTACACCGCACTGATATTGAATAGCGCGGTATAGAAGAGAAATTAAATAAATAAATATGCTGTGAGAGTCAAAACCCCGCTCCCTGCTGTGCAGGAGCCGGAGCTGGCGGCTTGGGGTTCTTCTGCCTACAGGGCCCATGCCCCTGCCCCTTGGCCTGCTGGCCCTGTTGGGGAGCTGGAGAGGCCTGGTATTGAGGGTAGGATTTGTAGGCAGCACCCTTCCTCTGGAAAAAGGGCTTTTTTCCCGAGCCCTTCTTTTTATGAGAAGGGGCAGAAGTCTTCCTGGACAGGCTTGTCCTGGTGAGAGTCTGTCTCGATTTCCGCAGCCTTTTCAGTCATGGGCTTACCGAAAATGTTTTCACCTCGGTAAGGGACATCGACCAACTTGTCCTGCACCCATGGCTCCAGGTCTGAAGACTGTAGCCAGGCCTGACGGCGTGCACCGATGCCGGCCGCGGCTACCCGGGCCGAAGCCTCGAAGCCATCATAGGCTGCTCGAGAGATAAACTTCGAGCACTCTCGAATCCCTGTTGACAAAGCCTTGAACCTCTGCAAAGGTTCCTCGGAGAGGCCAGCTGAGAACCCAGCAATCTCCTTTGCCAGGTCTTGTAGGTACATGCCCATGTACAGCTGGTAGGTCTGGACACGGCAGGATAGCATAGAGCCCTGGAAGCACTTTCTACCGAGGGCATCCAGGTTCCGGGCCTCCCGGCCGGGGGGCACCAAGGAGTGCATCTTCTGACTCTTCAGACGGTGCATGGCCGATTCCACAACCATGGAGTGGTGCGGTAGCTGCGCCTTTTGGAACCCAGGGTTCTTACGGACTCGATAAATGGAATAGACCCGTTTGCTAAGAACCGGCATCGAGGCCGGTGCCTCCCACATACGAAAGAACAGCCGTTCCAGCATCGGAGGAACCGGTACAGTAAAGGCTTCCTTCGGAGGAAAATCATACTGGAGGGCATCGAGCTCCTCGGCTCGAGGCTCCTCCTCGGCGTCCGCAGGGAAGGCCAAGGCTTTGGCCATGTCCCTCACGAAGTCTGAGAAACGGGTATTCCTCCGGGAGGGACCGTCTCCGAGGCTCGGACTCTGGTGAGTCCGAAGGGATGCACCAGGTCCAGAAGGTGTCCAGGGACTCCTCGCCCTCCGTCTCCCACTCCGACTCCTCCGAAGAGGAATCGAGCGGCTTCGGCTGTGTGGGCCTCGGTGCCACCCGCCCTGACTCTGAGGGTATCGGCGTCGACGACCTCAGCCCAGCATGGGAGGTCGAGGGAGACCTTGACCGAGGATCGACTCGAGACTTCATTGACTCTAGGATCAGCTCGGTCTCCGGGGTCGACTTAGACGTCGAGGTCCCGGTGGTCGGGGCAGATGCACCGGTCAGACCAGCGATCAGCACCCGCTGCTGTTCCATGAAGGCAGCCAAACTGCTCTCCAAGGCCGTCAACATAAGTCCAAGCTCAGGAGACTCAGCAGCCCCCAGACTCGGGCCCCGACAGCGGATCCCCCAGAGGAGAGTCCACGAGGACAACTGCACTTACATGACTCGGGGACTCTGGCTCCACACGAGGTAGCTTGGAAGGCCTCTCTGACTCCGAGAGCCCGGAGCGGCGGTCAGGGCTACGCGACCTGGCCCTCGAGGAACCAGGAGCCTCCACAGACGCCACCCTCGCAAGCTTTTTCTTGCTTCTGTGCTCCTGGGTGGGAGACTCCCTTTCAGAGGAACCCCGACGGTGCTCAGGGCCGGACTCCCGAGATGTCGAGGCCTCTGACGGTCCGGGCCCGGCCGGACGCGGAGTCAGAGAAAATTCACTCACGTTGATGCTGACGGCTCCGAAGCGCCTTCGATGACATTTTGCCGCATGGGCCACAGGTCAGCGGGCCATGGTTGGGCCTGAGGCAGCAGTCATGTGTGTCGGTGAGAGACATAAGTTTCTTGCACCGATCACACTTTTTGAACCAGCTGGCAGCCATCGGGGGAAAAAGGGCCCCTGCAAGGTCAAATGACCAGGCTGCCAGTGAAAACACAATAAGAGCGCGAACATTAGTCACGAAGGACAAAAAATGAAAATCAAAACTCCGGACTCGACACCGGTGTACCGAGCCCAGGCGAGAAGGGAAACTGGTGTCGAACCAGATAAGACAACGCAAAAATCGTAGAAAAAAAAAACACCCTTTTTCCGGGCGACACAAACTCACGTCTGTCGGGCTCCACGGAAAAAGACAGACTGGGCAAGATGGCACCCTTGGGCAGGAAGGGGACCGCACATGCGTGCTGCATTTCCAAAGGCTTTTTTGAAAGCTGGGGAAATGCTCCGCACGGGGGCTCCGTCAGCGCCGTCACCCATATGTGAGGAGTGACTTCCTGTTTGGTCCTGGAGAATATCTGGGAACCCTCTAATTCGGAGGTTCTACCACCTCACTCAATTTACATGTCATCGATTTTAAACATTAGTTCCCTTCTCTCATTTTCTAGTCCAGTGGTTTTCAACCCAGCACTCGAATACTTAGCCAGTCAGGTTTTCAGGATAACCACAATGAATATGCATGATAGTTTATATATTATGAGGCAGTGCATGCAAATCTAGCATGAATATTCACCCTAAAAACTTGACTGGCTAGGTGTGTCCCGAGGAGTGGGTTGAGAATCCCTGTCCTAGTCTTTCCAATTTCATTCACATTTGATTGATCATGTCATCTACTCCTTCAGCTTAGTCTATTTCATTTCAACTCTCGCCCCCAACTCGCTGTCCTCCACATCCAGCATGTGATTACACTCAGACTCCACTGATGTCATACTTTCCAGCGACAGCAAGCAACTTCACCCATCCTGTGCACTTCACTTATCTCTGTATTTTGCCTTGTCAGCCAAGCAACTGCAATCTTCAATACTCGACAATATAAATTTAGGAGGATGTGATTAACTTGATGCTCTATTGTTTGCTTTTGTGGCAGTGCAGGTCAGAGTTCACCAGTTAAGCTTTTATTCATGTTGCTATCATCACTTCCTCCTTTCCTATATAGTCCTTTAAGACCCCTGGTCTTCCAAGAAGCATACTCAAAAAGCCATCCACTCTCTCCTTACTAGGGATACTCACATTGATACAGAACAGCGTTGTCATCCTGTGCAAGTAATTAGGATCATTAGACATGGCTAATACTTTGGGGATGGTGGTGATCTGTGCCCACTCCTTGCCAAATTTCTCCACCAACTTTTTCAGGTTATTGGTTGCTGCTTCACGAATGGCATAAACTAAGGAGAAACAAGCAAGTAAGATGAATTAGTGCAGAGGGACGGGAAGACAACTTTCACAGGCCACATTTCAGTGCTCTCAATTGTAAGGGCTAGGACTCTGACAGTTCCCTTCAACCTTCCACCTTATCTAGTGATTTACTTCTAGCAGTGCCTTTGGAACGGATATTTTTTCAAATGAGAGCCAAAGAGTAGCTCATAGGAGAAAAAGGTAGCTACCTGTAGCAGGTGCTCTCTGTGGAAAGGAATTAGTCCTCATGTATTGATGACGTCCCAATGGAGCCCTGTGTGAAAACACTCCCCAGCTTCTATAGGAAGCTTTTGGGAGACTCCTCCACACCTGTATGCCTCCTTCCTATCTGCCACCAAGACATCTTGATTCACTTTGATAAGACAGCAGTAGCAGAAGTAGGGAGAATAGAGGGCTGCAAGGACTAATTGCTGCTGTCCATTGAGAACATCTGCTATAGGTAACTACCTTTACTCTGTAGACAAGCATGAATGAGTCTCCAAATATGGAACTCCAAAGCTCAGGCTACTGAAAACCAAGGAGGCCGCCAAGACACCCAAAGGTAAACAACTGCAAAATGGTAAAAGGCTAGAACTCAACTATCAACTATGTACGAGGGTTGCTCAGAAAGTAATGCCCCACATGTTTTTTCTCAGTCCAGAATGAAGATAGAGATGTGAAATTGAAAGGGTATTAACTTGGAACTTCAAAGGACAAGTGTGTAATTTTACAGTCGTCCGACAAATAGCGAGGCAGTAGTGATCCTTCAAATGGCGTCTGAGTGACATACAGTACAAACAACGAGCTGTAAATGAATTCTTAGTGGAGGAGAAAGTAAGTGTGAGAAACATTCACAAACAGTTGTGTGCTGTGTATGGAAGTTCTGCGGTAGATAGGAGCACCATTGGACGACGGGTGAAGAGAGTAAAGGTTTCAGGAAGTGGTAAAACAGAACTGGAAGATCGGCCGCGGTCTGGGCGTCCTACCTCAGCCACCAGTCCAGACAAGTTGCAGCGCACTGATGACATTATTCGTGCGGATCGGCGCATCACGAGTTGGGATTGTCTATACAGTTTTCTGTCAGTAGAGGTAGTGTAATGGCAATTGACTCTTTGGGATAAAGACCTCCCCCTCAGCTTCAAAATGCTCCAACAAATCAGAGCAGATGTCTTTCCTTTGGCGTTTGTGTTTGGTTGTGAGACTTTGCAGAACCCATCTTGCATACACCTTTGAATATCCCAAAGAGTCAATAATTGCCATTGCACTACCTCTACTGACGGAAAGCTGTACGGACAATTCCCGACTCGTGATGCGCCGATCTGGACTGGTGGCTGAGGCAGGACTTTTTCTCCTCCACCAAGAATTCAATTACAGCTCGTTGTTTGTACTGTCACTCACAGACGCCATTTGAAGGATCACTACCGCCTCGCTATTTGTCAGACGACTGTAAAATTACACACGTGTCCTTTGAAGTTCCAAGTTACTACCCTTTCAATTTCACACCTCTATCTTCATTCTGGACTGAGAAAAAACATGTGGGGCATTACTTTCTGAGCAACCCTCGTACATAGTTGATAGTTGAGTTCTAGCCTTTTACCATTTTGCAGTTGTTTACCTTTGGGTGTCTTGGCGGCCTCCTTGGTTTTCAGTAGCCTCTATCTTCATTCTGGACTGAGAAAAAACATGTGAGGCATTACTTTCCGAGCAACCCTCGTACAAAATGAGTAAGTTTCTCTCTTCCCTTATTTTTTATTTTTGGTAGCCTGTACAGAATAGAATGGGCCTGAGGGAGGGGTATGGAGTTGGATTCTAATCCCCAAACAGACTCCGGAGTACAGATTGGCCGAAGTTGCTGTTCTGTGGGAATCCCCATCTAGGCAGTAGTGAGATGTGAGTGTGTAGACTGAAAACCACGTTGCAGTCCTGTAGATCTCTTCCATGGAGACCAAGTGCAAGTTGGTCACCGAAGCAGCCATAGCTCTGACATTATGAGCAGTGACATGACCATCAAGGCCCAGGCCTGCCTGGGCATAGCAAAAGAGATCCAGTCTGCTAGCCAAATTTAAAGAGCAATGGAAAAAGGCAGCCCCTAGCTTAATGGGGTAAAAAAAATAAGTTGGATAGACTTTCCATGTGCTTGTGACCGCTCCAAATAGAAGGTTAAGGCTCGCTTGCAGTCCAACATGTGTAATGCAGCTCCACCTTTGTGGGCTGAGGTCTCAGGAAGCATGTTGGAGAGCAACTGACTGCTTAAGGTGGAAATCCGTTTGTACTTCTGGGAGGTATTTAGAATGAGTATGGAGGACCACTCTATTATGATGGAATTTTGTGTAAGATAGATGAACTACTAGGGACTGAGGCTCTGTCACCCTGCATAATGAAGTGACCGCCACCATAAATAATACCTTCTAGGTCAAGAACTTCAGAGGACAAGAACTGAATGGCTCAAAGGGAGCTTTCATGAGCTGTACAAGAACCACACTAAGGTCTCAAATTAGGGTAGTCTCTCCAAATGGGTTAGTTTTGTGCATACTATAGCAGTTGTGAACCTGAGGCTTCAGGAGGAGAAGCAGCCCCCGCATGAAGCAAACGAAAGGACCTGCCTTCCACGACTCGATAAGCTCCAATTGCATGAGACAAACTGACAGAGTTCGACTTGAAGGACTAGACTTGAAGGACTAGAAAGGGGGACTGTTATTTCTGGAGAGAAATCTGCAACTGTGAGTATATACTTCTGGTAATTTTCTAAAAAGAATTCTTTGTATTAAAGCAGTCCAGCAGCGGGATGGGGGCTTTCCAGTCTTTTGCATTGATTGTCACATGTATGATTTTCTCCCAGTTGGTGAGAGGTCTTACGTGTGCACTAGGTGCAAGGAGCTCTTTGCTCTCAGGGAACAAGTCCATTCTCTAGAGGCTAAAGTAGCAGACTTGGAAAACATAAGACAGACAGAGAGGTACATAGACGAGACCTACAGGGATATAGTCCTGAAGTCCCACCTCCAGTCTGGCAGCACCCCTGTTGCCATGGAGGAGAGAGATCACGTGACAGGAGAGCACCACCCTGGTGTAGCAGGAAGTGATCCTGTAACTAGGACCTGTCCTCCAGGTGATGTAAAACCCTCTCGCACCGAGAAAGTTTCTCCAGGGCCATGTGCCCATAAGGGAAGGGTTAGGACAGCCGTTATAGTTGGTGATTCGATCATTAGGCATGTAGATAGCTGGGTGGCTAGTGCACGTGAGGATCGCCTGGTAACATGCCTGCCTGGTGCGAAGGTAGCAGACCTCACGCGCCACCTAGATAAGGTCTTAGACAGTGCTGGGGAGGAGTCTGCTGTCTTGGTACATGTCTGTACCAATGACATAGGAAAATGTGGTAGGGAGGTTCTGGATGCAAAATTTAGGCTTTTAGGTAGCAAGTTGAAATCCAGAACTTCCATGGTAGCATTCTCTGAAATGCTTCCTGTTCCACGCGCAGGACTCAAAAGGCAGGCAGAGCTCCGGAGTCTCAATGCGTGGATGAGACAATGGTGCAGAGATGAGGGTTTTGGACTTGTTAGGAACTGGGGAACATTCTGGGGAAAGGAGGGGCTCTTCCGAAGGGATGGACTTCACCTTAACCGGGACGGAACCAGGCTGCTGGCATTAACCTTTAAAAAGGAGATAGAGCAGCTTTTAAACTAGATATTAGGGGAAAGCCGACAGTCGCCCAAGAGCGGATGGTTCGGAAGAATGTATCCTTGAAGGATACTACCAAAAGCAGAGAGGTTCCACAAAAGAGTAAAGTAGCCCAAATGCCCTCAAGTATGGAGCAGACAGAGCTTAAAGATCCCAATTTACCCATGTCTAACAGTAGCCAAATTAACATGAATAAAATACATTCTCTAAAATTCTTGTATGCAAATGCTAGAAGTCTAAAGAATAAGATGGGAGAGTTAGAATATATAGCACTAAATGATAGGTTACATATGATTGGAATATCAGAGACATGGTGGAAGGACGACAACCAGTGGGACACTGTGATACCTGGGTACAAACTATAACGTAATGATAGAGCTGATCATATTGGTGGAGGGGTTGCGCTCTATGTTAGAGAGGGCATTGACTCAGAAAGGATTAAAGTTTTGCAGGAAACAAAATCTGCTGTAGAATCTATATGGATTGAAATTCCATATAAAAGGGGGAAGGCAATGGCAGTGGGGGTGTACTATCGAGCACCTGGCCAGAATGACCAAATGGATGATGAAATGCTCAAAGAAATCAAGGAAGCTAACAAAAGTTACAGCGCAGTAATAAAAATGGGTGATTTCAATTACCCCGGTATCGACTGGGTCAGTGTCACGTCAGGACATGCTAGGGAGATAAAGTTCCTAGATGAAATAAATGACTGCTTCTTGGAGCAGCAGGTTCATGAACCAACCAGAGGGGAAGCCATATTAGACCTAGTCCTTAGTGGAACACCAGATCTAGTGCAAGAGATAAGGGTGTTGGGGCCACTTGGCAATAGTGATCATAGCATGATCACCTTTGATTTAATTAGTGGAGGAGGGATAGTAAGGAAATCCACAGTACTACCTTTTAACTTTCGAAAGGGAGACTATGATAAAATGAGGAAAACAGTTAAGAAAAAACTAAAAGGAGCAGTTGCGAAGGTTAAAGACGTACATCAAGCTTGGGTGTTGTTGAAAAATACTATCTTGGAAGCCCAGACCAGCTGTATTCCACGCTTTAAGAAAAGTGGAAGGAAGTCCAAAAAACTGCCAGCATGGTTTAAAGGTGAGGTCAGAGAGGCTGTTGTTGCCAAAAAAGCATCTTTCAGGAAATGGAAAAAAGAGCCAAACGACGAAACCTGGAAACAGCACAAGCACTGGCAAGTCAAATGCAAGGCATTGATAAGGCAGGCAAAGAGAGAATTTGAGAAGAAGCTTGCTGCAGAAGCAAAAACGCGAAATAAAGACCTTTTCAAGTACATTCGTATCAAAAAACCTGTGAGAGAGTCAGTTGGTCCATTAGATGATAAATGGGTTAAAGGAGCACTAAGAGGCGACAAGGCGATAGAGGAGAGACTGAATGAATTCTTTGCTTCGGTCTTTACTGAGGAAGATGTAGGGATGTTACCCATGACTGATGTGGTATTTAAAGGTGCGGAAGAATTGAAGGAAATATCGATACATCGGGAAGATGTCTTACAACTATTAGATAAACTGAAGAGTAGCAAATTACCTGGGCCGGATGGTATACATCCAAGGGTGTTGAAAGAACTGAAATATGAGATTGCAGACCTGCTATCAGTAATCTGTGAACTATCATTAAAATCATCTCTAATACCTGAAGATTGGAGGATCGCCAATGTAACACCAATTTTTAAAAAGGGTTCCAGGGGTGATCCGGGAAACTACAGACCGGTGAGCCTGACGTCAGTACCGGGAAAAATGGTAGAAACCATCATAAAGAATAAAATTACTCAGCATGTAGATAGTCACAACCTAATGGGAGACAGCCAACATGGCTTTAGACAAGGAAGATCTTGTCTTACTAATCTGTTATGTTTTTTTGAAGTAGTGAATAAACAGGTGGACAAAGGTGAGTCGGTTGATATTGTGTATCTGGACTTTCAGAAAGCCTTTGACAAGGTCTCTCATCAGAGACTTTTGGCAAAACTAAAGAGTCATGGGATAGGAGGCAGTGTACTATTGTGGATCAGGAACTGGTTAAAAGATAGAAAGCAGAGGGTAGGGCTAAATGGCCAATTTTCCCAATGGAGAAAGGTGAATAGTGGTGTACCCCAGGGATCTGTGCTGGGTCCGCTGCTTTTTGACATATTCATAAATGACCTGGAAAGTGGAATAACGAGTGAGGTTATCAAATTTGCAGATGACACAAAACTATTTAAAGTTGTTAAAACCCAAGACGATTGTGAAAAATTGCAAGAGGATCTTGATAAATTGGAAGACTGGGCATCAAAATGGCAGATGAAATTTAATGTGGACAAGTGCAAGGCTATGCACCTAGGGAAGAACAACCCAAACTATGGTTACACGATGCAAGGTTCCACATTAGGAACCACCATACAGGAAAAGGATTTAGGCGTCATTGTGGATACCATGTTAAAACACTTGGCCCAGTGTGCAGCGGCAGCCAAGAGAGCAAATAGAATGCTAGGTATGATAAGGAAAGGAATGGAAAATAAAACAAAAGATATTATAATGCCTCTATATCGTTCCATGGTGAGACCGCACCTTGAATATTGTGTGCAATTCTGGTCGCCGTATCTTAAAAAGGATATAGCGATTTTAGAAAAGGTTCAGAGAAGAGCCACCAAAATGGTAAAGGGGATGGAAGGATACTCCTATGAAGAAAGGCTAAAAAGGTTAGGGCTCTTTAACCTGGAAAAGAGATGGCTGAGGGGAGATATGATAGAAGTCTATAAATTAATGAACGGAGTGGAACGGGTAAACGTAGATCGATTGTTTACGTTATCAGAATATAGAAAGACTAGGGGACATGAAATGAAGCTGCAGGGTAAACTATTTAAGACTAATAAAAGAAAATATTTTTTCACTCAATGTGTAATCAAACTCTGAAATTTGTTACCGGAGGATGTAGTAAAGGCTGTTAGTGTAGCTGGGTTTAAAAAAGGTTTGGACAAGTTCCTGGAGGAAAGGTCCATAAACCATTATTAAGAAGTGACCGAAGATATCAATGCTTGACCCAGTACAAGCATTGTGGAACTTGTGTCTCTTGGGGAAACTGCTAGGTACATATGACCTAGATTGGCCACTGTTGGAAACAGAATACTGGGCTTGATGGACCTTGGTCTGACCCAGTATGGCATATCTTATGTTCTTATGACTTGAATCCAGACTGAGAAATGTAGGAGATACACTACTCAAACAGTTTTTGTGTGGAACAGACAAAAGGATCTAGGGCCTGGCCCTCATAACAGACAGTAAAACCTCTTCCATTTGCAAGAGTAAGACTCTTGTAGAGTTGTCCTTCTGGCTTCCAGGAGGGCCTTCAGTCATCCCATCCAGCAGGTTAAGCTCAGACATCTGCCTCAACATCCATGCTGTGAGAGTCAAGGACAGGATGTTGGGGTGCAATATCGTCCCGCCATCCTGTGATACCAAATCTGGTGCATGGCCGAGTTAGAGCATCGCCTGACTGGAGAGCTGCGGCAGGAGGGGAAATCATGCCTGTCTGAGCCAGCAGGAAACAATGAGAATCATTGTGCCTCCATCTATCCTCGGGGGGGGGTCTTCAGAATGAGAGGTATTGGAGGATATGAATACAGAAGACCCTCATCCCAATGAAGGAGGAAAGCATCCAATGCTAGTCTGCTGTGTGATCTTACTCTGGAGTCAAACTGATCCACTTGGGCATCGTGCGGGGTCATAAACTAATTGAAGGGGTGTCCCACTTCCGAAAGATGAGAGATGCAAACTCTGTCCAGTGTCCACTCTGGTGGTTGAAGGACTCTATTCAGTCTGTCTGCCAAAGTGTTTTTATTTTGCCTGGCAGGTACATGGCTCTCAAGTCTATCCCATGCACAATGGTGAACTTCCACAACCTGACTGCTTCCCAAACACAGGAAGTACGAATCCATTCCTCCCTGCTTGGTGATGCAGAACATGATGAGCAGATTGTCTGTCTGAACTGAAAAATTTGGTTGGACAGTTGATCTTGGAAAGCCCTTAAAGCCACTGCTCCTAGTTTCAAGAAGTTGATCTGATGGAGACTTTCTTGGATGGACCAATCGCTCTGGGTGTGCAACCCATCAAGATGAGCTCCTCACCCCAGCTTGGATGAGTCTATCGTGAGAATGTTTTGGGGTGGAGCAATTTGGAAAGAAAGACCTTCAAGCAAATTTTGGTGGACTGTACACTGATGCAAAAACTGATGAGGGGCAGTTACCAACAGACTATCCCTGAGGTGACCTGTCGCCTCGGTCCGGCAGCCTCATCTGGATGCGTGCCAAGGGTGTGACATGCACTGTGGAGGCCACGTGGCCTAGAACAGTCAATATCCTGCGAGCTAATACCTGCTGACTCAGTTGAGTTTCTCACACTAGCGCTGTGAGAAACGGTTGTGTGGAAGAAGGCTCTTGCCTGAGTCATGTCGAGCAGGGCTCCTATGAACTCCTATTGTTGGGTGGGTTGCAGATGGGACTTGGAGGTAATTGATCATGAACCCTTGTAGCTCCAACACCCGAATGGTCAACTGTGTTGATTCTTAAACTCCCTCCAGAGTGGTAGCCTTGATCAGCCAATCGTCCAGATAGGGAAGAAAAACCCTCCCAGTCCAGAGGTACGAAACTACCACCATGTGGCATTTTGTGAATCCACGAGGCGCGGAAGCTAGGCCAAAGGGCAATACACTATACTGAAAGTGTTGGCCCCCCGGGACAAATTTGAGATACCTCCTGCGAGCGGGATGTATTTGTATGTGGGTATACACATCCTTCAGGATCCAGGCAGCACAGCCAATCTCCACTTTGCAGGTAAAGCAGTATGCCCAGAGAAATCATTCTGAACTTTTCTCTTGCCAAGTACTTGTTCAGACCTCCAAGATCTAGGATGGGACAGTATTCCCCCGTTTTCTCTGGGACTATTGTGGTAGCCAGGTAGCCTACACCTATAGCCAGTTAGCCTATAACTATAGACTAGGCCATAAGCCTGAACCTGGAAAATGACAGGCCTCAGAATTCAGTAGTGCTGAGACATAAAATTAAAAAGACAGAATTGAATATTACTTTAGAATGAAATGCTGCTATTGCAAGTTTGCACAAAGTGAATACAATGCCTGTATGTTAAATCGTTACTTCAGAATTGTTACTTACATATTTTAGGAGCTAGATATGACCTTGATGAAGGAAAGTAACCAGGTTTGAACCAAGCCATTGTTCAGCTAGCTAGAGAAAGCAGAGCAAAGGGCATAGATCCTGATTGGTCACATTTCGGGAAATGTCAGACCAATAGAAAGTTTGTAGAAATTAGCATAAGACCAATAGAATGTTTTCATGTATCAAAATGTTTTAGCTGTATAAAATGAACATGTTTCCGCTAAAGCTGGGCTCTGTCACTTTTAGACTGCCTTGTATACAATAAACTGGCTTGAACCTTGATAAAGACTCCTGGTATAATTGGTTTGGTGGCATTCAGCTGCTACACTATGAAGTACTTGGAAAAAGACCCCCAACCTCTTTGCTCTGGTGGCATGAGCTCAATCATGAGATCTGATAAGGTGGTGGTGATTTCTCTCTGAAGCAGTTCCTGATGCAGAAGGTTGAGCCGATGTACCCTCAGGGCAATTCGGTGGCAGTTCCAATGAGTAATTTGCAAGCGCTCTGGATGATGAGTCTGAGGTTATGAGAGGCCATTTGTAAGCAAACAGAGTGAAGCATCCGTCGACCGGATGGTTCCCACTTAGAGTAGATGGAAGAGTGGCTATGCTCTGAAGAAACCAGTCAAAATCCCATCCTGGGTTTTGTCTGAGGAGCCAGATGGGCCCCCCCTTCTAGGGCTTCTCCTGATGCTCCTTTGGCAAGGGTCCTGTGTGGGCCAGGAGGTCTGGGTACCAAAGCACCTACAAGAGTAGTAGGTCTTTTTCTAGCTGCCACCCTGATACCCCCTCCAATAGGGGGCGTGTTCAGAAACGCCTGGAAAGCCTAGTGTGAGTCATCTGCTGCTTTCTCGAGGAAGCCAGCCTTCTTTCTCCTTGACCTGTTCACCAAAAAGATTCTTCCCGGCACAGGTAGTCTGCCAGCTTGTTCTGCACAGATTGTTCTAGGTCTGATGACTGGTGCCTGGCGAGTCTGTTGGCACCAATGCTATATGGCAGCATTTCTAGATGCCATTTCAAAAATATCACAGGTAGCCCATACCATGAACATAGTGCAGCCTCTGCCATGGGCCACCAGGGCACAATATTGTTCGTTTCTCTGGGGCCAAAAACTAGGCCAGATCGACAAAGTTGCACATGATGTTCTTCAAGAACATACCCATGCAGAACTGGCAAGTGGCCATGCAGGTGATGAGCATGGAACTCTGCAAACACTGTCTCCTAAAGAGTCCAATGTCTGAGCCTCCCTACCGAGAAATGAGTCTTGGTACACTTGATCCTCTAGGGTGGATTCAACCACCAAAGAATAGTGTGGATGCTGTAGCATCTTGAACCCAGGAGCCTTCTGAACTCTGTACATGGAGACAAGCCTTCTACTAACCAGAGGCACAGTGAGGGGGGTTCACCCACATTCTCATCTGTATCCTCTGCAGGATGCAGTGCACAGGCACTGTCACTGCCTCCTTAGGGGCAGAGGAATACTGCCGGATAAAACTCTTCTGCCCTGAGCTCCTCCTCAGTCTCCAAAGAAAATGGAATGACCTTGGTTACATCCCTCACAAATTCCTGTAAAGTCATGTCCTCCAGAGGGGATCTGCACCGCTCATAAGGTGGAGAAGGGTCTGACAGGAGTTCAAGGGACCTGCCCTCTGACAAGTCCTAGGATTCTACGTCAGTGACCCAATCTTCTAAGTCAGACTCGGTGAGGAAGTCAAAATACTTGCAAGTCTCTGCCTGGATCTCCCCTAGGGATGATGATACACCAATGTCTTTCTAGAATGAGGGCGCACTGGTTGCCAAGACACTAGATAGGGATATTGGCCAGGCAGGAATCAGTGTCTGGGTCCTTTGATGTACCGATGTTGATGCTTCTCCTGCACGTAGGGTGCATCTCAAAAAATGGCTGCACAATGGCCAATGTCAATACAGCCTACAGTGAGGTCCCGGCATGTTGAATCGCTAGCAGCACTGTGATGTGTTTGAGTGCTTGCAGAAAGCGCTTCTCCATGGCTGCCGATTCCAAACGCTGTGGGGCCTGAGCAACTTCGACATGCATACCTGGTATGTGTAAAGGGATACTTATTTATTTTATTTATCAGGTTTTATATACCGCTTTATCATTTCAATCAAAGCGGTTTACATTGTAACTTAAACTTAGTAATGTACATTAAACAGGGATATTGATAACCCTCCATTGCCTCAGAAAAATCCAAGTTAGGTGACTTACTCAAGGCCACAAGGAGTGCTAGTGGGAATCAAACCCTGGTTTCTGGGTTCCCAAGCCAGTGCTCTTAACCATTAGGCTACTCCTCCACTCCATCGGCAGTTGTTGGTAGGCTGTCAGTACCCCTCCGATGTCCTGGACAATGAGCATTCAGGGCACCTTTGAGGGGCACTCACATGGACCCCCATCACTCTCAAAGGGCTCTGATGCACCAGAGCCCTCACCCGATGTTCAGCATGCTCACTTCTCGCTGAAGATGCAGCCGAAATCCTTCCTAGTCTTCGGTGCAGATCAATCGACAGCTGATGGTCTGGGACACTATGGGCACTCGGCTCCAATAGAGCTCTAGAGCTCCTTGATGCCAATGCACTGCCAGAGTCTGATGCAGCCTTGGAAGCTAGAGAGACCAATGCAGTTGATGCCAAGGCAATGGATTGGACTTCTGAGCACCAAAAAGTGATTTGCGCTGCTTCTCATGACTCCCGAGCCTATTTTTATCATCTGCAAACGAATTATAAAAGGGCTGATTAGGTCTGAGGCACTGAAGGCACAAATCATGAGTATCCATGGCGGATATGGTCCTAGAGCACTTGGAACATTTTCTTTTTAACACTACAGAATCTCTATGGATGAAATTCTATGTAAAAAGGGGAAGGCAATGGCAGCGGGGATGTACTACCGACCGCCAGGCCAGAATGAACAGATGGATAATGAAATGCTAAAAGAAATCGGGGACACGAGCAAAAATTACAACACAGTAATAATGGGTGATTTCAATTACCCCGGTATCAACTGAATCAATGTCACTGCAGGACATGCTAGGGAGATAAAGTTTCTAGATGCAATAAATGACTGCTTCTTGGAGTAGCTGGTTCACCATGGCCTGGTCCAACTGAATCTTCAGCAGGATTTGTGGAACCAGCTGAGTGGGAGGATATGCATATAGTAGACTCCCCCATCCACAAGAAGAGAAAGGCACTGGCCACAGCTCGGTCCCTGGACAGTATCCGGAAGGAAAAGCAAGGCAACTGAACATTGCTGGGTCTGGCGAAGAGGTCCATCATTGGAGTCCCCCAATACCATACGACAGAGAACCATGGCCAGGTTCAGATACAACTCATGCAGCTGAAGTACCCTGCTGAGCCTGTCCGCCACCGTCTGTCAGAACATTCTCATGCCCCTCGCCATGGCAGAGGTCCAGATGTGGACGACCTCCCAGAATAGGAGGTATGAGCCCATGCAACCCTGCTTGTTGAGGCAGAACATCACTACCTCGTTGTCTGTCTGGATGAGGACCATCTGGTTAGACAGTTGGTTCTGGAACACTAAGGATGTTTGCCACTATCCGAAGCTCAAGAAAGTTGATCTGCTGCAGGCTTTCCTCCTGCATCCAGATGCCCTGGGAGTGGAGACTATCGCAGTGGGCTCCCCACCCGAGCTTGGAGGTGTTCGAGGTGAGGATGCTCTGGACCAGCAGGTGACCCACACACGATCGTCTAGGCAACCCACGGCTTGTGACCACTGAGCACCGAGGGACCACTGTGCCTGCTGCATTCGCAGGCAGGTGTCTGGGGTAATATGGACCATCAAGGCCATGCGACCCAAGAGCAGTAGCATGAGGCGACTAGGAATCATAAGGAAAGGAATGGAGACAAATGTTCCATGGTGTGACCACATCTTGAATATTGTGTGCAATTCTGGTCACCATATCTTAAAAAGGATATAGCAGAATTAGAAAAGGTACAGAGAGCCACCAAAATGGTTTATATTTATTAAAATTTGAATGAGCGCCCTTCATAAAACAGCAGAGCGTTGTATAAACTAAGGTCAAAATTAGAAACAAAGGCAGAAAAGAATGCCAACAAAAACAGGAAAGAGTTAACAACCATACTAAGGAGAAGAGACAGCTGGGTGGGTGAAAAGAAGGAAGGGAGGAAGGAGAGAGCACTAATTATGAGGGGAGGTGGTTATGGGCTATGGTAAAAAGATGAGCTTTCAGGAGGGCTTTGAACATAGGGTATGAAGGTTTCAAATGCAGAACAGAGGGGAGGGGGGCATTCCAAAAGGCAAGAACATGAAAAGCTGAAGAGCCTGGGAAACAAGAGGCGAGGTGAAGACTGTTTGCATGAATGCTACGGAGGGTATGGTGTGGAAAGTGGAAAAATAAGATAACCGGGGGGAGGGGGAGGGACCAGTATGGAGTGCATGAAGGACTAAAGTAAGGATCTTGTATTGCGGACAGTATTTGATGGGTAACCAGTGATGGTGAACTAGAAGGGGTGAAACATGATACCTGTGTGAGAATGCGTACAGCGGTATTATGGATGACTTGCAGATGATGAATCCGAAACGTAGATCAAGAGAGATTGCCACCAAAATATCACCACAATCGTGAGAGGCATGCAATTCGCTAAGGATAGTGTCAGTGCTATGCCCAGGGCAAAAAACAGATTGGCAGGGTGAAGGGCTTGAGTAGAGTCCAGAAATAAGGAAAGCTGGGAAATTGTTTTCCAGTAATTTCAAAAGAAAAGGAAGAGTAGACTCAAATTCATTAGCGGAGGATATAGTAAAAGCTGTTAGAGTAGCTGGGTTTAGAAGGCTTGGACAAGTTCCTGGAGGAAAAGTCCATAAACAAATATTAAAAAACGACCAGAAAAATCCATTGCTTACTCCTGGATGAGAATTGTGGATTCTGTGTACCTTTTTGGGAACCTGACAAGTACCTGTGACCTGGACTGGCCACCGTTGGAAACAGGATATTGGGCTTGATGGACCTTGGTCTGACCTGGTATGACATTTATGTTTTTATGTTCATTGCTTTATAGGAAAGGCTGATCAAAGCCATATTTTATTATATGAATATGACTAACTGGAAGACCCATTACAGAAAAAGGCATGGACTGAGGGGGTTAAAAAAACCACACACTATAGGGGTACAGTCAAAAATACAAAGTTCTCATACACCTCTTCTAATATGGGCTATTTTTTAGTAAGTAAAAGATCTTGTACTTCTGCACGCACCATGATCCACCAGCCAGGCCATGCACAGAGAGTTCAGTTTTTCATCAAAGAATTCCACACCCTGGTAACAAAGGTAAGCAGAGAAAAGATAACAGGTTTTTAAACACATCAAAAGAGTGCCTGGCTATATTATACTTAAGAGTTTTCCCATGTAAGTTCTTTGTGTTACAATCTCTCTATATAAATTTGCTGTTTGTGTGTCACTCTCAATCATGCCCCAAAAGACTAAGTATACGGAACTGATTTTGTATCAGGATACACCCTTCATATCCCACTGAAGATTGGCCCTTAAACCTTTATTAAAGATGAAATACAATAAGCAGCCAAAAATCCCATGGAACACAGATTAAGTTTTGAACATTCCATGTAGGTAAAAACATGTTTACATCTATAAAACAGTCTTCTGAAAGTTGACCAGACTCCATATGACTACTGTCAACCACTGGGAAGAATGCATATTCTGCTCCACAGTATCGGTGTGTCCAGTCACTGAAAGAGGACCCAGAGGCAGCTGAAGGTCAGGGAAATGGTGTAGATAATTTAGGCCCCTTACAATCCTATGTAACAAGGTCTCTTCCAATTCTATTTTTAAACTATTTGTCTATCAAGCCCAATTAGAAAGCAAATAAATTTCTTTTCCTTTTCGTTTACTATTAGCCTTCTTTTATTGAATTTTATTGTACACCACCTTGGTTATTGTAGAAAGGCGGTTTTTATCAAATGAAACATAAAACCTAATGCTAAAGGCTTCATTCTCACCAGCTGCCCTGCCAGAAGGGGCATATATTCGATGATTGCCAACCTGACCCGCCACTTAGCATCCTCTGCCAACTCCACAATTGCAGGTAGTAGGGACTGAGAAAGCTGCCGTATGCCAATCACCTCATTCACACAATCTAGGTTAGAGATGATGTTCAACCGCACCTCGGGACACTGCAGAAGGAGAAGAAATGCTGGCATGATGATTAGGGTTTATAGAAAAGATCATTTAGTATAAAATAGAATCATTAGCATACATGCAGCAGTACAAGATCATCCAAGGACCGACTCAAGGCAGGTTAAGTTGAAGCAATTAGCTTTGAGTCTGTGCGTGTAGTAAACAAATGGCACCAGATTTTCCAAAGTTGCCTTCTAAATCAGCAGCAGTCTAAACAGCATTGATGTGTATCCTTGAAAGGCAAAATCCTTCCTTAAACTAAACAAATATTAAGATACAGAAATTCCTGTCAAAAAATGTTTAAGGATGCTGTTGGTATATAAGCACACTACTCACCTCATCCTTGAGTTGGGCCAGGAAGAGTGGCAAGAGGTGCTCAATGGTGTTGTCCTTGCCCAGGATGGGCGAGAGACCCATAATCACAGAGGCCAGGGCAGATTTCACGTGCTGGTTGGCATCTGAAACAAGTTCCTAAATGAAACAGAGGAGACTGCTATAGTTGAGGTTACTGTACAGAAGATGCAAGGTACAGCTCTGTTTGGAAGCCCTGATATTCACTTGTAAATATCTATTCCAATCTCTAGCTGTTCTCAGCAGTGTACAAAACATAAAATCTCAGTCATATACAACACAAATAAATTCAATAAAATACATCATAACCTATGCCGAAATGCCATCAGGAAAAGCTTGACTAAATAAGGTGACCTTCAATTTTCTTCTGGATGTGGAACCAGATAGGGAGTCAGTGAAGTGACTTGAGAAGATGAGTTACATGAGCAAAGCGACACTGGCAGAAGATAAGCCGTTCAGCCGAGTTTTGAATAGACTGAAGAGGAGAGAGATGATTCAGAGGGAGACCAGCGAGGAGCAGGATACAACAGTCAAGGCAAGAGATGACTAGTGAACATAAGATATGTCAAACTGGGTCAGACCAAGGTCCATCAAGCCCAGTATCCTGTTTCCAACAGTGGCCAATCTAGGTCATACGTACCTAGCCGTTTCCACAAAAGACAGGTTCCACAATGCTTGTACTGGGTCAAGCATTGATATCCTGGGTCCCTTCTTAATAATGGTTTATGGACCTTTCCTCCAGGAACCTGTCCAAACTTTTTTTAAACCCAGCTACACTAACAGCCTTTACTACATCCTCTGGTAACAAATTACAGAGTTTGATTACACGTTGAGTGAAAACATTTTATTAGTCTTAAATAGTTTACCCTGTAGCTTCATTGCCTGTCCCCTTGTCTTTCTATATTCTGATAACGTAAACAACCAATCTACGTTTACCCGTTCCACTCCGTTCATTAATTTATAGAGTGGATAAGGATCTTAGTAGTGTGAGTAGAAAGGAAGGGACAAGTTTTGCTGTTTTCAGAAAAAAGTGGCAGGATTTAGCTATCTGTTGGATGTGCACAGAGAAAGTAGAGTCAAAGATGACCCCAAAGTTGCAAGCTGAGGAAACAGGGAGAAGCGTAGTGTCATCCACAGAAATAGAGAAGGGAGGAAGGGGGAGGCGCATTTAGGGGTAAAGATAAGGAGCTCAGTTTTAGCCATGTTCAATTTCACACAGTGGGAAGACATCCAGGCAGCAATGTCAGATAAGCAGGCAGAGATCTGGGACTGCATTCAAAGAGAGATTTCAGGTGCAGAGAGGTAAATCTGAGAGTCGTCAGCATAAAGATGATACTGAAAAACATGGGAAGAAAAAGTACACCAATGTAGAGAGAAAAAGAGAGGTCCCTGAGAGTATACCAATTGAAAGAGGGATGGCAGTTGAGGAAGATCCACCAGAATATACACTAAATGTGCAATGGGAGAGATAAGAAAATCAGGACAGAACAAAGTTCTTAAATCCAAAGGAGGACAGGATATAGAGGAGAAGGTGGTGATCAGTGTCAAAGGCAGCAGAAAGGTAAAAAAGGATGAGGACTGAGTAAAGGCCCTTCGATTTGGTGAGGAACAAGTCGCTGGAGACTTTGGCAAGAACCATTTCTGTAGAATGTAGAGGACGAAAGCCAGACTGCAGTGGATCCAGAAGAGCCTGAGAGGAAAGAAAGTCAGGACAGCAGCGGTGAACAGCTCGTTCAAGCAGTTTTGAAGCAAAGGGGAGGCAAGAGATAGTCAGATAGCTGGAAGGACAGATAAGGTCTAGTGAGAATTTTTTTTTTAAGTAGAGGTTTGACCACAGCATGTCTGAAAGCCACAGGAACAGTTGCAGTGGAAAGTGATATGTTAAGGATATGAGAAATGGAAAGGATGACTGTGGAAGAGATAGAGCTTAATAGACAGGTGGGAATGGGATCAGAGGAGCAGGTAGTCAATTTGGTTGCAGGGCAACCAGTTATGGGATTGTAATGAGAATGTGTAAAAAAAAATTCTTGCACCTAGTATGACCAAATTCTGTACTAACTACAATGGCCACAGTCACCATTGGCAAACCAAACAATGAGTTGCAATACTCTAAAGGTATTAATATAAGCTGCTGCAAATTTAACCTAAGATTGAAACCCTTATCAGATCTGTTCAATCTTCATATAATCAAATGAGACCTTACCTGCTAATTTTCTTTAAAGTCCCAGCACATAAAACCATACGCATGGATTTATACTTAGTTGTTGTCCATAACAGCCACACTGCCTTGGGGCGCATAAAGTGACATTTTACTTAACAGTTAATGTCTTTTCCTTGAGTACTGATAAGACCATTCCAGACAAGCGCATTGTGCTCCCCTACCAGCAGATTGGTGGAGACAATGTCTGTAATAGATTATGCTATTTCCAAGTTTGTTTTCCTTGTTCTATGTAATATGTTCAGTTACATTGTAAACCGCTTTGACCAGTGGATAAAGCGGTATAGAAAGTTAGATCTATCGATCTATCAATCACTAATGAAAAGCACCCCATGCCTCTATTCGCCTCAGCCACCAGAGGTCCCTTCCATATTCATCCCAAAACCTATGGGACAAAACATGGCAAGCATCACACCACCTCTATCGTGGGCAACAAGGAGTAAACAACAGAAGAGAACTATGTACAGGAAAGCAGAAATAGAAAGCTGTCTGTAGAAGATGAACCTGCAGAGCCAAATATAAAAATCATATCTGACCCAATGGAACCGTAGCAAGTCTCAAGGAAAGGACATTAACAGTAAGTAAAATGTCACCTTCCATATTATCTTGCTAGACCAGTCTAGACAAGCTAAGATGTACCAAAGCTACAATTCCACTGGGCAGGAAGACAAAGCGGTACGCAAAACCACAGAGCCACATGCTGTGGTCGCCCATATGTGGCTATCCAAATGGTAATGCTTGACAAAAAAGTGGAAAATGATGCCCATATTGCTGCCCAACAAATGTCTGCAAGGACTACTGAGCTGTGCTCCGCACACGACACTTATGCTCAAGAAAAATGGGCATGCAAACCCTCTGACACTGGCAGGTTCCACAAAAGATATGCTGGGGCATTGCCCTACCATTAAACAAGGGGACCTAAGAAATCCACTGCTTGACCCAATATAAGCATTGTGGTACCTGTGTCTTTTAGGGAAATTGCTAGGTATTTGGACCTAGATTGGAAACAAGATACTGGGCTTGATGGACCCTGATCTAACCCTGTATGGCAAATCTTATGTTCTTAATCTAGCATCCTAAAGCCAACTTGGCTACCACGTCACCCTTGCATGGTCTAGCAAAAAGCACAAAAAGATGGACAGACTTACGAAGGGAATTTGTAACGTCCACATACAGGAGAAGCACCCTCTGAAAGATCTCTGTTTTTCCCCCAACACTGCTCCTTAGAGGAGGAGGGCCAGTAGACCATCTGGTTCACATAAAGGGGAAAAAAATCACCTTAGGCAAGCGGGAAGGCACAGGCAAAATGAAAACAGCCTCTTTAGAAAAGACAGATATGGATCTCAGCAAGAGCCTGCAGCTCAGAAATCCGCCTTGCAACAACCAACAGCCATCTTAAGAATCAAATCCTTCACAGTAGCATGCTTCAACTGCTCAAAAAAGGCAACACAATCAGGGCCCTAAGCACCAGACACAGATCCCAGGAGGGCATCACAGACTGGAAAGGACGACACTGAAGCCAAATCCCCTAGAGAAAGTGCGAGACATCCAGGTGCAAGGCTAGAGATTACCAGCCACAGGACCTCTGAAACAGGCCAAAACTGCCACTTGAACTTTCAGGGAGCTAAGAAAGGGACTTTCTCCCAGCTGTCCTGAAAAAAAAAAAAGGCCAACAGAGGGCACCTTGGTTATCTTAGGAGCCAAATGCAAAGTGCTGCACCATTGCTCTGAGGTACCAAATCCACACATATGCTAACTTGGTAAATCTCTTCCAGGTTTCAGAGTAGAGACCACTGCTGGAGAGTAGCCCTTATATGCAAGCTGTATCCTTACAAGAGCCAAGCTGTAAACGAGAAGTGAACCGGGTCCTCTAGGACGATTGATCCCTGCTGCAGTAGGCCCCGAGATGGAGGCAACTGAAAAGGGAGAGCTTGCAGGAGCTGCGTCAGATCACTGAACTACGCTCTCCTCAGAACAATTCTGCTTGGGTGGACAAAACAAATGCCCCACCAGGGGCTATGGAGAAAATACATACTGCAGATGCTGACTAGACTAAGGCTGGATTAGGGCATCAACACCCTCTGACCTCACCTGGTGACTGAAGCAGCAGCAAATGTTGGCACTGATGGGTTACCAGCAGATCCATTTTGGGGCGATCCCAGCAGCAATCAACTGAAACACCTCCAGACTCAATTTCCATTCTCCAGGATCCAGAAAGTACTGGCTGAGGTAGTCTGCACAGAAACTTGGTATACGATATAATGTTAGAATAAAAATCGCATCTTCTTGCCTTAACTGAAAGCTGACTTAAAGAGTCAGATACAGCTATTCTGAAGTAAGCTTGTCTAATAGGTTACTCTGCTACTGCAAAATCCCCTCAATAGGGAAGAGACCACCACCTGTCCACCAATCTGCTTCACCCTCTGTCCCAGAGCCATGAAGTCACGTTTGGTATGTTCAGAGGGATAACTGGCAGTATCATTTGTGCCGACAGATGAGCAACATCAGGTAATAGGCTTGAGTCTCGGAAAACTCTAACATCTCGGATTCTGGTACCTGGCAGACAGCATACCTCTCTGGACATCAAGTCTGGTCGGCAGATGGATGCCTCAGTACCCCTCAGAAGAGAGTCACCAACCACCACAACCCTTTGCTTCCTTGTGGTCACAGATTCTGCAGATTTCGGGTGCTCAAGCTTTGGTTCTTCCCTTTCCTCAGATACTTTCACCTCCTCCACTTCCAGGGCTGTATAATGGTTCTTCAATTCAAGGGCTGAAGGAGCAGGGATTGGTGTTTCTGCAGGCCCTGGTGACTCATGTCCAACCTTTATCATTCTGTAGGCTCCCATCTCCTCTGCTGGAGAGCTTGGATGTTTCAAGAAGCTCTGCTGGAGAGCTTGGATGTTTCAAGAAGCTTCTCATCAATGTATTTCTCACCGTCTTGAATGCTCCTCAGCATCGCCACGCGTTCTCTGAGCTCCTCCACTTGTTTCCTGAGAGCTTTAGCATGCAGGCAATTCTGTACATGGAACCGATCCTTCTTTGTCTGGACAGAGGTAGAAGCTGTAACGGGGTCAATAGCTTTGGCAATACGATTTCTTTCAGCGTTTTATGATCCATCTGTTCATTCTGACCAGTTGGTCGGGTAGTACACCCACATTGTCACCGCCTTCCCCTTTTTATATGTAAATTTCCAACCATAGAGATTCTACAGTCTATTTTGTTTCCTGAAAAACTTTAATCCTATGCGACTCAGAGCCCTCTCTAACAAAGCACAACCCCTCCACCAATTTGATCTACTCTATCATTGCAATACAGTCTGTACCCAGGTATTACAATGTCCCAACGGCTGTCTTTCTATCAGATGTCCGAGATGCCAATCATACCTAACCTTTCATTATATATTCTAGCTCTATCTTATTCTTTTTAGACTTCTAGCATTTAAGAACATAAGATATGCCATACTGGGTCAGACCAAGGTCCATCAAGCCCAGTATTCTGTTTCCAACAGTGGCCAATCTAGGTCATATGTACCTAGCAGTTTCCTCAAGAGACACAGGTTCCACAATGCTTGTACTGGGTCAAGCATTGATATCCTGGGTCCCTTCTTAATAATGGTTTATGGACCTTTCCTCCAGGAACTTGTCCAAACCTTTTTTAAACCCAGCTACACTAACAGCCTTTACTACATCCTCTGGTAACAAATTCCAGAGTTTGATTACACGTTGAGCGAAAAAATATTTTCTTTTATTAGTCTTAAATAGTTTACCCTGTAGCTTCATTGCATGTCCCCTAGTCTTTCTATATTCTGAAAAGGTAAACAATTAATCTATGTTTACCTGTTCCACCCTGTTCATTCATTTATAGACTTCTATCATATCTCCACTCAGCCGTCTCTTTTCCAGGTTAAAGAGCCCTAACCTTTTTAGCCTTTCTTCATAGGGGTATCCTTCCATCCCCTTTACCATTTTGGTGGCTCTTCTCTGAACCTTTTCTAAAATCGCTATATCCTTTTTAAGATACGGCGACCAGAATTGCACACAATATTCAAGGTGCGGTCTCACCATGGAACGATATAGAGGCATTATAATATCTTTCGTTTTATTTTCCATTCCTTTCCTTATCATACCTAGCATTCTATTTGCTCTCTTGGCTGCCGCTGCACACTGGGCCGAGGGTTTTAACATGGTATCCACAATGATGCCTAAATCTTTTTTTCCTGGGTGGTGGTTCCTAATGTGGAACCTTGCATCGTGTAACCATAGTTTGGGTTGTTCTTCACTAGGTGCATAACCTTGCACTTGTCCACATTAAATTTCATCTGCCATTTTGATGCCCAGTCTTCCAATTTATCAAGATCCTCTTGCAATTTTCCACAACCCTCTTGGGTTTTAACAACTTTAAATAGTTTTGTGTCATCTGCAAATTTGATAACCTCACTCGTTATTGCACTTTCCAGGTCATTTATGAATATGTCAAAAAGCAGCGGACCCAGCACAGATCCCTGGGGTACACCACTATTCACCTTTCTCCATTGGGAAAATTGGCCATTTAGCCCTACCCTCTGCTTTCTATCTTTTAACCAGTTCCTGATCCACAATAGTACACTGCATCCTATCCCATGACTCTTTAGTTTTGCCAAAAGTCTCGGATGAGGAACCTTGTCAAAGGCTTTCTGAAAGTCCAGATACACAATATCAACCGACTCACCTTTGTCCACCTGTTTATTCACACCTTCAAAGAAACATAACAGATTAGTAAGACAATATCTTCCTTGTCTAAAGCCATGTTGGCTGTCTCCCATTAGGCCATGACCATCTACATGCTGAGTAATTTTATTCTTTATGATGGTTTCTACCATTTTTCCCGGTACAGACGTCAGGCTCACCGGTCTGTAGTTTCCCGGATCACCCCTGGAACCCTTTTTAAAAATTGGTGTTACATTGGCGATCCTCCAATCTTCAGGTATTAGAGATGATTTTAATGATAGTTCACAGATAAATAACAGGTCTGCAATCTCATATTTCAGTTCTTTCAACACCCTTGGATGTATGCCATCCGGTCCAGGTGATTTGCTACTCTTCAGTTTATCCAATAGTTGTAATACATCTTCCCGATGTATCGATATTTCCTTCAATTCTTCCACACCTTTAAATACCACTTCAGCCATGGGTAACATCCCTACATCTTCCTCAGTAAAGACCGAAGCAAAGAATTCATTCAGTCTCTCCGTTATCGCCTTGTCACCTCTTAGTGCTCCTTTAACCCCTCTATCATCTAATGGACCTACTGACTCTCTCACAGGTTTTTTGCTACGAATGTACTTGAAAAAGTCTTTATTTCGCGTTTTTGCTTCCGCAGCAAGCTTCTTCTCAAATTCTCCCTTTGCCTGCCTTATCAATGCCTTGCATTTGACTTGCCAGTGCTTGTGCTGTTTCCAGGTTTCGTCGTTTGGCTCTTTTGCATATAAGCATTTCAGAGGTTATATATTAGTCATATTAATCTGGTTATCAGTTGATAGATGAAATTCGGAATCTTTCGGCTCTGCACTGAAGGACATCTGGGTTACTTTTAACTCTGATGGAACATCTGTTGGGACACTAACTTCCCTGTTTTGCTAGCATCCTTCAAGGATACATCCTTCTGAATTATGCACTCCTGGGCTACTGTCTTTCCCCTATAATTTAGTTTAAAAACTGCTCTCGTCCTTTTTTAAAGGTTAATGCCAGCAGCCTGGTTCCATCCTCGTTAAGGTGGAGCCCATCACTTCAGAAGAGTCTCTTCCCTTCCCCAGAATGTTGGCCAGTTCCTAACAAATTCAAAATCATCCAGGTTGGGGAAGACAAACACTTCCTGCATCTAGAGGTAAAGTGTAGTTACTCACCTGTAGCAAGTGTTGTCCGTGAACAGTGGGAATAAGTCCTCACATATGGATGACATCCCCTGATGGCGTCCCACTCAGGAACGCTCCCCAGCTTCTACCAGAAGCTTCTGGGAACCTCCATCATGCAAGCATGGCTGCCTTCCTGCCTGCTTTGGCACCATGTTATCCTCTGTAGGATACAAAAGCTAGTAGCCAAACTCCTCCTTTAAGGGGAGGTGGCATAGTTGTGAGGATTTATTCCTGCTGTTCACGGAGAACACCTGCTACAGGTGAGTAACTATGCTTCCTCCATTTACAAGCAAGAAGTCCATCCTCACATATGGGACTCCCAAGCTACAGGATACTGAACACAAAAACACCCAACTAGGGCAATAAGAAACAGAGAAACAGCATGTGTAGTCCCTTCTCTGGGACTCAAACAATTCAATGTCCACAGCAGGCATCCATATCAGGATGACTCTTTCAGTAGCCTGGACGGACAAAAGGACCGATGGGAAGGAGTTTTAAGTTAGAAACAGATGCCGGAGTACAGTTTGACTGAAGTTACTGTCACGTTGGGAATCCTCATCCAGAAAGTAGTGGGCAGTAAAGATGCGACAGCCCTGAAAATCTCCTTTGTGGAGAAAGACTGCAGATTGGCAACAGCCCAGACATTGTGGGCTGTGACATGACCCCTGAGATGGAGACCTGCCTGAGCATAGGCAAAGAAGTGCAATCCACCACGCAAACGGGCAGCGTGCGTTTGAGACAGCCATGCCCATCTAGCTGGGGTCAAAGGAGACAAAAAGCTGTGTAGAGCGATGGTGTGGCCTTGTCTACTCAAGGTAGAAGGCCAATCACGTTTACAGGCCAAAGTGTGCAGCAAGGCCTCTGCTCTGCTGCAATGAGGCCTGGGAAAGGAGAGTAATACCATCTACTCTTTGAGATGGAAATCAGAGACCACTTTGGGCAAGAGGTACAAATGGGTACGCAGTACTACCCGGTTGTGATGGAACCTTATGTATGGTGGGTGAGCCATCAAGGCCTGAAGCTCGCTGACCCGACGAGCCAAGATGAGAGCTACAAGAAAAAAAGACCTTTCAGAAAAGAAATTTCAGCATGCAGGTAACCAGTGGCGCAAAAGGCGCTGATAGAAGATGCCCCAGCACCACATTCAGATCCCACGCCACTGGAGGGAGCTTAATTGGAGGCTTTGAAAAGAGCAGACCATGCGTTAAACGCAGCTGAGTTGAGGTGAGCTTCTCTTCCAAGCCGCAGTGGTAGGCATCTATTGCACTCAGGTGGACCTGCATGGAGTTGAACTTCAGGCCCGAGTTAGGGAGCTGTAGGAGGTACTCCAGCAAGCTTTCCACTGAGCAGTAGAAGGTGATCCAGCACCTTAGCGCACCAGAGTGAGAAGCTGTACTACCTGAAGGCATAGGAGCGGCATGTTGAATCCCTGCGGGAGGCTGGACAACATTTGTCATCTCCCCTGGCAGATTAAGTTCTGACAGAACTACCCGCTTAGTATCCAAGATGTGAGGGCCAGGGACTTGACACTGGGGTGCAGCAGGGTCCTGCCCTCCTGAGAGAGGAGGTCGGGGGTCTGAGCCCAGCCAAAGAGGCTCCTGGCAAGAGGTGAAGCAACAGGGAGAACCAAGTTGTCTGGGTCAGTACAGGGTGATGAGTATCATGGATGTCCACATGGAACTTGAGTATTTATTTATTTATTTAATGGTATTTATATACCACCTTATCATTCAATCAAAGCGGTTTCCACGGCAAAAAATCAAGGGGGCAAATACTTTCATGCAGTGTACAGAGTGGTGTGTATGTGTTGGCGGGGATGTGATTAGATTTGGTTTATCTACATAGTGCGCTATTATACATCATGAGCTATTATACAGTCTTATATACAGTCTTGAGGTGGTGGGGGGGGGGGGTTTGATGATCTGACTTGTATGCTGGTTCAGGGGGTATGTCCTCCACTAACGCCACTAACGGGAACCGGGGGTATGCATACAGCAGTTTCACTACCCAGTTCAGAAGGAAGGCATCCGAGGCCAGCCTGTCCCTGGAAGCCATTCGGGAGCAAAAGCAATCTACCTGGGCACCATGTGGTGTGGCCAAGAGGTCCACCAATGGAGAGCCCCACTCCTAAAAGATGTGCTCCACCACCCTCCTATTGAGGGTCCAATTAATGGGGCTGAAGGATGGTCCGCCAGCATATTGAGTTTTCCAAGCAGGTAAGTCACCCTCAGCTCCATGCTGTGGGCAACAGCAAACTTCCAGACGTGCACCACCTCCCAGCACAGGAGGTACGATCCCGTGCCCCCCTGCTTGTTGACATAGAACACTGCCACCTGATTCTCCATCTGAATCAGGACAACCTAGATGGCCAGGTATGCCTGGAACGCCTTGAGGGCATTCGCCATCACCTGCAGTTCCAGGAAATTTATTTGGTGCAGGCTCTCCTGCTTAGACCACAGACCCTGCATTCACAGGCTGTCCAGGTGCACCCCACAGAACAAATAGGATGCATCTGTGATGTGGCATCAACTGGAATTCCATAAGGGTTACTGTAACTGCCAACTGGTCCCTGAGGTGGCCCATGGCCTGTTACCATTGAGTGCTCAGATTCTACTGAGGCTGGCACATGCCAAGACGGGTCAGCAGGTCACATGCACTGTAGAGACCATGTGGCCCAGCATCCTTCTTACCTGTGTGTGCCGCTTCTGATGGACAGCTGAGACGACCTCCATGAGTCACCGTAGGCGATCCAGTGGGAGAAAGGCTCGGGCCTGCATGTGTCGAAGAGGGCCCCGATGAACTCGAGCTGCTGCGATAGGTGGAGATGACTTGGGGTGATTTATGACAAAACCCCCGTCACCCCAAGAACATGAATTGTTACATGGGCCGAGTGCTGCACACTGTCCAGCATGGAGGCTTTTATAAGCCAGTTGCCTAAGTCAGGGAAGACGAAGACCTCCAGGTTCCGAAGGTAAGGACAACCGCAAGGCACTTCATGAAGACCCTGGGGACTTTTGTCAGCCCGAAGGGAAGTGCTCGGTATTGGAAGTGCTGGCCCCCAGAGTACGAAGCACAGGTACTTTCTGTGAAGATGGATAGAGATGTCTCTGTATGCATTCTTCAGATCCAAAGAGCATAGCCATTCGCCCTTGAGGATATATGGGAGCAATGTACCCAGGGAGACCATCTTGAACTTTTCATGCACCAGAAAGTGGTTCAGGTTCAGGTCCCCAAGGTCCAAGATGGGCCTCCCTCCCCAGCCTTCTTGGAGATAAGGAAGTACCAGGCGTAGAACCCCTAATTCACTCATTATTCCCATTTCCAGGTCATTTATGAATATGTTAAAAAGCAGCGGACCCAGCACAGATTCCTGGGGCACTCCATTATTCACTTTTCTCCATTGCAAAAATTGGTCATTTAGCCCTACCCTCTGCTTCTATATTTTAACCAGTTCCTGATCCACAATAGTACACTGCCTCCTATCCCATGACTTTTTAATTTTGCCAAGAGTCTCCGATGAGTGACCTTGTCAAAGGCTTTCTGAAAACCCAGATACACTATATCAACTGACTCACCTTTGTCTACCTCTTTATTCACACCTTCAAAAAACATAGCAGATTAGTAAGACAAGACCTTCCTTGGCTAAAGTCATGTTGGCTGTCTCCCATTAAGCCATGGCTATCTACATGTTCAGTAATTTTGTTCTTTATAATGGTCTCTACCATTTTTCCCAGGTATTGATGTCAGGCTCACCGGTCTGTAGTTTCCCAGATCACCCCTGGAACCATTTTTAAAAATTGGCATTACATTGGCCATCCTCCAGTCTTTAGGTATTACAGATCATTTTAATGATAGTTCGCAGATTACTAATAGTAGGTCTGCAATCTCCTATTTCAGTTCTTTCAACACCCTTGGATGTATACCATCCAATCCAGGTGATTTGCTACTCTTCAGTTTATCAAATAGTTGTAATACATCTTCCTGGTGTATCAAAATTTATTTCAATTCTTGGCTCATCCTCTGCCTAGAGGGAGAACGGAATCAACTTCTCCGTGTCTCAGATGAAGACATGGAAAGACATGTCCTCCGGGGACAACTTCTGTCTCTTGTATGGCAGGGACAGCCCTAAGGGAGATGTCAGGGGACTCCCTTGGAGACCAGTGACGACTCCTCCATCTCCCAGCCCTCTTGAGTCCAAACGCGAGGAAGTCAAAGTATTTCCTGGTGCTAGCACCGCTCCGGCAGAGAAGACTGGCATCGGCGGGACATATGACTATCCTCCCTCGGGCAGAAAGGTATAAATGGTCTCAGGCTGTAATAATTTTTCTTGAATAAATGCTGTATTGGTGGCAGTAATTCTGTGATGTTTTTGTGACGCCTTTTTGAGGTTTATAGAAGCGCTCTCATTATGTATTAGAATGCACGTGTCAGTTTCTTTTTAAGGTTTGCTAATATTTATATTATTCTACCTTTGTGGTAACTGCGGGTTTTAAATGGTAGAAAGTTTTAATTAACTAATGGCCCCAGGTCTTTGTCTGTATTGAAAAATTACATTGTGGCTGGTAGAGTTAATAGTTATTTTAAAATAAAGAGTTATTTGCATGGCAAGGTTTTGTTTTTGTGCAGTTTCTTGATTTTATGAGGTCTAATTAAAACCCTCATCGTGGCATACATAGAGGTAGCAAATTGCTGCCTATAGTTTTTATTGTTTATTCCTTTTACTCTTTTGGTATATGTATTTATATTTATCTATCTGTGGTATTTATTTATTATTATATTTTCTTATTATATTTATTGAGGGTATTGATTGGGACATTAATGTTTTAAAGATAAGGCGCCTTCCCTTTTGTTTTATGATTCAGTAATTGTGGTTATGGCTTTTAGTACAGACGCTGGTTTTTCAGTGAAGTTTCCAATTTGCTGCTTTGTGTATAGGAATTTCCTATTTCACACGCGTTGGAAAATAATCAACTGAAGGTAAAGATTTGTGAAAACATTTCTTTATTGCACCTGGCTCTTGGTGTGTACTCCACTGATACACTTCTTTCTCTCCCCCCCTTTTTTATGTGGTTTTAATGTGGGGGGGGTTTATGCGCGCTTGTTTTCTGTCATATTACAATGGATCATTTAAATGTTTGTTGATCTATACATGTTCTCTTCCTCTCCCAGAAAAAAAGGTGTAGGATTAGATATATGTGCAAGGATTAAAACAGGTATGTGTTACCTTTAATTTTAATACCTTTAGTTATTTATATTTTTACATTTTTTAATTAGTTATAATAATTTTATATGTTATTTAAAGTGCTCTTATGGTTTTATATACTGTTCTTCATATACAACCTATTTGCTATGCTTATACTTTGATCTTTTATAAGTTATCTAATTATTTATGTAAGTCATCTATTCATATTTAGCATTATTCTAAGGCCCATACATTTCTAGTGTTTTTATGATTGTTTTATTGATGTTATTAATATATTTATGTATGTATTTTTAGCTTTTTAGTCCACTTTGAGCCCCTGAGGAAGGCAGCGAAACACGGCCTGTGTCGGGCCAGTGGCATATTTGTCTTAATAAAATTTTGGTTACCCTTCTGAGTTCTCCACGTCTCTGTACTGGTTTTGTTCCTTTTGACGTGGGTTTGTGCCTGAGTGTTGGACCCAAAGGCAGCATCGCGGCAGGAGTCCTTGTCCAAGCAGTAATGAGCTGCAAAGGTATGGATAGAGGACCATGTAGCAGCTCTGCAAATCTTGTCAATGGCTACTAAACGTAGGTTGCCCACAGAAGGTGCCAATGCTCAGACATTATGAGCAGTAACATGACCAATGAGGGAAAGTCCTGCTTTGTTGTATGCAAGAGAAATACAATCTGCTAGCCATCTCGATGGTGTTTTTAGTTACGGGAAGGCCCAGGTGAGTAGGATCGAAAGAGACAAAGAGCTGGGATGATTTCCTAGCGACTTCTGTCCTTTGGAGATAGAAGGCTAGAGCCCTTTTACAGTCAAATGCACGTAGGATTGCTTCTGCATGAGAAGTGTGAGTTCTTCGGAAAAAAGACCAGCAGGATTACTGATTGACTGATATGGAAAGGAGATACCACCTTCCGTAGAAAGTGGGGATGTGTGTCTGAAGGACGACTGTCATAATGAAAGCGAGTATATGGAGCAGGAGCCACTAGGGCCTGCAACTCACTGTTGCAGCTGGCTGAGGTCAGGGCAATGAGAAATAGAACTTTCCAAGATACGTATTGTAGTTGTGGTTGCTAGGGGCTCAAATGGAGGTTTGAGAAGTTGAGCCAATACCATGTTAACCCTTTGAAAGCCTACTTTAAATTTTTAATCCACATTCTGCAGCCAGGTTAATTTTTGCATATTTCAGGAAAATTGTACCCATCTTATTCAATATGTTCTAATAGTGATTTTCCTTCTGCTATGGTCATGTATTATATACCATTTGATAGGAATATTTAGTCAGAATTTTGGATCCCGAGAGTTTTGGGCTCGGCCTGGAAAGGGTCCCATGCTGATAAAGGAGGAAGTGATATCGCCCACCATGATGGCTGCTTGAGCAGAGAGCTCCGGGGCCATCCCAATGACAATCGCATCAAAATTCCCCTGAGAGGTGGATTGCTGCTCCCCCAATTGCAGGAGGAATGGAGCGGCGGCGGAGCATAGTGATGCGGAAAAAAGTGGCAGATATATGCGATTTCGCGTGTGCGGGGCCGAATTCTGGAGCGGGAGAAAAAAACAAGATGGCGCTGGAGGACCCCCCCCCCCGCAGGCCAAGCATGTGGATAAGACAGGCAGAGTGTGCGGAGAATCAGAGGTCGAGAGAGGCGCGGGATTAAGCAGCATGGTGTCACGGGCAGAGCTCCGGGAGTGGGTTGAGGAGCTGAAGGCTGAGGTGCAAACGGCAAAGAATGAGCTGGGGGAGATGCTGGCCGGTATGAAGGAGGAGGTCGAGGAGCTGACCTACAGGATGGGGGACCATGAGAACTGTTTGTAGATGCTGGAACTGCAGCAAGAGGAGCTGGAACAGAAGGCAAGTAAGGAGAGAGATTGGAAAGAGCAGGTGCAGCTAAAATTGGAGGATTTCGAGAATAGGTCGCAAAGAAACAACCTGCGTATAAAGAGGGGTTCTTGAAGGGGCGGAGTTCAAGGACTGTGAAAAGGTAGCAGCATCAATTTGCTTGGAGGCCCTGCATCAGGGGGGAAAGAGGACTTTGCTAAGCCTATTGAGATTGATCGGGCACATCGTGCACTGGGTCTGGTCAGTCTAACAGAACTCAGGACATTATCATTTGCTTAAAAAGAGTATAAAATAAAGGAATGCATTGCAGCCAAAATGAAAGGCCTGAACACTTTTCAGTGGAAGGGGTATCCAGTGGCTATATATGCGGACTTTTCATTGGGAACTCTACAAAGAAGGAGAGAGCAGGGCCCAGTAACTAAAGCTCTGAAGGGGGAGGGGTGTACTACCATTGGCTGCATCCTTTTGGATTAGCTTTCACCAAAGGAGAGAGAACTTGGCGAGTGCAGACGGTGGCTACAGCACTGGCAGCTCTGAAGGAGACTGGCTTGGAGTCACACGAGGCGGAGGTTCGGCAGGAGTGCGAGAGGAGAGCGCAGGAAGACCAGCAGAAGAATCCGGTGGAGCGCAGAAGGCAGGGACAACAGTTGGAGAAGGTAACAGGAAGTTGCAGTGCAAAGGCGCAAAGAGATGACTATGTATAGAAATGTGGCGGGGGGCGCTGGTGTGAGAGGGGAGAAAGGGTTCTCCTAAGTATGCCAAGGACTTTTAAATAAATGGGGTTAAAGGGGAGGTGGGGGTTAAAGGGGAGGTGGGGGTTAAAGGGAGTGTTATATTGGTGGGAACAAGAACTCTAAGGTTATTGGCAGGGGTTTGGTATGATGAAATACAAAAAACCAAAGACCTGGGTCAAGAATATATCATCAAAAAAAAATACCCGATCTAATAAAGTAACCAACTCAGATAAACCTGCCAAGAATCTTATTTTTTTTGTCGGAAATGCCAATACAGTAAAAAGGGAGAGCCCTTTCACCGCTGTGGCCCATCGATTTTAATAAAGAAATTTTTTTTTTTAAAACAGCTTGTACTTAGCTGAAAAATAACTTGTCACCAGGCTGCACCCAGCACCATCTCAGTCAAACCGACGTGTCACGTTTCGGGTTCTTCAACACCCTGCTTCAGGTCAAGCTCTGCGTGGACAGTCATCAGCCATCAAAAAAGCGTTCTGAAGAGAGCGGTTTAAATATCCCAATACCAACGACGTATTGCACAGCTGTTCAAGAGCAACCAATAAAGAGGCAGCTAACTTTCAACCAATCAGAAAATCAGGAGCCGTCGTCACTGATCAGAAGCCCCTTCCCAATCGAAAGGTTACATATCCATTAAGTGCCTTTAAAAGAGAGTGTGCCAATCCACTTGCATATTAAGACCCGCCGGGTGGACCGTGTTTAACAAGAAAATCCATCTTTGTTCAAGTCTTGGTAAGTATTGAACACGGTCACTCCCCCCCCCCCCCCCGCGGGTTAGACGGCACATGATCCAAAACACGCCAACGGAGAGTTTCAAAAGTATGAGACTCCCTTAAGCAGTGATCCACCATCGGCGCGGACAAAGTCTTGGTGCAAAGGCAAGATGCAAGTTCTCCCAGCCTTACCCTCAAGGGTCGGGAGATACGGCCCACATAATATAGCTGGCATGGACAAATTATTAAATAGACAACATATCGAAACACAATTAGTGTGCCAGCGAGAATAATAAATTTTAGAAGTATGAGTGTCCACCCAAGTCGGGCCCGCCAATGTGTTGGAACAAAAACAGGTATCGCAAGAAAAATGGCCTGGGTCCCCATGTGATGAAAGAGGATGATCGACTAATGCCGTAGTCTTTACCACCAAATCCCGCAGATTGGCTTTTCGGGAATAGGCTATTTGCAGCCGCTTATTGCAAAAACAGGGATGCAATCCCAAAACTGGCCAGAATTTATGAATAAGTTTGGCAACGGCAGTAGTCCCTTTCATATACGGAAAAATACCCGTAATCTTCTCATCCGGTGAAGCTGAGGGTGATGATGCAAACAGCCATTCCTGATGTGTAAAACAGGCCCGCTTATATGCTACTTTTACCACCTTAGGAGGATAACCTCTAGAGAGCAAACGAGAGCTCAAATCTTTTCTGAGGGCTAAAGGATGGAAGCTGTCATACCGAAGCAGAGTGTTACGCTGGACAGCTTTCCGATATAAAGTCGTCAAAAAGCCGGTAGGGGATAATTCAATGGTGATGTCCAAAAACTGAATTTTGAACGTCTATCTGTGCAGTAAATTGTATATTCGATTTATAAGTATTTAAAGGTTTGTAAATAGTATTGCTCTCGGTATAGAAAAAAATTATTGTTCAACACCAGGTCTAATAGATCCAGTAGAAAACTCCTGGGAATTCATTCCGGTAAATCCAATGGAAAATCTGCCAAACATGCCAGCACTTCCCTCTGATCTATATTAGTGTACAACGACTGGACATCCAGGGTCACCATGAAAGTATAAGTGGTCATGTCAGTACAAAAAGCTAATTGCTTCAAAAAAATCACCGGTATCTTTAATAAATGAAGAGACCTTGGCAGACTCCGGTTGCAAAAATAAATCACAGAATTTGGATAAAGGCTCTAATACAGAGTCTCTACAGGACACTATGGGACGACCCGGTGGGTTCAATCATGTTTTATGGACTTTAGGTACAAGATAGAAAACTGGAGTCTTAGGATGTTTCTTAATTAAAAACTCAGATTCATCACCATTGAATTGTTCCCTACCGGCTTTTTTACTTCTTTATATTGGAAAGATGTCCAGCGTAACACTCTGCTTCGGTATGACAGCTTCCATCCTTTAGCCCTCAGAAAAGGTTTACCTTATGGGCAGTTTTTGCGTCTCCGCAGAAACTGCTCTACTTTACAGGATTTCAAATTACATGCAAAAGATATGAGCTCTCGTTTGCTCTCTAGGAGGTTATCCTCCTAAGGTGGCAAAAGTAGCATATAAGCGGGCCTGTTTTACACATCAGGAATGGCTGTTTCCGTCATCACCCTCTGCTTCACCGGATGAGAAGATTACGGGTATTTTTCCGTATATGAAAGGTACTACTGCCGTTGCCAAACTTATTCATAAATTCTGGCCAATTTTGGGATTGCATCCCTGTTTTCGCAATAAGCGGCTGCAAATAGCCTATTCCCGAAAAGCCAATCTGTGGAATTTGGTGGTAAAGACTACGGCATTAGTCGATCGTCCTCTTTCATCACACGGGGACCCAGGCCATTTTTCTTGCGATACCTGTTGTTTTTGTTCCAACACATTGGCGGGCCCGAATTGGGTGGACACTCACACTTCTAAAATTTATTCTTCTCACTGGCACACTAATTGTGTTTTGATGTATGCTGTCTATTTAATAATTTGTCCATGCCGGCTATATTATGTGGGCCGTACGTCCCGACCCTTGAGGGTAAGGCTGGGAGAATATGCATCTTGCCTTCGCACCAAAACTTTGTCCGCGCCGATGGTGGATCACTGCTTAAGGGAGTCTCATACTTTTGAAACTCTCCATTGGTGTGTTTTGGATCATGTGCCGTCTAACCCACGGGGGGGGGGGGGGAGGGGGGGTTTGACCGTGTTCAATATTTACAAAGATGAACAAAGATGGATTTTCTTGTTAAACACGGTCCACCCGGCTGGTCTTAATATGCAAGTTGATTGGCACACTCTCTTTTAAAGGCACTTAATGGATATGTAACCTTTCGATTGGGAAGGGGCTTCTGATCAGTGACTCTTCCTCCTGATTTTCTGATTGGTTGAAAGTTAGCTGCCTCTTTATTGGTTGCTCTTGAACAGCTGTGCAATACAACGTTGGTATTGGGATATTTAAACCGCTCTCTTCAGAACGCTTTTTTGATGGCTGCTGACTGTCCACGCAGAGCTTGACCTGAAGCAGGGGTTTGGTATGAGCATGGGGAAGAGGGAGGGGGGGGGGAAGGGTGTGGGGTGTAGGATTGTTTTGAAGTATAAGAGTACTGTGGTAACTATGGTGGTGGGGGATGGAGAGGGAGGAGGGGAGTATTGAATGTAGTGGTTAGGGTGGAGGGCAGGGAATAGCTGTGAGAGGTAGAAGGGGGATTGATGGGGGGATGGTGGGTGTAGCACTACTCTATGTACAGCCTCGGGTTCCAGAACCTAGGTGGGGCAGGTTGGGGGGGGGAGGGGGGCCGTATCAGGGAGGAAGAAGGATAGGAGGTAGGGGAAAGGTGGGGAAACAGCAAATGGTAGTAGCCACACTGAACGTAAAAGGGTTACGAACGTGGCTAAAGAGGCGTTGTATGGAGAGGGAGGGGTGAGAATCAAAGCTGACATACTGTGCATTCAGGGAGACACATTTGCGGGTGGGCCAGGAGAGACTGGTGCGCTCAAGGCAGTATCCTAGGGTTGTTTTGGCGGGACAAAGGGCGCAACCACAGAAAGGCAGAGTAGGAATTCTCATTAGTGGGACATACCAGGATGCAGTGGTGGAGGAGCGTAGAGATAAAAAGGGGAGGTGGGTGGTGGTGAGGCTGAAGATTAAAGAAGAGGATGTGTGGATAGTGAGTGTGTATGGTCCCAATACAAGGAGAGAGGAGTTCTATATGCATGTCTGTCTAACAGCTGAGTTAGAGGTTTGGGGAGCGACACCAATTGTTTTGGGAGGGGATTTCAATTTGACAACCCCTCCAAGGTTAGATAATAGTGGGGGAACGCAAGGGGGAGGGGGGAAAGAAAGGGCGATCCTTTTAAGGCTTAAGGAGCACCTTGGACTGAGGTATATGTGGAGATGTAGGCACCCAGGGATGCGGAGATACACATTCTATTCTCCCATGTACTGCACATATAGTAGGCTGAACATGATCTGGGCCAATGGACAGTGGGCAGGTAGGGTTAGGGAGGCAGAATGGGGGAACGTAACATGGTTGGATCATGCACCGGTAAGTGTCAGCTTTGAGGTGGGTGAGAAGGATGAAGGGGTTCGGAAGGATGAAGGGGTTCGGTTTTGGCGCCTAAATTATGCCTTGTTGGAGGAGCCAAAGTATGTGGAGAGCATAAAGGGAGTGGTGCAAGAATACTTGGATTACAATTTGAATGAGGAAGTAGTTGTGGGGATGGTCTAAAGGTAGTAGTAAGGGGACATCTGATAAGCATGGCGGCGCAGGAGAAAAAGAAAGAGGAACAGGAGGAGAGGCGGCTATTGCGGAGGAGAGAGATACTGGAAATGAATCACCAGAGTGATCATAACCCACAGGTGACAGCAGAATTGGTGAAGCTGAGTGGGGAGCTCGGTCAGTTAAGAGCAGCAGAGATAGCGCATGAACTGGCTCTGTTGAGACAATTCATTTTGAAGGGGGAAATTGAATGGAGAAGTGTTGGCTAGTAGTCTGAAGGCTAAGCAGCAGCAGACTTGGGTAGGGGGGTTATGTAATCAAGAAGGAAAGCTGGTCCATAAGCCATTGGAGATAAGGGCTGTGTTTAAGGAGTATTATGAGAGGTTATATACCAGTGAGGTAAAAAAGGGGAAGGGGGATGGAGAGCTCTTTCTAAATGAATGTCAGTTATCGAAGGTAACTGAGGCTGAACAGGAAGATCTGGGACGGGAGAGCAGAGGAGGAAGTGGAGGTTGCCATTAGAAGACTAAAAATTGGAAAGGCCCCAGGGTTAGACGGGTTCTTCGCCAAGTTTTATAGATTGTTGCAAGCACAGGTTCGAGGTATATTGACAAAGGTATTTAATGGTAACTTGCATAGGGAGGAGTTGCCAAGAACTATAGAGGAAGCAGGGATCATGATATTGTTGAAGCCGGGGAAGGACAGTACTACATGTGCAGCCTATAGGCCGATTTCCCTGATCAACTTGGGTGCGAAGATATTAGCAAAGGTGTTGGCTACTCGGTTACCAAAAGTGACTCAGAAGCTAGTGCATAAGAACCAACTGGTTTTATAAGGGGAAGGCAAGGGGGGGCAACATATTGAAAATTCTAAATACATTTGGAGCTTGCAGAGAGGGGAGCAAGAAGCAGTATTTGTGTCGGCAGACGGCGAGAAGGCATTTGACAGAGTAGAGTGGCAGTTTAAGATCCAGGTATTGCGTAGAATGGGGTTAGGAGAATGATTTGTGAGTTGTATCAGAGCCCTATATGCGAGGCCAATGGCGAGGATAAAAGTAAATGGAGGGTATTCCGAGAGTTTTGTATTAGGAAGGGGGACAAGGCAGGGGTGTCCTCTATTATCCTTGCTCTTTGCTCTGGTGATTGAGCCCTTAGCAGAGTACGTGTGACGGCAGATGGATATTAGGGTGATTGAAGTGGGGGTGCAACAAACAAAGATAGCGCTGTTCGCAGATGATGTGATTTTTACTCTAAGCCGGCCACTAACTAGCTTGCCAAATTTAATGGCGGCGATCCAGAGGTATAGTGGGGTGGCGGGTTATAAACTGAACATGGGTAAGACGGAAATATTAGGTTTTAACCTTTCAAAAGACAGAGGGGAGGTTGAGAGAAGGGTTTGCGTTTAAGTGGGTGAAGTCAACCTTTAGGTATTTGGGAATACTTCATCAACCTGCTCTTAATCTGGAAGATATGATCCAGAGATGGAACACTACTCTGAAAGCCTGTTCACAACTACCTTCCTCAAACACCTGCCTCCAACCGCCCATCGAAGAACAGGATACCAGCTCCATGGTACTCGGCTGAGTTACGGTCATCTCTTCAACTTCTTAGGAAGCATGAAAGAAAATGGCGTCGTTCCCGTTCCTCATCGGACCAAACGACTTACAACAACCACCTAAAGCATCACCGCGAGCTTATATCCGAAAAGAGGAGAGAACACCATACTGAACTTCTCCGATCGATTAATAAACCACGTGACCTTTTTAACATTGTTAAATCCTTAACCAAGGTAACATCTCCTCCTCAGACAGTACCAATTCCACGCTATGCAAGTTACCTCCAGTCCAAAATACTTAAAACAAATGCTGCCTCAATCCCCACTACTAATCTCATCTCTCATTCACAGCCTCCACTTACAGAATTCATCCTTCCAGCAGAAAAATATATCTCTGACCTTATTGCTTTAATCAACACCACCACAGCACCAAACGATCCATGTCCAGCTTACTGGATCAGGATGATGCGTTCTGAACTCAGCCCTATTCTAGCTCGTATCATGAAGCTCTCTTTCTCATCTGGATCATTCCCGTCAACACTTAAACGTCTATACGCTCTCTCCTAAAAAACAACCGACTTGACCCAACTATGACAGACTCATACCGGCCGATCTCAAGCATACCCCTTCTAGCCAAACTCATTGAGGTGGTGGTCCAAATGCAGCTGCAGCAGCATATCGATATATCAGTCCCCCTCGATCCCTGCCAGCACGGATTCCGTGAAGCCCATGGTGTAGAAACCCTTCTTACCGTACTTTCCAATACAATATCCAGAGGTATAGACAAAATAGAAGACGGGTTTGTACTCATTTTCCTCGATATAGCTGCTGCCTTCGATTCTGTTAACCACGAACTGCTCCATGCCAGACTCCAGGAGAAAGGAATTCAGGGATTGGCCTGGGAGTGGTGTAAATCATATCTAACCGACCGCTGGCAACATGTTCGGATAGGATATTCAACATCGGAGCCTTTCCACCAACAGCAGGGAGTTCCCCAAGGCTCATCCCTATCGGCTCTACTCTTCAATATTTATATGCAACCAATTTGCAATATCATCCGCTCATTCAATATATCCAGCCTTATCTACGCAGATGACGTCCTACTCTTCACCCCATTCAAAATCATGCGTCCCGACTTCTCCCCACTAGTCAAGTGTTTCAACGCAATCACCGACTGGCTCCTATCTCAGAATCTAAGGATAAACTTCAAGAAAACCGAGGTCTTATTCATCTCTAGGAACAAGAGCTTCTCCCCCCCCCCCCCACCCCACTACCTTCAAGGTACAAGATGCAGATCTCCCATGTAAATCTGCGATTCGTTACCTGGGCATCACACTTGACAATCATTTTGACTTCAAAGAACACAAAAGAACACCACCAAGTCCATCTACAATAAAATCATGACATTAAGGCACCTAAGACCACTACTAGCCCCGGACGACTTCAGAACTATTTTCCAGACGCTCGTAATTCCACATTTCGACTATGCAAACATATGCATGGTCTCCCTAAGAGCACCCTCAACCCTCTTCAGATGGCCATGAATGCAGCAGCTCGCATTCTCTGCGGCATCTCCAGAAATGATCACATCACGCCCATACTTATGGAATTACACTGGCTACCGCTGCACAGCAGACTCTCCTACAAGACACTACTCCTAACCTTTAAAGCAATTAACCTGTTATCTCCTTCACCCCTCTCCGCTCTCCTCACCATCACCCCCAATAACAGGTTGAGAAGGTCAGCAGCCTCCAACACGCTTACTGTACCCCTTGAATCTACAAAATGCAATCATTCAGCCAGGAACAGATCCTTTGCATTCTACGCCTCGAGATGCTGGAACGACATCCCCTCACACATTCGATCAATTAGCGACCTTTCACAATTTAGAAAAGCCCTAAAGCATCACTTATTTCTCCTTTATTTTGCCCATCCTAACCCTACACAACCACCCATCACACCTCAACTCTCTCACCCAAACTCTGCCTCTCCCACAACCTGACTTTGATGAAGCCCACAATAGCTCACCATGTCAGGCTTACTTCATAGACCTCTTAATCAAATAACCACTGCATTATGAATACTAGCTTGTAATATAAACTGTAAATAGTTTCCAATAACCTTGTTATTGATGTGTATATAGTTTCCCTGTTTTTCAGACCAAGTTTAGCTATCCTGTTACAATGTAAGCATTATGATCTCTTGTTCTGATGCAGAGCTTTTTGTTATCTGTAAACCGCACTGATACTGAAAAGCGCGGTATATAAGAGTGAATAAATAAATAAATAAAGTTAAGTAACACTCTGGAGAACATACAGGAGTGGAACTATAAGCTGTTAGAGAATCTGAGGAAGGATCTCTCTAGTGGGGGGGGGGGGGGGATTGTACCTGTCATGGCTAGGCCGAATAGCTACCATCAAGATGTGCCGCGTATCCTTTTTGTGTTCTTGGCACTGCCATGTAGTGTTTCGAAAGGCCTGATAAGCAAACTACAGGAGATGATTATGACTTTCATATGGGACAGGAAAATCCCTAGGGTGGCGAGGAGAACTATGTATAGGGTCAGAGAGGAGGGGGGCCTTGGGGTGCCATGTATAGCACATTATGAGGTGGCACAATTGAGGCTTTATTCGCTTGGCGAGAGAGAGGTGAAACCCCTCAGTGGGTGTATACGAAGGAGGGCAGTTTGGAGGCAATGATTTGGGATGAAGGGGGGGAGTGGAGATTGGAAAGGGGGCACAATCCCATGAGAGCATTAACCACGCAAATTTGACCGAAGTGGAGGAAGTACCACTTAGGCAGCAAGCCAGTGTCAAGAATGATCTATATTCGGTGAATGGGAGGGGGGTTCCTCCGGGGGGGGGGGGGAAGGAGTTTTTAGGGACTGGGCGAGTAAGGGGTTGTATAAGATAGGGCAATTAGTGGCACCTGGGGGGGGGGGCGCAATTAGTGGCACCTGGGGGGAAAATTAAAGAGTTTGTCGAGATCAAAGAAGCATATGGATTGACGGAGGGGGATACGTAAGGGTATATGCAACTAGGGTATTATTTGCAGCAGGGAGAAGTGAGAAAAGGACTACGGGCTCAGGACACCCTTTTGAGGAGTTAATGGAAAAGCGGCATACACTAAAGGGGTTGCTATCGAGCCTGTATAGGTTGTTAAAAGGGAAACAGGGGGGGGGGTGAATTGAGGTGACAGGAGAGGTGGGAAAGAGTTGGTTGGACCCTGGGATGAAAGGAGGTGGGGGAATATTTATGAACAAGAGAGGTATCAAGGAGGGGGGACTTCTCTTTTGGAGAACTGCTTAAAAATACGTCTGCGAATGATGTGGACCCCAGTCAGGATACAGGCTATATGTAGGAACAAGTCAGATGAGTGTTGGAGGGGATGTGGAGGGAGGGGCGATTTGCTACATATGGTTTGGGGATGCCCCAAAGTGCAAGGGTTGTGGAGGGAGGTAGCTACAGTATACAAGGAGATCATACAAGTGCGGATCTCAGTGACCGCAGAAATGGTGACACTCCTGGAGATGGGGGGAGGGGGGAATGAACAGTTAAATGCTTTTTTGAGGTATTGGGTTGTGGCGACAAGGGTGAATTTGTTGAAGAGGTGGAAAGATAGTGAAGCGCCCCATATCCGGGAGATCATAACACATATAGAGTGAGGAGTATGTGTCTGGTAGGGGTATATCATCACGGCCAGAAGCTGAAATATCAGGCAATTTGGCTCTGGTATGAGGCATGGAGGGAGGGAGGGCTGCTGAAGTGGTTGGAAGGTTAATAGAGTAGGGGGAGGGGGGGGAATAGGTTAGGGCAGTGATGGCTAACCTTTTTGAGCCCAAGTGCCCAAACTGCCGCACAAAACCAAAGAATTTCCTCAAAGTGCCAGCACGTCAATTAAAGCTCCATTTGCATAAGGTGCTTCATTTGCATAAATATTTGCATAATGTTACCATACACTAACTTTTAGTAAACATGCCTCTTAATGAGTATATGGATAAAGAAAGACTAAAAGGTTTCTACATTACTATAATCCAGTACCAACCGCCAGGCACATTAGGAACTACTACAAACGCTGCCCATTTAGAACCCATAGCAAACCCGCCGTATCCTAACAGCACTACCAGGACTCACAAAGCACCATACTCTACCTATCAAAAGGCAACACTGCAAATATTAAACCAATACATCTCAGAGAACAACAATACATGACCTACTGGGGAAAGAACAAGTGGCAATGTCAAATAGGAATTATATAAACAGAATACCTCAGCTCAGTTACACATGCAGAACAGACCATTACCAAACAAGGAATCACAATTTAGAAACAGGAAGACAATAATTAAACTGGGAACCCCAAAAGCCAAACTTGGAATATACAACAACACTGTAGAAATAAAACTATATATTAATTTCCTCTTGTACTAAACAAAGCGCAAAAATTAATGATGCACATTTCCCAGAGCTGACATATTCCAATTAATAAATTCAAAATAAAGAGATATTTTTCTACCTTTTGTGCATTTTTTTTCAGTTGCAATTGTTCCAGCCACTTTCTTCTGGTTTCTTCGTGTCTTCTGCTAACTCTCCATCTGCTGTCCATTTGTCCTTTCTTCTGTCTTCTTGGGTTTTTTTTTCCATTCTCTCTCTACATCTGCTTTAACATACTAATCTTTCTCCTTTTGCTCTTTCCTCATTCCTATTTCATCTACTCAAAATTTACCCCTCCATCCTCAATCCCCACTTACTCTCCCAATACCCGGCCAATTGTAGATTTTTTATCCCTCCCACACAAAATATTTTTCCCCTCTCCATTTTACTCTCCCAGCCCCATCCCATTCTAATCCTCCCCCAACACCAGCTCCCTTCTAGTTCCAGCCTCACCCAGCATCCATTCCCTTCTAGTCCCTGCATCAGCCCATTTCCAGTCCTAGCAGCCCCCCAACCCATTTCCAGTCCTAGCAACCCCCCAACCCAATACCAGTCCTATCCCCCCTCATCAACCCACTTCCAGTCCTAACCCCCCATCACCCCATTTTCAGTTTAAGCCCCCCCCTATAACCCATTACCAGTCCTAACCCCCCATCAGCCCACTTCCAGTCCTAACCCCCCATCAGCCCACTTCCAGTCAGCCCCCCATAGCCCATTGCCAGTCCTAACCCCCCCCATCAGCCCACAGTCCATTACCAGTCCTAACCCCATCAGCCCACCTCAAGTCCTAACCCCTCCCATCAGCCCAGTTCTTGTACCATGCCCCCCATAGCCCATTATCAGTCCTAAACCCCCCCATAGCCCATTACCAGTCCTAACCCCATCAGACCACCTCCAGTGTTAACCCCCCATCAGCCCATTTCCAGTCCTAACCCCTCCCCATCAGCCCACCTCAAGTCCTAACCCCTCCCCATCAGCAGTCCTAACCCCCCCTAGCCCATTAGCAGTCCTAACCCCCCCCCTCTCTAGCCCATTAGCAGTCCTAACCCCCCCCATAGCCCATTACCAGTCCTAACCCCCCATCACCCCATTTCCAGACAGCCCCCATCAGCCCACAGCCCATTAGCAGTCCTACCCACCCCTAGCCCATTAGCAGTCCTAACCCCCCCAGCCCATTAGCAGTCCTAACCCCCCCCCTAGCCCATTAGCAGTCCTAACCCCCCCCCCATGGCAAATTAAAAAAAAAAAAAAAAAGCAGCTGGCTCTGGCTTCTGCCGCGGCAGCGGCAGAATGCAATGTCCCGTGGGGCCCCCTCCGCCCGCTAAGCCCCTCTGCAAGGGCTTTCAGATTCGCGAGGGAGAGCGTCTCCCTCGCGTCTCTGTTAAGCCCGCAGGGGCTAATGGGAAATTTCCCATCAGTCCCTCTAAAGGGGCTGATGGGAAATTTCCCATTAGCCCCTGCGGGCTTAACAGAGACGCGAGGGAGACGCTGTCTCCCTCGCGAATCTGAAAGCCCTTGCAGAGGGGCTTAGCGGGCGGAGGGGGCCCCGCGGGACACTGCATGCTGCCGCGTCCGCGTCCGCGGCAGCAGCCAGAGCCCGCTTTTTCTTTTTCTGCGGACCTTCACGCGTGCCAGCTGCAAGGCCTTCGCGTGCCACAGCTGGCACGCGTGCCATAGGTTCGCCATCGCTGGGTTAGGGTATAGGGTGGGGGTAAAATAATAATAAGTACTAAGTAAGCAAGCACATACGCACCCTGTAGGGCAGGGGTCTCAAACTCAAATTGCTTTGAGGGCCGAATGAGGACTTGTAAAGTAACCCGGGGGCCGCATAAGACACGGGCCTCATTTGCATAAGGGGCCTCATTTGCATAAATATTTGCATAATGTTGCATAATGAGTGCATGGATAAAGAAAGACTAGAAAATTTCTATATTACTATAATCCAGTGCCAACCGCCAGGCACATTAGGAACTACTACTAACACTGCCCATTTGGAACCCATAGCAAACCCCCCGTATCATAACAGCACTACCAGGACTCACAAAGCACCAGACCCTACCTATCAAAAGGCAACACTGCAAATATTAAATCAATACATTTCAGAGAACAATACATGACCTACTGGGAAAAGAGAACAAGTAGCAATGTCAAATAGGAATTACACAGAATACCTCAGCACTGTAGAAATAAAACTATAAATAATTTCTTGTACCAAAGCACAGACATTAATGATGCACATTTCCCAGAGCTGACATATTCCAGTTAATAAATTCAAAATAAAGAGATATTTTTCTACCTTTTGTGCATTTTTTTTCAGTTGCAATTGCTCCAGCCACTTCTGGTTTCTTCGTGTCTTCTGCTATCTCCATCGTCTGCTGTCCATTTGTCCTTTCTTCTCTCTTCTAGTTTTTTTCCATTCTCTCTCTCTACATCTGCTTTAACATACTAATCTTTCTCCTTTTGCTCTTTCCTCATTCCTATTTCATCCACTCAAATTTTACCCCTCCATCCTCAATCCCCACTTACTCTCCCAATACCTGGCCAATTGTAGATTTGTCTTCTCTTCCAGACAAAATATTTTTCCCCTCTCCATTTCACTTTCCCAGCTCCATCCCATTCTAATCCTCCCCCAACATCAGCTCCCTTCTAGTTCCAGCCCCACCCAGCATCTGCTCCTTTCTAGTCCCTGCATCAGTCCATTTCCAGTCCTATCCTAGCCTCACCATCAGCCCATTTCCAATCCTAGCCCCCCATCAGCCCATTTCCAATCCTAGCTCCCTCCCCTCACAGCCCATTTCCATTCCAAGCCCCCCTCCCCATCAGCCATTTGCAGTTCAAGCCCCCCTTCCACTCAGCCCATTTCCAGTCCTAGCAACCCCCCCAGCCCATTACCAGTCCTAGACCCCCCATAGCCCATAACCAGTCCTAACCTCCCCATAGCGCACTTCCAGTCTTACCCCCCCACAGTCTTACCCCCCCATAGCCCATTACCAGTCCGAGTCCCCCCCATAGCCCACTTGCAGTCGTATCCCCCATCACCCCATTTTCAGTCCTAGCCCCCACCATAGCCCATTACCAGTCATAACCCCCCCCTGCCAATAGCCCACTTCCAGTCCTAACCCCCATCTGCCCATTTCCAGTCCCAGCCCCCACCATAGCCCATTACTAGTTATAACCCCCCCAGCCCATTACCAGTCATAACCCCCCCTGCCAATAGCCCACTTCCAGTCCTAACCCCCATCTGCCCATTTCCAGTCCTAGCCCCCACAATAGCCCATTTCCTGTTATAACCCCCCCCCCAGCCCATTACCAGTCATAACCCCCCCCCCCTCACCCCTCTAACAATAGCCCACTTCCAGTTCAGTCAGCCCCTCCATAGCTCATTACCGGCCAACAAAAAAACCCCCAAAACCCTGGCTTCTGCTGCTGCCGTTGCCGCCTTGGCAGCAGCAGAATCAATTGTCAAATTAAAAAAAAAAACTGACTTCTGCTGCTCAAGCAGCTGTCCTGCGGCCCCTTTCCCTCTGCCCGGAGATCCGACTCTGCTCTCAGCGGCGTGCTTTTCAAGCCGCGACGAGAGTATTCCCCTCTCGCGCGGTTTTTCAAGCCGCGCAAGAGGGGAATACTCTCTTCGCGGCTTGAAAAGCACGCCGCTGAGAGCAGAGTCGGATCTCCGGGCAGAGGGAAAGGGGCCGCAGGACAGCTGCTTGAGCAGCAGAAGTCAGTTTTTTTTTTTTAAATTTAACAATTGATTCTGCTGCTGCCACGGCGGCAAAGGCAGCAGCAGAAGCCAGGGTTTTGGGGGATTTTTGGTTTTCCGCCGTCGCGGGCCGCACAAAGTTGTCTCGCGGGCCGCGTGTTTGAGACCCCTGCTGTAGGGAATGGCAATTAAATGGGGAAGTATCTGTTCAGGAGGTGGAGGGGGGGGGGTGAGTGGGATGGCAGAATGTGGAAGCAGCTGGATGTAAATTGATGTTTAGATACCCTGATGTATATGATAAAAAAGAGGGGGGAGGGGTTTAATGTGATTGTTATTGTTATGTTATTATTGTTATGATTCTGGTTGATGGATTTTATTGGCAATGTTTTGTGGATTTTGTCTAATGTGAATGAGGTGTGCTAATAAAAATTTAAATTAAAAAAACCTCCACAGATCCCATGCTACTGGAGGTGGTCGAAGGGGGGGGGGGGGTTGGTGAGGAGGCAGCCCCTCATGAAACGTGCCGCAAGAGGAACTGTGCAGATAGGCCTACCATCCACAGGTTTATGAAAAGCTGAAATAGCATTGAGATGCACCCATACCAAATTCGTTTTGAGTCCTAGAGAGGACAAATGCAAAAGATATTGAAGAAGTGACGTACGGATGCTTCAAAAGGATTTTGATTAATTTGAGTGCACCAAGATGCGATATTTATGCCATTTGAAAATGAGTATGTCTTCCTGATGGAAGGCTTTCTGGAAGAAAGGAGAATATCCTTTACGGCAGTAGATAGCGATAGATTTTGATAGATTACGTTCTCAGCATCCATGTTGTCAGGCGGAGTGACTGCAGATTGGGATGGAGGAGTGTTCTGTTGTCCTGAGACAGAAGACCCAGCCTGGATCCCAATGGGATTAGAGGAATTTGTGTCAGCTGAAGTAGAAGCGGAAACTAGAGCTGAAGGAGCCAGCGAGGGGCTACGAGGGTCATAGAGCCCTTGTCTGCTTGTAGCTTGAGGGGGGTCTTCGGAATCAGGAGGTATGGGGGGAATGCATAAAGTAGTTCCCAACCCCAGTGGATCATGGAGGCATCGGATGCTAGACTGAGTTTGGATGGTATCCTGGAGCAGAATTGGGGGAGCTGAGAGTTCTGCAGAGTAGCAAAGAAATCATTGGGGTTCCTCAGATTTGAAAACATTTTGCCACTGCTGTCGGATCTAAGGACCATGTGTGGGGTTGTAGGATTCGACTCAGCTTACCCACCAAGTGATTGGATTCTCCAGGAATGTAAACTGCACAAAGATGCATGTGGTGGAGAATGGCAAAATTCTATAAGTTGCAGGCATAGAGGAAGGGAGCCCGTATTACCTTGTTTGTTCATGTAAAACATTGCCACCTGGTTGTCTGTCCTGACTAGTATCTGACTGTTGGAGAGGTGGTGCCGGAAAACTTGGAGGGCATTCATCACCGCTCGAAGCACGAGGTTTATCTGCTGCATTGATTCCTGGGCAATCTATAGACCTTGTGTGGAGAAAGAATCCAGATGTGCTCCCCAACCAAGCTTGGAGGCATCCATCATCAGCGTATGCTGAGATTGGGGCATCCGTAAAGGTGACCCTATGAGAAGATTTGGTGTGCACCACCATAAGAGAGACTCTACCAGAGGGCATGTTACTTGGATGATAACCCATAGATTCCCTGTGGCCCGGGTCCACTGGGTTGAGAGAGTTCACTGTGCCTGTTGCATGTGGAAGTCTCACATAAGGAAGTACATGTACTGTGGAAGCCATGTGTCCTAGAAGGCATAGGAAGTCTCGAGCCGTGGCAGTCTGTTGGCGCATGTGGATAGCTAGGTTGACTACCTGTTCATGCAGTCCACAGAAAGGAAGGCTCTGGACCAGTAGTTCTCAACCTTTTTTGTACCGTGACCCCTTTTACCATTGGTCAACTTGTGGTGACCCCCAATGATAAAATCAATTGCATCTCTCTTCCTTTATCGTTAACGCATTGTCGCTGTAATCATTTGTTGAATAATTAATATATTATAGGCCTTTGCAATATGGTTTTATTTATAAAATTTACTTATTTAAACCACAAGTAATATCTGATTTCAAAATTATGATGATTTTGTAGTCAAATCACTAATATGAAATAAAATAATTTCTTCTACCTTTGTCGTCTGACCAATTTATTCTCTGATCATGCTGGTCCCGATCTGAGGCTTATGCTTTCCTGTCTTCTCTTTCTGTGGTCTATGGTCCATCTGCCATTTCTCATCTCTCCTTTCGTTTTCTTCACTTTTCCATCAGCCTATTTCCAGTCCCAGTAACCCTCCTCAGTATCAGCCCCTTTCCAGTCCTCACTCTCAGTACCTTCCAATGTCAACTTGCATTCCCATGACTGCCACTGGTGTCCATTCCCTTCCAATCCCCCTCCTTCCCCACTGACCAGTCCCTTCTAGTACAAATACCATGGCAGCCCCTCTCAGATCCACTCCCTTCCAGTTCCATTCTCCCATCCCCTCATATCAGCCCATTTGTAGCCTTAGCCCCCAGCTTTCTTCCAGGGCCAGCAGCTCTATCCTCCCCTCCACACAATCAGCCCATTCCCAGTCGAAGCCCCCCAATCAGCTTGCTTCAGTGCTAGTCCCCCCTCAACCCCATTACCAGTGCTAGCCTCCCCTAATCAGCCCATTTCCAGTCCTAACCTCCCCGATCAGCTCATTTCCAATGCTAGCCCCCCATCAGTTCATTACCAGTCCTACCTCCCTATCAGAACATTACCAGTCCCAACCCCCTTGATCAGTCCATTCCCAGTCCTAGCCGTCCCTAATCAACCCATTACCAGTTCTAGGCCCCCCATCTGCCCATTATAATGCAAACCCGCACTCTCCCCCCCTCTGTCCAGCATTTATCCCCCATCTGTCCAGTATGTCCCCGTCTCTTCCCTTTGTCCATGTCAGCCCCTCTCCATCCATCCATGTCAGCCCCCACTCTGTCCATGTCAGCCATCCTCCCTCCCTCCCTCCCCCCTCTGTCCATGTCAGCCCACCTCCCTCCATGTCAGCCCCCACTCTGTCCGTGTCAACCCCCTCCCTCCCTCCCTGTCAGCCTGCTACTGCCCTGTTCTTCTGCAGCCGCGGCTCCCTGTCTCTTAGGGAACTGCGGGTGTGCCTGTGAAGCCGTTGCGGAGCCTGTCTGTCTCTCAACAGGCTCCGTGCAGCATACCATTGTCCCGCCTCCAAAGGAAATGGTAAACAACTTCCTTTAGAGGCGGGACAATGCTGCACAGAGACCATCAAAAGACAGAAAGGCTCCGCAACGGCTTCACAGGCACAGCTGCGGTTCCCTAAGAGACAGGGAGCCGTGGCTGCAGAAGATTTGAGTCTGCGAGTTTGCCGCTGCCGAGAAGCGGACTCGGCAGCGGCAGCAACTTGTGCTTTTTTTTTTTTTTAAACAGAGAAGTGAGGCGACCCCCGCTGAATCATGTGGCAACCCCCGTGGGGGTCGCGACCCACAGGTTGAGAACCGCTGCTCTGGACTATATTGTGTCCAGCACAACTCCTATGAAGTCCAATCTTTGAGTTGGGGTGAGATGGGACTTTGGAAAGTTTATTACAAAGACCAGATGCTGTAGTAGAGCAAGAGTTCTTTACTGAGATGCACAGAGTTCTCCAGGAGAGTCTGCCTTTATTAGCCAGTCATCTAAGTAAGGAAAGACAAAGACTTTGCTGCTTCGAAGATATGCTGCTACCATGGCCATGCACTTAGCGAAGACCCTTGGTGCAGATGCAAGACCAAAGGGAAGGACCCCGTATTGGTAATGGGTGCCTTGACAGGTGAACCGAAGGTACTGTCTGTGGTCTGGGTGAATCAAGATGTGAGTGTAGGCCTATTTGAGGTCTAGGGAATAGAGCTAGTCGTGTTTCTGTAGGTAGGGAAGAAGGGTTCCCAGAGAGATCTTGAATTTCTCTTTTACAAGGAATTTGTTTAGCTCCTTGAGGTCGAGAATTGGCCTGTAGCCTCCTGACGTCTTTGGAATGAGGGAGTATTTATTTATTTGCCTTTTACACCGCTTTATCACCTAATCAAAGTGGTTTACATAGAAAGACTTCTCTTGGCAGTTTACAATGCACAGTTACAATAAACATGAATAGAATGATTAATTCAGTAAACAATCTTATTTAAACTGAACATACTGAGACTTGAGGGTGAGATAGGCGGCCAACTATTTACAGGTCTGGAATATTGTTATAGATATTAATGTATAGTGAATTATTTTGCATCAAGGTGGTCCTTTTGAGGGAGTGGTGTAGTGGAGTTGTAAGTGTGGTCGAGAGTCCATTAGGTCAAGTCTGTTTTGTTCATTAATTGCTGGTAGGATTCAGTGAATAATAGGGTTTTGAGTTTCTTTCTTAATGTGGATAGGTCCTTTTGTTTGGAAGAGAGTTCCACAGAATGGTGAAGTATAAAGAAAAAGCCCTGTTGATTGGTTTGCATTTCTTAATGTTGCTGGTGTGGATAGGTTCTTCATATTTTTCCTTCTGTTTCTTGTTTCCTGTTGCATCTGGATTAGTGACGTGAGCTATGTTGGGGCAATGTTATTTATTGTTTTAAACGCTGTTAGTAGGGGACAGTAGAAGCCTTTTAGCAGTTGGTTTGGGGGGGGGGGGGGACTGCTTCTATGGCTCCTTGGGAAAGGATAATGTTGATTTCCTGCTTGAGCAGGGCATCCAGGAGAGGTTTGGTGGGAAAATCTCCTTTGTAGTAGTGAGGAGGAAGTTCTCAAAAGTCTAATTGGTAACCTTTCTGAATTATGGATATAGAGTCCATTGCTATGTAGTGATGGACTGTCACTGTCGTGCAAAGTGACAGTCTCCCTGGGACGGTGGAGGGTTCCTGTATGTGCAGGAGAAGACTGGCTATGCTCCCTAAGTGGGAGTCAAAAACTTGGTATAGTTGGTGCTTGGGTGACTGGCTGTGGCTTGGTCAATTTGGGCTTTTTTGCCTGTTTAGGACCCTGTTTTTGTTGGGTCCGATAGGCCAGTTGGGAGTATGAGGGGTAGAACCTTCTTTTCTTAGGGTAGTACTTTTTTTAGCTGCTGACTTTCTTGGAAGGGTCAGCAGTCTTCCTAAAGTGTCTCTTAAGGGCTGTGTCGTCTGTTTCGAGCTCTCCAGCCTTCTCCCTCAAGTTCTTCCCAAAAAGATTCTCCCCAGTGTAGGGAGTATTGCCCAATTTATCTTGGACCCATTGTTCTAAGTCCGAAGCTTGGAGCCAAGCCAATCGCCTTGCACCAATGGCAATAGAAGAGGCCTGCTGGTTGACTCAAAGGCATCAAATGCTGCCCTACTGACAAACTTTGAGACATTTTGACTATGTGCCAAAACAGCTTCGAAGGCAGGTCGTCTCTTTCAGCAGGAATGGAAGGAAGCCTCCCTAGATTCTGTATCATTCCATGGTGCGACCGCACCTTGAATATTGCGTGCAATTCTGGTCAGCGTACCTTAAAAAGGATATAGCATTATTAGAGAAGATTCAGAAAAGAGCCACCAAAATGTTAAAGGGGATGGAAAGATACCCCTATGAAGAAAGGCTAAAAAGGTTAGGGCTCTTTAACCTGGAAAAGAGACGGCTGAGGAGAGATATGATAGAAATCTATAAATTAATGAATGGAGTGGAACGGGTAGACGTAGATCGATTGTTTACGTTATCAGAATATAGAAAGACTAAGGGACATGCAATGAAGCTACACTGTAAACTATTTTAGACAAATAAGAGAAAATATTTTTTCACTCAATGTGTAATCAAACTCTGGAATTTGTTACCGGAGGATGTAGTAAAGGCTGTTAGTGTAACTGGGTTTAAAAAAAAGTTTGGACAAGTTCCTGGAGGAAAGGTCCATAAACCATTATTAAAAAGGGACTCAGGATATCAATGCTTGACCCAATACAAGAACTGTGGAACCTGTGTCTTTTGGGGAAGCTGCTAGGTACGTATGACCTAGATTGGCCACTGTTAGAAACAGGATACTGGGCTTGATAGACCTTGGTCTGACCCAGTATGGCATTTCTTATGTTCTTATGTAGTCTTTGTTGAGTTCCTTTAGGAACACTCCCATATAGAGGATGTAAGAATTTATAGCACAGATGCTTGAAAAGAACGCTGGGCAAATAGTTCTTGCCTTTTTTTTTAATGCAATGCATCACTGATTCCACCACCATAGAATGGTGTGGAAGCTGTGGCTTCTGGAATCTAGGACACTCGGAAACCCTGTACACAGTGTCTAATCAGCAACTGATCGGGGAAACAGAGGGGTTTCCCACACTCGGAGCATTAAGTTATGTACTGTAGGATCCGGTGTACCAGGAGGATTGCGGTCTCTTTCGGGGCTGTGGGATACTGGAGTATCTCCAGCTCCTCTGCTCTGTTCTGGTTCCGATGCTGCCGGAATAGACAGGCCAGTTGCCATGTCTTGGATGAACTCCTGAAATGACATAACTTCAGAAGGGGATTTACACTGATACTTATGGAGGTGGCGAGGGTTTTGAGGCAATGTCTTGGAGGCCATTGGAATCGAAGGACCAGTGATCGGAATATGAGGAATCCAGATCCGATACCGGCGAGTTTTGACGATGTCGTCGACGGCATGACCAATGTTGATGCTCGGCAAATTCCTCAGGAACTAGCCCCGGTGTAGACCAGGAGATATCAATGGCCAATACTGATACAGGATGCATTGATGCCAAAGGCAATACCAATGTGGAAGCCTGCACTGGAGTGGATGGAGTCAGAGGTCGATGCTCCCGAATGCATTCCTGAGGCTGTCAGTGTGATAGGAACCGAAGTTGCGAGGAGAGCCACTATAATCCTCTCCAAGGACAGCATCTGCTGATCAAGGGAGGTAGCCTGCATCTGGTTCAATGAAAGAACAGGGCTGGGCGCCACTGTATAAGAGCAAGGCATCGGGGGCTCTCTGGAGGCTGGAGGCTGAAGCCCCAGGTGCCTGCCTCCCGATTCTCCATGAGGGCTTTGGAGGACAAGTCCTCCTGCCGGGGATGCCTGGACTGATGTCCAGAATCAGAAGTAGTTCTGGATGTTTCCCAGTGAGTAGATCGGGATCTTTCCCTCGATTCTCGAGACTTGCCCAAGGACTCTTTGGACTTTCCCTCTGGATCCTTCAGCTTCTCTGAGAAGTCTCAGAGTTTTACCTTATCTTTTAAAGGTTTCGATGGAGACGTGGACCTTTTGGTCTTCTTCACAGAGTGACTCGATTCTTTTGAATGCTTTGAACCGTGTGAGCATGAGGATGCTATAGAGCAGGCATGTCCAACAGGTAGATCACGATCTACCTGAAGATCGCAGAGGGGTCAGAAGTAGATCGCCAGCCCCACTTGGCTCCATCTCTCCAGCAGCTCGCCCAGTCGCTAGGAGAGAGCTCATGCCGACAGGTTGTCTGCCGAGGGCTTGCCGCCACTGCTGATCCTTTGCCTGTCTTTTTTTCCTGCCTGCGGGAATCTTGCCTGCGGGTCTATTGGGGGCGCTTGTTTTCATGCCAAATATTTGTGGGTACCCCAGGGGGCCACCGCCCACAACCCGCGACGAGATGTCACAGGCCCGGCGTCATACCTGGTCTCCTGCCTCTCAGAATCACCCATTCCTTTCCCCGCCCCAATACCCCTTAGAAGTTATATACTGGGCGATATCCATTCATCCGGGTTTTACCTGAATAGACTTACCGTATTAGTTGTGTCGTGTGCTGGTCATTGGTCGCTTTATAGTTCGCTATCATGAAACGTTTTCGGGCAGACACAACAAAGTGTCAAGAATTTGGTGATTTTGGCAGACTTTCCCAATTTTGTTCTAACTTGCCTATGCCTTGCCTTCGAATTGGTTCAAACCACTGACTTTTGCTTGCCTCTGCAATTTTATTTTGCCTAGCCTTTGCGTTGATTCTACACTTTGTGCAGAATTTATTAAATTGCGTGTGGTGGTATTTGAACTTGTTTGGCGGTATTTGATTTTATCTGGTTTGCTGGACAGGTGTTTGAGTTTTTTTGATGATTGTTTGGTAGTATTTGATTATTTGTGCCAGTATGATGAATTCTTATTTTTACTTTTAGAACTGCATGTGTGGTTTTGGCATCTCCAGTCCTTGTATTGCACCTCATCCAGAGGTCTTCAGTTCCTGTTGATCTTTAATACTTTGGGACAGTGACAGTTTTGAACCAGATTCAGCCAGTGTTTATACTAACTTAGCAGATTTGGCCTTCTTACATCCAGCCACCCCAGTATAACGAAGATGAGTGTTCCAAAGAAGAGCAAAGCCTACCACTTTCAAGAACTTAAATTGAAATTGGCTACTCAACAACAGTTGATGGCGAAGCCAAGGTCACATTCGGTCAATGCAACCATAGCATCCTTCAAGGTCAGCAACCTGATATCAAAGAAATGCAAACCTTTCACTGAAGGGGAATTTGTAAAAGATTACACAGGTACACTACCAAAAAACTGCCTCCAGTTTTGCAACTGATTCCTATAGATTTTGGGGTGCTGAATCCAGGAAAAATAGCCAAAATGTTCCATCACGTCACGTTTTCTGGCAAAATTAGATTTCTTACCCATATAAGGAATGTTCACATAATTTCTTTTTAGCCGACTGCAGTTTATTTTCTTGGCCCAAAATAGAGGTTGTAATGGTTAACTAACTAGAAACACTCCCTCATGATATTTTAGAGTGTTTTGTATTCATTTTATACATTAACAGGACAATTGGGAGGCGGGGGGCTAAATCCAGTACTCGCGCTGGCGCATGTTCTTTCCTGTTCGCCTCGCCTCGTTCGCTCGCTCAAACACGGTGGTTGCGACATGAACGTTCCTGTCAAATTTCAGTTTCTTGCAAGTTCATTACCACCTTTTGTTTGCTCAGTCTTAATCCAGCTTTATTCCGAAGTGGTTCACTACAGTTGTAGTTTGCAGTGCTGTGTATTTGTGATGGCTCACAGAGCCAGAGGTTGCGTCAACTCTCCGGACAGTTTTTGTTTTATTTGTGGGGAATATACCGTGAAAAAGCGGCAGAGGAACATTTCTGCATTTATTTAAAAAGTATATTTCGCCTATTTCGGTTTGAAGTTAGGCGATCAAGACAAACCGTGGGCTCCTCACAAAGTGTGCAAGACATGTGAGGAAGATCTACGCTTATGGATGAAAGGTAAAAAACAAGCATTTCGTTTCGGAATACCTATGATGTGGCGTGAACAAAGAGACCACAGCAGTGACTGCTATTTTTGCTCTTGCATTGTGAAGGGATACAACTTAAAAAATAAGAACGTAATAAGTTACCTCAACCTTCCCTCAGCAATTAGGCCTATGCCTCATAGCAACGAAGTACCTGTGCCTGAACCACCAAAATCTTTGGATCATATTTGTGTGGACGGTTCTGATCATGATGAGACTCATCAGATGGCTTTTCCCGATGAGTCCAGTACTTCCGAGTTTGAAACTGAACCAGATCCGAAACCTGAACTTTTCTCTCAAGCTGAATTGAATGATTTAGTCCGGGAATTAGGACTCCCAAAAGATGCTGCCCAACTGCTAGGTTCTCGGCTTAAACAGAAAAATCTATTGTCACCAGGAACAACTTTTTTATTGGTACCCGCAACCACGAGACACAATTTTTGAAGTATTTCAGCAAAGAGGAAGATTTGGTATTTTGCAACGATATATACGGAGTGATGGAAAAGTTTAAACTCAAGTATGATCCTGCTGAATGGCGGCTGTTCATTGATTCGTCAAAAGACAGCATAAAAGGTGTTCTTCTTCATAATGGCAACACATTCGCTTCAGTTCCTATTGCTCACTCTGTTATTCTCCAAGAAAAATACGAGAATTTGGCCCTGATTCTTCAGAAGATTCGTTATGATGAGCATAAGTGGATGATTTGTGGAGACTTTAAAATTCTATCCATGCTATTAGGGCAGCAATCCGGTTTCACCAAATATCCCTGCTTCCTTTGCTTGTGGGATAGCCGGGCCCGCGACCTACACTGGGGGAAAAAAGACTGGCCAATTCGGGAGTATTTGAGACCTGGTGAGAAAAATGTTCTTCATGAGAGCTTGGTACCTCGTGATAAAATTCTATTACCACCTCTCCACATTAAGTTGGGTCTCATTAAGCAATTCATCAAGTCCCTTCCAAAAGATGGTGAGTGCTTTCGGTACCTTTGCTCAAAGTTCCCCCGACTTTCTGAAGCAAAGCTAAAGGAAGGAGTGTTTGTTGGCCCTGATATAAGGAAACTCATTTCAGATGGAGCATTCACTGAAACGATGTCTGAGAAGGAAAAAGAAGCCTGGGATTCCTTCAAGGATGTTGTTCTCAAATTCTTGGGGAACAGGCGGGATGAGAACTAAGGATATTGTTGCCAGGATGCTCAATGCCTTCAAAGAACAAGGCTGTAACATGAGCCTGAAAGTCCATTTCTTGCACTCCCATGTGAACTACTTTCCCGAAAACCTGGGGGCGTACCGTGAAGAACAAGGTGAAAGGTTTCACCAGGACATCAAGGACGCAGAGAGAAGGTACCAAGGAAGATGGAACACCACTATGATGGCTGATTTCTGCTGGTTGCTGCTGCGGGAAACCCCAGATGAAAAATACGCCAAGCAGCGCACCAAGAGAAGCATTCGGGGGAAGAAGAAACGGGCCCACCAGGAGATTGATTGACCCAAGAATGACTTTAAAATCTAAACTGTGTTGACAAATATCGTGTTTTTACTAAACTTTGAAATAAAAATTTGCTAGTTATTACCACAGTGTCGGATCTCATTTATTAGAATTTTATTTTCACACCATCGGGTGTTTGTCTTCATGTATTGCAATGGTGCGGTTTGCGTTTTCTATTCTTACATACATACCTGTACAACATTTTTTGCACATTTCTTTGCTTTGCTTTGTGTCTAACCTCGCTCTTATATGCTCAATGTTTGTGCACATGTATGTGGCTGTTTTAAGTGCAGACAATTTTGCTACCATCACAGTGTGTTTTGTTGACATTACTCTATTCTTATGTGCTGCCTTGTTACAATTTTCTTTATTCTTATTTGAATAACTACTAAACAATTAGTATAAAGAATTCATCCAAGAAACTTTTATCTCGATCGCACTCAATCTGAAACGTTCACCTCAAACTGCTAACCCAATGTAGCAAAAAATCTCTACGTGATGGAGCAAATTGGTTACCAGATTTGGATTCAGCGCACCAAAAAACGTAAAAATAAATCGAAACATTAGAGGCAGTTTAAAAAAAAATTTTTTTAGTGTACCTGTGATATTTTCTTGAAGCAGCTGACAATCTTTTTGAAGGATTTAAAAATAAGAAAGATCATAGCTGCTATTCAAGAAGTTCCATTGTCAAGAAACACCGTCGTGCGGCAAATAGAAAAGATATGTGGAGACACAACTGAACAATTGTTGGAGGATGTTTCAAATCGTGTTGCTTTCTCACTCCAACTGAATGAATCTACAGACATGAGACACATAGCCCAGTTACTAGTTTTTATCTGGATGGTTTTTGAAGACTTCAGTGTTAAAGAACTACTACTTAGAATGATTTCTTTAAAAGGGAGAACTACCGGTCAGGAAATATTCAGTTCTTTCCGTTCTTTTGTGACAAAGTGTAATCTTCCATTGCATAGACTTGTTTCCATCACTACTGATGGAGCAAGAGCAATGACAGGTGAGGTTAACGGTTTCATAGCCCTCTGTAGACAGCATGACGACTTCCCAGATTTCCTCTCTTACTACTGCATCATTCACCAGCAAGGTTTGGCAAGCAAGATGACTCAATACAAAGACTGTCATGGACATCACTTTCAAAATTATAAATTCAGTTCATGGAAGATCACTTCAAAGATGGCTTTTCAATCTTACTCTTGATGAAGGGGCAGCGGAAATCATTTTGCATACAGATGTAAGGTGGCTAAGTAGGCACAAATTTCTGCAAAGATTTTGTGATTTGCTGAATGAAATAAGAAGTTTTTTGAAGGAGAGGGGAGATGACCAAGCAGAGTTGGAAGATAAGGAGTGGTTATGTGATCTGTCATTTCTCGTTGACTTTACAGGCGAACTAAGTGATATGAACCTTGAACTACAAGGTAAAAACAAATGCATTGGTGAGATGAGTACAGTTTCATCCTACAAGAGCAAATTTGAGCTAATGACTGACCTTGCAAACACTTTTGATCATTTTCCTAATACGCAGGACAATCTGGGACAATATCCAAATTTTGTTTTTCAGAACAAGTAGTATGTGACAGAAATCTGTTCTGTTATCCAGGAATTCGAAAATAGATTGTGACTTTCAAAAAATTGCAACGGTTGTGGAGTACTTGTCATACCCATTCAAAGTAGATGTGGACATTAAAGAAACTGCAGCTGTTATCAGTAAAAATTACTCAATGAACAAGCCATCTCTTGAAAACAAAATATTAACCCTTAAAAATGACATTTTTCTCAAGATCCTGCTGAGCAAGAATCGTTTTGGAAGCTAGTGCCTAGAGACAAAATTTCCCAACTTAAGATGCAGTGAAGCTGTACACTCCTGTTTTGGTTCAACTTATTTGTGTGAAACTGTTTTCCCATCTGAAAATGACAGAGTACACAATGTTCCAACATGACAGATGAGCATCTCCAGGATTCCCTGAGATTGGCCCTCACGCAATATTCATCCAACTTCAAAATGCTGGTGGATGAAATGCAGACTCAGACGTCTCACTAATGAGCAAGAGCGAAATATTAAAGATTGTGCAAGATCAGCCTGGATCAATACTCGACCTAAATTTAACACAAATTACTCAATAAAAGTTAAGAAAGTTATTAAGACAGTTAAAGAAAGCTATTACTCAATAAAACTTAAAAAAAAAATGTACTTTCCATTTCCCCTCACAGTTCTTACTGGATCTTCGTCTCTGTTTTGTTTTTGCTTAATTTGTTTAACAGCTGATCACATCCAAGTAAATGACAGAAGGTTCATTAAAAATGGGGGGGGGGGGGGGGGGCGGGGGATCATCCAACTTTACTGGGTTAAAATTTAATTTGAAACTAATTTGAAACTTAATTTTCAAGGTGGTAGATTACCGGCACTTTTGACTGGAAAAAGTAGATCACGATCTGTTCGAAGTTGGACATGCCTGCTCTAGAGGAAGTGGAAGCCAATGACAGAGTCCGAAGGGAAGAGTTCCCCAAACATTTTGGCTCGGTTCCCTAGGCCTATCTTCGTCATCTATTTGCAGAGGGAGTATTCTTGGGGTATATGCTCAGGACCAAGGCATTTGAGAGATCAATCGTGTTTGTCTGTTACCAAAATGGTGCTAGAGCACTTGGTGTATTTTTTTAAACCACTGAACGGTATCTACATCTTATGATGGTAGGCAAGGCCCAGTGGGTACGAGGGCCCTGCGGAAAAGATTTTTTGTTTTAAGAAAAAAGAAAAAAAAAATAATATATATATATATATATAAAAAAATAAAGGGAATCAGTCCCGAGGCAATATCGGTGCTGGTAGGCAGAACGGTTTAAGAAAAGTTTAAAAGATCTTTTCTCCGGTGAGATAGCATAGTTACTCACCTATAACAGGTGATCTCAGGGAACAGCACGAATTTAGTCCTCACATATGAGTAACGTCGGTACCGATGGAGCCTGCGCGGGAACGCTCCCCAGCGTCCAATTAGGAAGCTTTTGGGAGCATCCACAGCACCTGCGTGCTGCCTTCCCGGCTTTCCCAACTGCCTCTCTCCAGTTGAGTTTTAAAGCTGAGACAAAGAGAGAGGGAAAGGGAAAGAGATAGAGAAATACAACTCCTAGGGGAGGTGGGTGGGTTGTGAGGACTAAATTCCTGTTGTTTCTTGGAGATCACCTGTTACAGGTGAGTAACTAAGCTATCTCCAGGAACAAGCAGGAATGTAGTCATCACATATGGGGACTCCCTAGCTTTAGATGCCAGGGCGAGACCCCAGAAGGTGAGTGCCCCTGAGAAGGGCTCCACTTCCCTCATGGATCTCTGGCATCCTACCAGGGATGGTGGGTAGGAGTTGATTAGGTATGGAACAGGTGTTGGAGAACAGCCTGACCAAAAAAGGCATCCCGGCGGGAGTCCTTGTCCAAGCAGTAGTGGGCTGTGAATGTATGAACCGAGGCCCTTGTGGCTGCTCGACAGATGTCGTCGATAGACACAGAGTGCAGATGAGCCATTGAAGCTGCCATGGCTCTCGCATTGTAAGCCGTGACATGGCTCTCCAGAGGAAGATTCTTACTCTGATAAGCAAAGGATATACACTGAGCAATCCAGTTGGATAGTGTTCTCTTGGAGACTGGAAGTCCCAAATGAGAAGGATCAAAAGCAACAAAGAGTTGAGAGGACTTTCTATGTTGCTGTGTTCTTTGTAAGTAAAAGGCTAAAGCTCTGTTACAGTCCAAGGTATGAAGATTCCTCTGCATTTGATGCATGAGGCCTTGGAAAAAACACAGGTAGGTAGACCGCTTGGTTTAGATGAAAAGGCGAGACCACCTTTGGCATAAAGTGTGGATGAGTCTTAAGGACTACCTTGTCATGATGGAACCTTGTATAAGGTGGATCAGCTGCTAGTGCTTGCAACTCACTAATGCGACGTGCTGATGTGATTGCAATGAGAAAGATAACCTTCCAAGAAAGGAATTTGAAGGAAGTAGTAGCTAAGGGTCCAAAAGGTGGCTTCATGAGCTGCCCAAAAACCAGGTTTAAGTCTCATGCCACCGTTGGTGGCCTAATGGGAGGCTTAGTTAGAAGAAGGCCTCTCATAAATCTTGCTATAAGAGGATGAGAGGAAATAGGCTGTCCATTTAGAGGCTTAAAGGAAGCTGCAATAGCACTCAAATGGACTCTTACTGAGTTAGTTTTAAGACCTGCATTGGACAAACGAAGGAGATACTCCAGCAATGATTCCAGAGGTATCGCAAGGGGGTTAAGACCCTTCTGCGAATACCATATGGTAAACCTTTTCCACTTGAAAGCATAAGAGCATCTCTTGGAAGGTTTCCTGGAAGCAAAAAGAATATCTTTTACTTGCTGAGGGAGATTAAGATCATGGAGACTTAGGCCTTCAGCAACCAAGCCCTGAGACGCAGAGACTGGGGATTGGGATGCCATAACATTCGTCCTCCTGGGATAGGAGATTTGGAGCAGACCCTAACTCCAGGGAGGGAGCTTGAGAGAGATGTAGAAGCAGAGGGTACCACACTTACCTTGGCCAATGTGGAGCTATAAGAATCATACGGCTTCTGTCTCTCTGAAGCTTGAACAGGGTTTTGGAAATTAGGGGAAATGGGTGGAAAGGCATACAGGAAGTCTTGACCCCAGTAAAGGAGGAAAGCATCCCTGGCCTGAGCCTTCTGAGCCGGAATTCTGGAACAGAACCGGGGAAGTTTGGCATTCAACGGACTTGCAAAGAGGTCTATGTCCGGGGTTCCCCAAATTTGAAAAATCTTGGCCACCTCGTCTGCATGCAGAGACCAATCGTGTGGAAGCAGAACTCGACTGAGTCTGTCTGCCCAAGAGTTTTGTATGCCTGGAAGATACACTGTCAGGAGATGAATCTGATGCTCTCTGGTGAGGGCCCATAGTCGCAAAGCTTCGTTGAAAAGCGACAGAGAGCCTGTTCCCCCCTGCTTGTTCACGTAGAACATGGCTACTTGATTGTCCATATGAATGAGGACTGTGTTGTAGCTGAGCAGGGTGTAGAACACTCGAACAGCAAGGAAGATTGCTCTGAGCTCCAAGAGATTGATATGTAGATGAGTCTCCTGTGGAGACCAGGTGCCTTGGGTGGAGAGGTCTTGCAGATGAGCTCCCCAACCCATCGGAGAAGCATCTGTTGTGAGAGTTGCTTGGGGTAAGGGTTGTTGAAAAGGGGACCCCAGCAACAGGTTTTGAGTGGACTTCCACCATTGGAGGGACAAAATAAGGCGACTTGTGTTTGCTATTTTGTCTGACAGGCATCCTGATACCTGGGTCCATTGAGTGGATATAGTCCACTGGGCTGCCCTCATATGAAGGCAAGCATAGGGAACCACATGCACAGTAGATGTCATGTGGCCTAGTAGTTGCAGCATTTCTCAGGCAGTGAGATGAGGCTTTAGCTCTGCTTGAGAAGCTAACTGCACAATGCGAAGGCAGCGGGCCTGGGAAGATAGGCCCTTGCCTTTCTGGTATCCAGCAAAGCTCCTATGAACTCTAAAGACTAAGTGGGAGTTAGACTAGATTTTGGGATGTTTATTACCAGACCCAAATACTGAAGGATACACATTGTGCAGGATAGAGAAGTCCTGGCCTCTGACTCTGCCGGGGCTCGAATGAGCCAGTCGTCTAAGTAGGGGAAGACGAATATCCCTAGACTGTGGAGAAATGCTGCTACCACAGCCATGGATTTCGTGAACACCCTTGGAGCTGAGGCCAGGCCAAAAGGAAGCACCCTGTATTGGTAGTGCTTTCCTTGAAAAAGGAACCGAAGGAACCTTCTGTGAGTTGGATGGATGAGAACATGGGTGTACCCATCCTTGAGATCTAGAGAACAAAGCCAATCCTGACTCTGAAGGTATGGCAGCAGAGTTCCGAGAGAAATCATCTTGAATTTCTCTTTGACAAGGAATTTGTTCAATTCTCTGAGGTCCAAGATAGGTCTGTATCCCCCTGTTTTCTTTGGGATAAGGAAATAGGGGGCGTAAAACCCTGTACCCTGCTGATAGATGGGTACTTCTTCTATTGCCCCTTGGGCAAGAAGCATAGTGACCTCCTGACCTAACAGGTTGATGAGAGAGGTCGGAGAATTGAACTGCCTTATTATTGTGGGAGGGGGCATGCTCGAAAAATGAAGCTTGTACCCCTCCTTTATGATGGAGTGTGTCCAATGCTCTGCTGTTATTTGCCCCCATCTGGGGGCAAAGTGACATAACCTTCCTGGAATGGTGAAAGGCTCTGGTCCCACGAGAGCCAGGAAGGCTAAGTTCTCTAGCTGAAAGTCAAAGGCCTTGTGGAGGCTGAGACTGCTGGGACGGCTGAGGCTTAGTCTGCTTTCTTCTGTTTGGGTGGTTGCTGACCTTTCCTGACAAGCTGACCTGCAGAACGTCCCTGCTGAGCATAAGCAGGATAATATCTTTTCAACTTAGAAAAGAATGGTTTCTTGAAAGATTTCTTTCTAGCAGGATCAGCTGTGGATTTGGATAATCTATCCAAGGTGGAGTTGTCAGCATCCAACTCATTGGCTTTTTCCTGCCAAGCTCTACCAAACAGGTTCTCACCAGTACAAGGGATATTTCCCAATTTGTCTTGTACCCAGAGCTCCAGATCAGATGCCTGGAGCCAAGCAATTCTACGTGCACCTATGGCAATGGCAGAGGTTCTGCTTATGCACTCAAAACAGTCAAAAGCTGCACGGTTGACAAATTTAGAAACATCTTGGGCATGTTTGACCAATGTGAGAAAATCCTTTCTTCTATCCTCAGGAAGAATAGGACTCAAAGCCTCTAAATCACCTGTGACCTCCTTCAGGAACATTCCCATGTATAGACTATAGGAACTGATCCTGGCAGAAAGCATGGAAGCTTGGAAGATACGACATCCAAAAGCATCCAGGGTTCTGCACTCACGTCCTGGAGGATTAGAGGCATGCCTCTTTGCACTCTTGATCCTTCTCATAGCTGATTCCATTACAATAGAGTGGTGAGGAAGCTGAGTTTTTTGGAAACTAGGACAAGGAGGGACTCGATACAGAGTATCCAGTCTACGAGAATGCAGAGAGGTGGTAAGAGGTGTCTCCCACATTCTTAACATGAGATCAAGCAGAATCTCATGAATGGGCAAGATAGCTGCCTCCTAGGGAGTTTTGGATATTGTAAAATTTCCAACTCCTTTGCTCTGGGCTCTGTTTCAGGGGCAACAGTAATGGACAGACCCCGAGCCACCTCCCTGATAAAATCCTGAAAGGAAATATCCTCTGGAGTTGACAACCTACGCTTAGGGGAGGAGGGCTCCTCTGGGAGAAGCATTCCTGCATCGACAGAACTGTCAGAATCCTCAGATTCTTCTGAGGACTCGAAGTACCATCTGTCCAGATGCTCTTGAAGAGCCCGATAACCGTACCGACCGAAGTCGGTACCGGGAGTAATCAGTACCGGAGTATCGGTACCATAAGGCATCGGATGACTAGGTACCGGCAATGCAGACACCGATGTCGATGTTATCGGTACCGGTATGATTGTCTGTCGCGGTTCCGAGGGCATCGACACCGCAAGGAGAGCCGCCAGACTGCGCTCAATAGCCAGGACGCTCTGGTCTATCGACGCTGCCGATGCCTGGATGTCGGTACCAGATAAGACCGCCAGTACCCCAGAGCATGGCACCAGTAGTTCTGCCAAGGTAGAGGCCTCGAGAACATCCTGGAGCCCCGATAATGCTTTAGAAGCCGAAGCCTCCCGCCGGGGCAATTTTGCCGGTGCAGAATCCTCAAGGGCAACGCCAGAGGCATCTCGGAAGGAGGAGTGGCCTAGTGGTTGGGGCAAGATACTACAGGCCGGAAGGTCGGTGTGGTTCAAATCCCACTAGAGGACAGCAACCTTGGGCCGGAAGGACTGGGGTTTCTAGTCCCACAGGTGCTCCTTGTGGTCTTGGGCAAACCACTTAACCCTCCATTGCCCATGTTCCCTGTAAGTATTAGTGTATGTGTCTCGTATCCCCTCGTGTTAAATGTATCCCCCAACCGCTTTAACCTGGTGAAAAGCGGGATATAAATGCAGATAAATAAAAAATAAAATAAATAAATCTCGATGCTTAGGAGGAGATCTACCCTTTGAGAACCAGATAGACTTATGTTTAGTTACCTGAGATCCACGGGAGGAAGACAAAGCCCTAGAAGACGTCGATGCCACCAAAGCTGCATCAGAAGGAAACAGGGTACTGAGCTTGGCAGCTCGGTTCTGTCGACCTCTCTTGGACATCATGGCACAGGCCATACATTCCGAGATGGAATGGTCAGGACCTAAACATTTCAGACACCACTCATGGGTGTCGGTGACGGAGATGGTACCGCCACACTTAGTGCACTTTTTAAAACCCGAGGAGGGTTTGTCCATTATGGAAAAAATCCCGGGCCTAAGGCCCAAAATGGCGCATGCTTCTGAAAAGGAAAGGAAAAAGTACTAAGAATTTTTTTTTTTTTTTTTAAGAAAAGAATGAAGAAAGAAAAAAACGGCGGTACCGGTAAAGTGTCGAGGAAGGCAGACGTAACCACAAAAAAGAAAATTTTCTGCGGTGACAGGAACACGACCTGCTGGCTCCACGGAAAACAAAGAACTGGAGAGAGGCAGTTGGTAAAGGCGGGAAGGCAGCACGCAGGCGCTGTGGGATGCTCCCAAAAGCTTCCATTTGGACGCTGGGGAGCGTTCCCGCGCAGGCTCCGTCGGTACCGACGTTACCCATATGTGATGACTAAATTTCCTGCTTGTTCCTGGAGATGGTGATGACCCGTTGCCTCTGTGGAAAAAGAATTACTGAGGAGAGGGAGTTGGGAGAGTGGGATGGCAGTGGACCGCTCCCTAATGTTTTCCTATTGGTAGCTGGGGAGCTTTCTGCATGGGCTCCATCGATAATGGGAGGAACTGGTCCACATCAGCAAGTCACACATGCCGCTTTTCAAAAAGATGCTCAGGTAGAGCTGCAAAGAGGCCACAAGGGCCACAAATATGGCACTCTAGAAACAACTTCCGAAAAGCGTAGTTACTCACCTGTAACAGGTGTTCTCTAGGAGCAGCAGGAATCAGTCCTCACATATGGGTGACGTCGGCGCCGACGGAGCCCTCGCGGAGCAATTTTCCACAGCTTTCAAAGAAAGCCTTTGGGAATTGCAGCGCGCATGCGCAGTCCCCTTCCCGCCCAAGGGTGCCATCTTAGCCAGTCAGATGACATAGCTAAAAGACAGCATAAAAATTTGCAAAAAAACTAAAGCAGATGATTGCAACTCCAAGGGGAGGAGGGAGGGTTGTGAGGACTGATTCCTGCTGCTCCTGGAGAACACCTGTTACAGGTGAGTAACTACGCTTTCTCCAGGACCAAGCAGGAAGTCAGTCCTCACATATGGGACTCCCAAGCTTAAGGCTACCGGAGACCCTAAGCACAAAAAGAGCTCCCTCTAGCTCAGCAGCACAGAAGGAAGGAATCTTCACTGAATTATTACCCACCGGTAGCCCAACATCCGGGATGGAGGGTAGGAGTTGCTCAAACCTCGAAGAGATTTCGGAGGACTGCCTGTCTGAAAGCACTGTCCCTGCGGGACTCCCTCTCGAGGCAGTAATGGACCGCAAAAGTCTGGCTCGAAGACCAAGTAGCGGCCCGGCAGATGTCTGCCAATGGAACAGAGCGGAGGTAAGCCACTGACGTAGCCTTCGCCCGAACACAATGAGCCGTGACCCGACTATCTAGCGAGAGTCCGGCTGCCCCATAAGCCCAAGCGATACAATCAGCAACCCAAATGGACAGAGTACGCTTGGAGACAGGGAGCCCCAATTTATTGGGGTCAAAAGACACGAAAAGCTGAGCAGCTTTACGGTGCTCCCGCGTACGGTCAAGGTAGAAGTTCAACGCCCTTCTACAGTCCAGGGTATGCAGGACCATTTCAGCTCGGCTGGAGTGTGGCCTGGGAAAGAAGGTCGGAAGTACCACCTCCTGATTGATGTGAAAAGGGGAGACCACTTTTGGAAGAAATTTAGGGTGAGTCCGTAGGACTACCCTATTTTTGTAGAACCGAGTGTAAGGGGGATCAGACACGAGGGCCTGCAATTCACTTACGCGTCTAGCGGAAGTGAGGGCTATCAGGAATAAGGTTTTCCAAGAAAGAAAACGGAGAGAACAGGTAGCCATAGGTTCAAAAGGCGGACAGGTGATCCGCTGTAAAACCACATTCAGATCCCAGTCAGGTGCTGGCGGGCGCAGAGGTGGTTTAAGTAGAAGGAGACCTCGGAGAAACCTTGCCACGAGAGGGTCGCTGGAAAGAGGTCTGCTGTCCACCGGCACATGATGTGCTGAAAGAGCACTGAGGTGAACTTTGACGGAGTTGGACTTAAGTCCCAGATTAGAGAGGTAGAGCAAGTACTGCAAGATCACCGACACCGAGCAGGAGAAGGGATCCTGAGACTGCTGGGTACACCAAACGGAAAAGCGATGCCATTTAAGGGCGTAGCATTTGCGGGTTAGAAGGTCGCCGGGAAGCTAGGACGACCTCTTCCACCTCTGCCGGCAGTAGAAGGGGAGCAAGGACTACCCTTTCAGCAGCCAGGCCATCAGATGTAGAGATCTGAGGTTGGGGTGTAGCAGGGACCCCTGATCCTGTGTTAGGAGATCTGGTTGAAACCCCAGAGTGAACGGAGCCTCCACCGCTAGTTGCAGCAGGAGTGGAAACCACGGCTGTCTGGGCCACCGAGGAGCTATCAGGATCATGGAAGCTTTGTCTCGGAGAACCTTGAAAAGAGTTCGAGAGATTAGCGGTATGGGAGGAAAGGCATACAGAAGGCTTTTCGACCATGAGAGCAGAAAAGCATCCGCCGCTACTCGAAGAGGATGCGGCTGCCGAGAGCAGAAGCGAGGAAGTTGCCGGTTGAGAGGACTGGCAAAGAGATCCATCGTGGGGAGGCCCCACTTCAGAAAAAGTTTCTGAACTACCAAGGGATCCAGTCGCCACTCGTGCGGCTGGAGGATTCTGCTGAGTTTGTCCGCCAGGCAATTTTCTTGGCCTGGGAGATAAACTGCCTTGAGAAGAATGCCGTGGCTGACGGCCCAAGAGCAGAGCCTCTGTGCTTCTCGACAGAGAAGGAAGGAGCCCGTGCCCCCTGTTTGTTCACGTAGAACATGGCAACTTGATTGTCCGTCTGGACAAGGACGGACCGGTGAGAAGTCAGGTGGGAGAAAGCCTTGAGAGCCAGACGGATCGCTCTGAGCTCTAGGAAGTTGATCTGCTGCGCAGACTCCCACGTGGTCCAGAGACCTTGAGTACATGCCCCTTGGCAATGCGCTCCCCATCCTAGGAGAGAAGCATCGGTCGTCAGCACTTGAGCAGGCGGAGGAGACTGAAAAGGCATTCCGAGTACCAGGTTCGGCCGATGAAGCCACCACTGTAGAGAAGAGGCCAGCGGGCCGGAGATCCGCACTAAGTCGGCTAGGCCGCCCGTGGCCTGTTGCCACTGTTTGCGAAGGCACCACTGAGCAGGCCGCATATTCAGGCGGGCATTGGGGGTCACGTGGACGGTGGAAGCCATATGGCCGAGTAGTCTCAGGAAGCGCCTGGCCGAGACCAGGGACTGGCTGCGAAAACGGCCGGCTAGGTCCATGAGCCGTTGGAGCCCTGTCGAGAGGCAGGAAAGCTCGCGCCTGAAGAGTGTGCAATCTTGCGCCGATGAACTCGAGATCTTGCGAGGGGAGCAAAGTGGACTTTGCAAAGTTTATGACAAAGCCCAAGTACTGGAGAAGAGTCACAGTGCGGTGTGTGGCTTTTGTGACTTCTGGAGAGGACGATGCTCTGATGAGCCAGTCGTCTAGGTACGGAAAGACAGAGGCCCTGAAGCCGGAGATAAGCCGCCACCACCGCGAGACATTTTGTGAAGACTCGTGGTGCAGAGGATAGGCCAAAGGGCAGTACTCTGTACTGGTAATGATTTCCTGCCACCACAAACCTTAGGTATTGGCGGTGGCTTGGGTGGATGAGGATGTGCGTGTAGGCATCCTTTAGATCCAAGGAGCATAGCCAATCTCCCTGCTGGAGTTAGGGCAGAAGGATTCCAAGGGTAAGCATCTTGAACTTCTCCCGCACGAGGAACTTGTTGAGGTTGCGCAAGTCCAGGATGGGTCTGAGGCCTCCCGTTCTTTTTGGTATTAGGAAATACCTGGAATAGAAGCCTTGACCTCTCAGGTGGTGGGGCACCGGTTCCACAGCCTGTTCCTGAAGAAGACTTGCTAACTCCTGAAGGAGTAAGTCCCTGTGCAGAGGGAGTCGTGGAGGCTCTCCCGGGAAATAGGAGGGAGGGACCTGGTGGAAGTGGAGAAGATAGCCTTCTCTCACAACATGAAGCACCCAGGCATCTGATGTGATGTTGGACCACCTGTGGGCAAAGTGGACCAGCCGGCCTCCTGTGCTGGGAGAAACCAGCTGAGGGGGAGAGGCTATGCCGATGAAGTCAAAAACCCCCACCCTGCTGAGCAGGGGCCGGTGGTGCAGGCTTGGGGGCTTGCTGCCTACGGGACCCGTTACCCCGTCCCTTGGCCTGCTGACCCTGTTGGGGAGCTGCGGAGGCCTGATATTGAGGGTAGTGTTTATAGGCAGCCGCCTTTCTCGGGTAAAAGGACTTCTTTCCCGAGCCCTTCTTCTTCTGGGAAGGGGCAGAGGTCTTCCTAGAGAGCCTAGTTCTGGTGAGAGTCTCCGTCTCGATTTGCGCAGCCTTCTCAGCCATGGGCTTGCCAAAGAGGTTCTCACCTCGGCAGGGGACATCGACCAACTTGTCCTGCACCCAGGGTTCAAGGTCAGACGACTGAAGCCAAGCCTGTCGGCGGGCACCGATGCCGGCTGCGGCCACTCGAGCCGATGCTTCAAAGCCATCATAGGCTGCTCGAGAAATGAATTTGGAGCATTCCCGAATACCAGTGGACAAGGCTAGGAACCTCCGCAAAGGTTCCTCGGACAGCCCAGCAGAGAATCCGGCTATCTCTTTAGCCAGGTCTCTAAGGTACATGCCCATGTAGAGCTGGTAGGTCTGGACCAGACAAGCAAGCATAGAGCCTTGGAAACACTTCTTACCGAGGCCTTCCAGGTTGCGGGCCTCCCTGCCGGGAGGCACCGAGGAGTGCATCTTCTGGCTCTTGAGCCTATGCATGGCCGATTCCACCACCATGGAATGGTGCGGTAGCTGTGCTTTTTGGAAGCCAGGGCTCTTGCGGACTCGATAGATGGAATCGACCCGCTTGCTTAATACTGGCGACGATGCCGGACTCTCCCACATGCGGAAGAGTAGTCGTTCCAGCATGGGAGGAACCGGTACAGTAAAGTGCTCCCTGGCTGGAGAGTCGCACTTAAGGGCGTCAAGCTCTTCGGCTCCAGGCTCCTCCTCGGTATCCGCAGGGAAGGCCAAAGCCTTGGCCATATCCCTGATGAAGTCCGAGAACCGGGCATCCTCCGGGGGGGACTGTTTCCGAGGTTCGGACTCAGGGGAGTCCGAGGGGGAACACCGAGTCCGAAAAGAATCAGGTGACTCTTCCACTTCAGATTCCCAGGCCGACTCCGAGGAGGAATCGGTGGGGTCAGTTCGGGCGGGCGGAGGCGTCGGCGTCGACGACCTCGGTCCCGAACGGGAGGCCGAGGGAGACCTCGACCTCGGCTCGACTCGAGCCCGCATGGACTCGAGGATCGGCTCGGTCTCCGGGGTCGACTTAGACGTCGACGTCCCGGCGGTCGGGGCAGAGGCGCCAGCGAGGCTAGCGATCAGTGCCCGCTGCTGGTCCATGAAGGCAGACAGTCTGCTCTCCAAGGCCGTCAACCTGAGTCCGACCTCAGGTGACCCAGCAGCCCCCGACTCGGGCCCCGACGGCGTCGGGCCCGACGTCGGACCCCTCGGAGGCGAGTCCAGGAGGACTACAGGACTTACACGAGCAGGCAATTCTGATTCCAAACGAGGTCGCTTCGGGAGACGTTCCTGCTCCAAAGACCCGGGATGGCTATCGGGGCTATGCGACCTGGCCCTCGCGGAACCAGGAGCGTCCACCGACGCCGCCCTCGCGGGTTTCGCCTTCCGATGATGATCCCCGGAGGGAGAACCTCTGTCGGAGGAACTCCGGCGATGCTCAGAGCTGGAGCCTCTGGACGCCGAGGCCTCCGACGAGGTACGGGTGGGATCTGCGAAGATTCTTTCCCGCTGATGCCGACGACTCCGTAAAGCTTTGGAGGACATTTTGCTGCAGGCCCCACAGATCAGTTCCTCGTGATCTGGGCCAAGGCAGCGGAGGCAATGATCGTGTGTGTCAGTGAGTGACATATTTCTGTCACACTGAACACACCTTTTGAAGCCACTGGCAGCCATCGGGGGAAAAAGGGCCCCTGCAAGGTCAAAGGACCGGGCTGCCAGCGAAAAACCGAAAAACAAAACTGACAAGAAAAATCAGAAAAACTGAAAAATAAGAGAAGGACTCGCAACGGCGTCGCGAGTCCGGGCAGGAAAGAGACCGGCGTCGAACCGAAGAAAAAAGAGAAATAAACGACGAAAATCAACTTTTTCTGCGGGGACAAGAAGACCACGTCTGTAGGGCTCCGCGGAAAAAAGAAGACTGGCTAAGATGGCACCCTTGGGCGGGAAGGGGACCGCGCATGCACGCTGCAATTCCCAAAGGCTTTCTTTGAAAGCTGGGGAAAATTGCTCCGCGAGGGCTCCGTCGGCGCCGACGTCACCCATATGTGAGGACTGACTTCCTGCTTGGTCCTGGAGAAGAGTCTAATGTCTGAGCCTTCCTTCCTGGGAGTGCAGAGGAGTAAGTTTTGGTACTCTATCTTTTAAGGTGGATTTGACCATCAAGGAGTGGAACAGAAGCCAAGGCTTCTCGAATCCAGGAGCCTTCTGAACTCTGTATATGGAGTCAAGCCTTCTACTAAATGGAGGTACAGTGAGGAGGTTCTCCCACATTCTCATCTATACTCTCTGCAGAACGTGGTACACGGGCACAGTCACTGCCTCTCTAGGGGCTGTGGAGTACTGCAAGATGTCCAATTCTTCTGCCCTGGGCTCATCCTCAGTCTCTAAAGAAAATGGTATGGCCTTGGACATGTGTCTTTCAAACTCTTGGAAGGTCATGTCCTCAGGAGGGGAAACTGCACCACTCATGAGGTGGAGAAGGGTCTGACGAGAGCTCTGGGGACCAGCCCTCCAGTTTCACATTGGTGACCCAGCCTGAGTCAGAGAGGAAGTCAAAGTACTTCTAAGTCTCGGCCTGGATCACACTCATGCTTCGAGGGGGATCAGGAGCTCCTTTGGGAGCGATGTACAGATACCCTTTGATATCCTCGAGACGCTAGACCTACCTGTTGGAGAGGCATCGAAGGACCTTAACATCAGTGCCTGAACCGATATAAGCAGGCAAGCATCTCAAAGATCGGCTGTATGGCAGCTGATGATGCAGCAGACCTCAAGGCCCTGGCATGCTGCACCGCCAACAGCCCTGCAGTCATCCCCCAATGCCATCAAAACACTTATAGAAAAAGTGGTTCAAATGCAACCACAACACAGACATATCAGCCCCTCTTGATCCTTGTCAGCATGGATTCCGTGAATCCCATGGTGTAGAGACCCTACTCACTATACTCATCAATACATTATCCAGAGGTATTGACAAAATTGAGAATGGGTTCGTACTCATATTTCTTGATATAGTGGCTGCATTTGATTCTGTTAACCATGTACAACTCCTCTCCCGCCTCCAGGAAAAAGGAATTCATGGCCTTGCTTGGGAATGGTACAAATCCTATCTCATGAACCGCTGGCAACAAGTACGGATAGGTTCCTCAACATCGGAACCATTCCATCAGCAACAAGGAGTACCCCAAGGATCATCCCTTTCGGCTCTACTCTAACATTTATATGCAACCCATCTGTGATATCATTCGTTCTTTTAACATCTCCAGTCTGATCTATGCGGATGATGTACTGATCGTCGCTCCAATTAAAATCAAGCACCCAAACCTTGTTCCACTTATTGAATGCTTCAATGCAATTACTGATTGGCTCCTGTCCCAAAATCTTCGCATAAACTTTAAGAAAACTGAAGTCCTTTTCATAACCAGGAACAAAAACTTCTCTCCTCCTGCCTCAGTGAAAGTTTGTGACGCCGAGCTCCCATGCAAGTCTGTAATACGATATCTAGGGGTTACAATAGACCAGCAGCTCAACTTCAAAGAGCATATAAAGAATACCACCAAATCCATTTACAACAAAATACGGACACTACGACATCTAAGACCTCTACTAGCCCCAGACGACTTCAGAACAATATTCGAGACACTCATAATGCCACACTTTGATTATGACAACATCATCCTACATGGACTCCCCAAGAGCACTCTCAATCCTCTTCAGATGGCGATGAACACAGCAGCCCGCATTCTCTGCGGCATCTCCAGAAAAGACCACATAACTCCCAAACTTATGGATCTACACTGGCTACCATTACAATGCAGAATCACCTACAAAGCGTTAATCCTATCATTTAAAGCAATTAACCGGATATCTTCCACATCCCTCTCTTCACACCTGACCAATACCCCTACTAACAGGCTAAGAAGGTCAACAACTAGCAATACGCTATTTATACCACCCGAGTCCACTAAATGTGCCCAAACAACTAGAAACAGAGCATTTACATTATATGCTCCTAAGTGCTGGAACAATCTCCCACCTCATATACGATCAATCGCTGACCTCTCACAATTCAGAAAAGCTCTTAAACATCACTTATTCTGCCTTTATTTTATCCACCCTAACCTAACACATTCACATCCTCATCTCACCTACACAGCATCTGACGTACCAACAACATAATTCCCAGTGATTTACAAAAGAAACTCACCATTAGGCACATTCACAATGAGCATGATTACATTATGACTCTAATACATAATATAACTTAAATAATTTATAAGCTTCTTTGTTTGAACTGTATATAGTTACCCTGTTACTTCCAAGTTTCAATCTGTTACAATGTAAGCAAAAGATCTTGTTTCTAATGCAAAAGCGTAGTTACTCACCTGTAACAGGTGTTCTCCAGGAGCAGCAGGAATCAGTCCTCACTTATGGGTGACGTCGGCGCCGACGGAGCCCTCGCGGAGCAATTTTCCCCAGCTTTCAAAGAAAGCCTTTGGGAATTGCAGCACGCATGCGCGGTCGTCTTCCCGCCCGAGGGTGCCATCTTAGCCAGTCAGATGACATAGCTAAAAAAGACAGCACAAAAAATTTTCAAAAAGAACATAAGCAGACGATTGCAACTCCAAGGGGAGGAGGGAGGGTAGTGAGCACTGATTCCTGCTGCTCCTGGAGAACACCTGTTACAGGTGAGTAACTACGCTTTCTCCAGGACCAAGCAGGAAGTCAGTCCTCACTTATGGGACTCCCAAGCTCAAGGCTACCGGAGACCCTAAGCACAAAAATGAGCTCCCTCTAGCTCAGCAGCACAGAAGGAAAGAATCTTCGCTGAATTATCACCCACCGGTAGCCCACATCCGGGATGGAGGGTAGGAGTTGCTCAGACCTCAAAGAGATTACGGAGGACTGCCTGTCCGAAAGCACTGTCCCTGCGGGACTCCCTCTCGAGACAGTAATGGACCGCAAAAGTCTGGCTCGAAGACCAAGTAGCGGCCCGGCAGATGTCTGCCAGCGGAACAGAGCGGAGGTAAGCCACTGACGTAGCCTTTGCCCGAACGCAATGAGCCGTGACTCGACTTTCTAAGGAGAGTCCGGCTGCCCCATAAGCCCAAGAGATACAGTCCGCAACCCAGATGGACAGAGTACGCTTGGAGACCGGGAGCCCCAATTTATTGGGGTCAAAAGACACAAAAAGCTGAGCAGCTTTACGGTGCTCCCGCGTACGGTCAAGGTAGAAGTTCAAAGCCCTTCTACAGTCCAGGGTATGGAGGACCGTTTCAGCTCGGCTGGAGTGTGGTCTGGGAAAGAAGGTTGGAAGTACCACCTCCTGATTGATGTGAAAAGGGGAGACCACTTTTGGAAGAAATTTTGGGTGAGTCCGTAGGACTACCCTATTTTTGTAGAACCGAGTGTAAGGGGGATCAGACACGAGGGCCTGCAATTCACTTACGCGTCTAGCGGAAGTGAGGGCTATCAAGAACAGTGTTTTCCAAGACAGAAAACGGAGAGAACAGGTAGCCATAGGTTCAAAAGGCGGACAGGTGATCCGCTGCAAAACCACATTCAGGTCCCAGTCAGGCGCTGGCGGGCGCAGAGGTGGTTTAAGTAGAAGGAGACCTCGGAGAAACCTCGCTACGAGAGGGTCGCTGGAGAGAGGTCTACCGTCCACCGGCACATGATGTGCCGAAAGAGCACTGAGGTGAACTTTGACGGAGTTGGACTTAAGTCCCAGATTGGAGAGGTGTAGCAAGTATTGCAAGATCACCGACACCGGGCAGGAGAAGGGATCCTGAGACTGTTGGGTACACCAGACGGCAAAGCGACGCCATTTAAGGGCGTAGCATTTTCGGGTAGAAGGGCGTCGCGAAGCTAAGACGACCTCCTCCACCTCTGCCGGCAGGAGAAGGGGAGCAAGGACTACCCTCTCAGCAGCCAGGCCATGAGGTTGAGAGACCTGAGGTTGGGGTGTAGTAGAGACCCCTGATCCTGAGTGAGGAGATCCGGTTGTACCCCAGAGGGAATGGATCCTCCACCGCTAATTGCAGTAGGAGCGGAAACCATGGCTGTCTGGGCCAGCGAGGGGCCACCAGGATCATGAAGGCGTTGTCTCGGAGCACCTTGAAAAGAGTCCGAGAGACTAGCGGGATGGGAGGGAAAGCGTACAGAAGGCTCCCCGACCATGAAATCAGAAAAGCGTCCGCCGCAACCCGAAGGGGGTGTGGCTGACGAGAGCAGAAGCGAGGAAGCTGCCGGTTGTGAGGACTGGCAAAGAGATCCACCGTGGGGAGGCCCCACTTTAGGAAGAGCTTCTGAACTACCAAGGGATCCAGACGCCACTCGTGCGGCTGGAGGATCCTGCTGAGTTTGTCCGCCAGGCAATTCTCTTGGCCCGGGAGATAAACTGCCTTGAGGAGAATGCCGTGACTGACGGCCCAAGAGCAGAGCTTCTGTGCCTCCCGGCAGAGGAGGAAGGAGCCCGTGCCCCCCTGCTTGTTCACGTAGAACATGGCAACTTGATTGTCCGTCTGGACAAGGTCGGACTGGTGAGAAGTCAGGTGGGAGAAGGCTTTGAGAGCCAGGCGGATCGCCCTGAGCTCCAGGAAGTTGATCTGCTGAGCAGACTCCCACGTGGTCCAGAGGCCCTGAGTACGTGCCCCTTGGCAATGTGCTCCCCAGCCCAGGAGGGATGCATCCGGGGTCAGCACCCGGGTCGGCTGAGGTGACTGGAAAGGCATTCCGAATATCAGGTTCGGCTGCCGAAGCCACCACCGAAGAGACGAGATCAGCGGCTCGGAGACGCGCACCAGGTCTGCTAGGCCGCCTGTGGCTTGTCGCCACTGCTGGCGGAGACACCATTGAGCAGGCCGCATATTCAGGCGGGCATTGGGGGTCACATGGACGGTGGAAGCCATATGGCCGAGCAGTCTCAGGAAGCGCCTGGCGGAGACCAGGGGCTGGCTGCGAAAACGGTCGGCTAGGTCCATGAGCCGTTGAGCCCTGTCGAGCGGTAGGTATGCTCGCGCCTGAGGAGTGTGCAGCCTTGCGCCGATGAACTCGAGATCCTGCGAGGGGAGCAAAGTGGACTTTGCGAAGTTTATAACAAAGCCCAAGTGCTGCAGAAGAGTCACCGTGCGGCGCGTGGCGTTGGTGACCTCCCGAGCGGACGCTGCTCTGATGAGCCAGTCGTCGAGGTACGGAAAGACATAGAGGCCGTGAAGCCGGAGATGGGCCGCCACCACCGCGAGACATTTTGTGAAGACTCGCAGCGCGGAGGACAGGCCAAAGGGCAGTACTCTGTACTGGTAATGATTTCCTGCCACCACAAACCTTAGGTATTGGCGGTGGCTTGGGTGGATAAGGATGTGCGTGTAGGCATCCTTTAGATCCAAGGAGCATAGCCAATCTCCCTGCTGGAGGTAGGGCAGAAGGATTCCAAGGGTAAGCATTTTGAACTTCTCCCGCACAAGGAACTTGTTGAGGTTGCGCAAGTCCAGGATGGGTCTGAGGCCCCCTGTTCTCTTTGGTATTAGAAAATACCTGGAATAAAACCTTGACCTTTCAGGTGGTGTGGCACCGGTTCCACCGCCTGTTCCTGCAGAAGACCTGCTAACTCCTGAAGGAGTAATTCCCTGTGCAGAGGGGGTCGTGGAGGTTCTCCCGGAAAATAGGAGGGAGGGACCTGGTGGAAGTGGAGAAGATAGCCTTCCCGCACGACTTGAAGCACCCAGGCATCTGCGGTGATGCTGGACCACCTGTGGGCGAAGTGAACCAGCCGGCCTCCGGTGCTGGGAGGAACCAGCGGGGGGGGAGAGGCTATGCTTTGTGAGTCAAAAACCCCCACCCTGCTGAGCAGGGGCTGGTGGTGCAGGCTTGGGGGCTTGCTGCCTACGGGACCCGTTACCCCGTCCCTTGGCCTGCTGGCCCTGTTGGGGAGCTGCAGGGGCCTGATAATGGGGGTATTGTTTGTAGGCAGCCGCCTTCCTCGGGTAAAAGGACTTTTTCCCCGAGCCCTTCTTTTTCTGGGAAGGGGCGGAGGTCTTCCTAGAAAGCCTGGTCCTGGTGAGAGTCTCAGTCTCAATTTGCGCAGCCTTTTCCGCCATGGGCTTGCCAAAGAGGTTTTCGCCTCGGCAGGGGACATCGACCAACTTGTCCTGCACCCAGGGCTCAAGGTCTGACGACTGAAGCCAAGCCTGTCGGCGGGCACCGATGCCGGCTGCGGCCACTCGAGCCGATGCTTCAAAGCCATCATAGGCTGCTCGGGACATGAACTTTGAGCATTCCCGAATGCCAGTGGACAAGGCCAGGAACCTCCGCAAGGGTTCCTCGGACAAACCAGCGGAGAATCCGGCTAGCTCTTTAGCCAGATCCCGGAGATACATGCCCATGTATAGCTGGTAAGTCTGGACACGACAGGCGAGCATAGAGCCCTGGAAACACTTCTTGCCAAGGCCATCCAGGTTACGGGCCTCCCTGCCAGGAGGCACCGAGGAGTGCATCTTCTGGCTCTTAAGACGATGCATGGCCGATTCCACTACCATGGAATGGTGTGGCAGCTGTGCCTTTTGAAAGCCAGGGCTCTTGCGGACTCGATAGATAGAATCGACCCGCTTGCGAAGAGTAGTCGTTCCAGCATAGGAGGAACCGGTACAGTAAAGTGTTCCCTCGCGGGAGAGTCATACTGGAGGGCGTCGAGCTCTTCGGCTCGAGGCTCCTCCTCGGGATCCGCAGGGAAGGCCAAAGCCTTGGCCATATCCCTAACGAAGTCCGAGAACCGGGCATCCTCCGGGGGGGACTGCTTCCGAGGCTCGGACTCCGGTGAGTCCGATGGGACACACCGAGTCCGGAAAGAATCAGGCGACTCTTCCTCCTCAGACTCCCAGATAGACTCCCAGATCGACTCCGACGAGGACTCGGTGGGGTCGGCCCGGGCAGGGCGTGGCGCCAGCCGCCCCGACGCCGAGGGAGTCGGCGTCGGCGACCTCGGTCCCGAACGGGAGGCCGAGGGTGACCTCGACCGAGGATCGACTCGAGTTCGCATCGACTCGAGGATCGGCTCGGTCTCCGGGGTCGACTTGGACGTCGACGTCCCGGCGGTCGGGGCAGCGGCGCCAGCGAGGCCAGCGAGCAGTGCCCTCTGCTGGTCCATGAAGGCAGACAGTCTGCTCTCCAAGGCCGTCAACCTGAGTCCGAGCTCAGGTGACCCAGCAGCCCCCGACTCGGGCCCCGACGGCGTCGGGCCCGACGTCGGCTGTCGCGGAGGCGAGTCCAGAAGGACCACAGGACTTACCCGAGCAGGCATCTCCGACTCCAGGCGAGGTCGCTTCGGGATGTGTTCCTTCTCCAAGGACCCGGGGCGGCTGTCGGGGCTATGCGACCTGGCCCTCGCGGAACCAGGAGCGTCCACCGACGCCGCCCTCGCGGGTTTCACCTTCCGACGATGGTCCCCGGAGGGAGAACCCCGGTCGGAGGAACTCCGGCGACGGTCCGAGCTGGAGCCTTTCGACGCGGAGGCCTCCGACGAGGTCCGGGTACGGCTGGGGTCAGCGAAGATTCTCTCACGCTGATGCCGCCGACTTCTCAACGCCTTTGAGGACATTTTGCTGCAGGGCCCACAGATCAGTTCCTCATGATCCGGGCCCAGGCAGCGGAGGCAAAAGTCGTGTGTGTCAGTTAGTGACATATTTCGGTCACACTGACCACACCGCTTAAACCCACTGGCAGCCATCGGGGGAAAAAGGGCCCCTGCGAGGTCAAAGGACCGGGCTGCCAGGGAAAAATCGAAAACGAAAGCTGACAAAGTCAGAAAAACCGAAAAAAGTAAGAGGACTCGTGACCGGCGTCGCGAGTCCGGGCGGGAAAAAGATCGGCGTCGAACCGAAGGAAAAAGAATAAAATAATGAAGAAAATCGACTTTTTCGCGGGGACAAGACGGGGACGTCTGTAGGGCTCCGCGGAAAAAAGAAGACTGGCTAAGATGGCACCCTCGGGCGGGAAGACGACCGCGCATGCGCGCTGCAATTCCCAAAGGCTTTCTTTGAAAGCTGGGGAAAATTGCTCCGCGAGGGTTCCGTCGGCGCCGACGTCACCCATAAGTGAGGACTGACTTCCTGCTTGGTCCTGGAGAAATGATGTTATGTAAACCGCACTGATGCTAAATAGCGCAGTATATAATAATTTGTAATAAATAACAAATAAATAAAATGCATATGAATGTGTACTATATAACACACACATTACAGATAATAAACAACAAAAAAACCAAAATAAAACCATAAAGTGATAAATAGGTGATGAGGACATATTAAAATGTGAGGATATCTTTAAAATCCTGACTGGTGTATAAGACAAGTTTGTCACTTAAAATCCTGACTGTATAGGACAATTTGTCACTAAAAAGAAAACCGAAGCATAAAAACTAATGGTTAGGTGAAAGGGGTACCACAGAGAGATGAAACTATATTTAAGAGAAGAAAAACAAATTCAACACTCTGTATAGCTAGAATTATCCATCTGAAGAACTTCCTAAAAACTAAAAAAAATAGAGAGTAGGGCATGAATAGAATAAAGAACCCTATGGGGGGGGGGGGAGGAGATGTCCTTGTTAGAAACCATACCTTATTATAAGCAAATATGAGGGCACCGATAAGCCAAGCGCTTATGTTAAAAAGTTGAAAAGTAAACAAAGATGAAAGCTTCTTTCAATAATTGTAATATGTCAATGAAGTGTTCTGGGCAATCTTATAAAAGTAATTCCTGATCAGATGTATTTGTGTGTTAAAAAACTAACATCAAAAGTTGCCCCCATAGGGACACAGTCGATGCAGGCTCTTATTTAAAAATAGTATCTTTTTAAAAAAATGTATCGTGGGCTCATTCTAATACAAAAAGATTTGGAGCTTACATAGACGATAAATTAGAATCTTAAACCATTATAAAATGTATGATTTGTTTAAAAAATAGGATTGCATGTTTGACAAAGGTAGGGATCTTTGAAACCAACACTGTTTTTCCGTCCGTCAAAACTGAGAAACCCTGATTTCTATTAACATTTTAGCAGGACACAAACTATAGTCAATAAAAGACAAATTAATAAAAAGTATTCTAAAAATGAATAAAACGCTGTAAAAAAAGTTTTTAAAAATTGGATCGGGACTCACCACATTGTACTATGTAGCAGATTTCATCGTCCATGAAGAGAAAAACTACTACCGTGAAAAAGTTAATAAATAATTATAAAGGTAAAAAACCTGTAATATGTTAAAAAAGATTTAAGGACACTCTCCCAAGGATAGTACCTAATAAAATGTGTACAGTGGTGTGCAAAAGTCTGGAATCACTTGCAAATTTGACTTTTTTCATCTTCGTGACCTTATATATTAATTTCTTTTTCCTTCCAGAGGCTTTTTCTGTGTATCTCATAAGTGATAGATTTGGCTATTAGGGCCAAATTTTAGTGTTGGCTTGGCCCTTATTTTCTGAGTGTGTTCCCCATAGTTGTCCTGTTGATAGATTTTCTGTGAAAATCGCGTAATGTACATCGTTGGCCAACAATATATTATTCTAAGTATGCTTTAAAATATTATGGACGCATGCCAGGTTTCCTTCAAATTAATGTATGTGGCTTTGAAAAAGGCCGTTTTTGTGTGTCAGTGATGGCTCAGTATTTGATGGGCCACCCTTTGTTCTTGATCACCTGACTGCACATTGTCGGCATTGAATGAACCAGTCTGACAAGGTGATCATTGGTGACAACGCAGTTCCAAGCTGCAATGAGTGACTCAATCAGCTCACACTTTGATGTCGGATGCCTCTTGGATATTTCCAAGGCCTCCTTGTGCCACAGGTTCTCGATTGGATTCAGATCTGGAGACTGGGCAGGCCAGTCCATTGACTTGATGTTGTTCCGCTGCTTCCAACTGATCACCTGTCTGGAGCGATGGCAGGGTGCATTGTCATCTTGGAACAGGAACTGGCCAGGAAACAGCTGGTGTGCTGATGGCACCATGCACTTTTGCAGTATGGTGATGTACTTGGCCCCGTTGACCATTCCATAGACGATGTGAAGACGTCCAACACCACTGGCAGCCATGCAGCCCCAGACCATGACCTTCAAAGGATGCTTCACAGTGAGGTTGGGACACTCAGGCTTGAATTCCTCTCCAGGTAATCTCCTCACATAGGTGTGGGCCTGGTTACCAAACAGGCAGAAGGTGCTTTCATCGCTAATAGCACCTTTTCCCACATTTCAGTCGACCAGGCTGAGTGCTTTCTCGCCCACACAATCTGGTTGCACCTTTGTATGTCAGTCATCAGTGGCTTATTCCGTGCTTTGCAGCCCCGGAGACCAAACTGCAGGCACCGGCAATGAACTGTTGATGAGCTGACACTGACCTCACTCTTGTCTGACCACTCTCGAAGTAGCTGAGGAGAGGTCAACTTGCGATTAGTCAGTGAAATGCATCGTAGTGTGCGGTCCTGGCACACATGTGGACGACCTGAACGAGGCTTGTCTACCACTGAACCCGCTTCTTTCTTCTTCTGTACAATCTTAACAGTGCTCTTGGGAGCACGTGATGCGGTGAAGGGAGCACATGATGCGGTGAACTCAGCGGACGGCTTCCGTTTGAGCTCCGGTCTCCTCCACCCCGAACCGGGTCATTAAAGCCGGCTTGAGTACAGTTTCAATACGCAGAGTTTACCCGTGGGTAAGGGAAGGGAACGGCACCCGAAGCAGATCTTGAGGCTGCGGAGCTGTTTTGACAATGGCGGCGACTGTTAAGGCCGCGAGGAAGAAGAGGGAGCGAGGAGCCCCGACACATAAAATGGTGGATGCTACGGGCCCGCCGAAATCGCCGAAGTCGCCGGCTTCACCAGCGTTCTTGGAGGTGTCGTCCGCGGCAGTGTCCGATGCCCTAGCCCTGCAATTCACCACTTTGCAGAAAAAAATGGATAGTCTGCATGCTTCGTTTGGAGTTCTGGGCAACCGTATGCAGGAGGTTGAAACCCGCGTTGGGCTCACTGAGGATGGCCTGGCCTCCATGACTCAGGAAGTGGAGACCCTGAAATCCAAGGTTCAGTCACAGGAAGATAAAATAGACGACCTGGAGAATCGGTCACGCCGAAATAACCTGAGATTGATGGGTATTCCGGATTCGGTTGCTGATAAAGAAGTGAAGTCTTACCTGGAAAATATGCTCCCTAAGATCCTGGAGGGAGTGGAAGACGGCGGGAAGCTGCTGATTGAGAGAGCGCACCGCGTGGGACGCCGGCAACCCCAAGAGCACAGGCCGAGGATAGTGCTGGTCAAGTTCCTCTATTTCCCCCAGAAGGAGGCTATTTTGCAGGCTGCCAGGAAGAGGCGAGTGCTGGAATATGAGAACTTGCGGATAAGAGTGGCACAGGACTATTCAGCTGCTCTCAGCATGCGGCGCAGAGCTTACGCTCCAATCTGCCAGCAATTAATCGACGCCCGAATCAAATTCTCCTTGCAATACCCCTCCCGTTTGCACATTTTCCATGAGGGAGCACATAAGACCTTTGATTCAGCGGCTGATGCAAAAGGATATGTGGCGCAGATTGTGGGAGGAGAGAGTGGGCCCTCATCCCAACGGCGCTCCCCATGAACTTGCCCCCGGACTGTTTCTCTTCAATACGGCTGCAGAGGGGCCTACTTCGGAGAGGCTCCAGGTGTACCCTCTCCGTAGGGGAAGTGTCTATAGTGAGTTGGTCTGTGGAGCAAGGGGAGGGGGGTGACCTCTATTGTTGAACTTAGTGCAGAGGTAATGGGGGGGTGGGCAGCGGGTAGGGTGCGATGGGTTTGCTGAGAATAGGCCCCGGGTCCCGGTTGTTACCCCCTTGGGGCTTGGCTCCATATTACTAGGGCTCGCTCTGAGACAGAGGAGATGGTTAAATGTGTGAGATGGTACTTGATATGCAGCTGGGTGAGAGGTTTAACGGGAGTAGCGGGGGGGTTATTTGAGTGAGTGTGTGGGGATTCCTTCCCTTCTTTGTTGTTCTTTTTATTTTTAATTTTTTACTTGTGCGGATGGGAGGTGTTGGGGGGGGGGTTTGCCCTAAGAGTCCACGGGAGAGGCCCCCGTGCTTGGCCTAGGGGAAATAGAGCTTATGGGGGTTGGATGGTTTCCCTGTACTTGGATGTCTTTTTTCCCTCCCGCAGTAGTTTTAAAGTGTCTTAGGATACTATTGATGTACAGTGCAGTAACTATGTATCTAAGTTGCTAAGCGGTTGAGCCGGATGGTTATTATGTAGCCTTGCACTCCTCCAACGATTGGGGGAACAGCTGTCACATTGAGCTGCTTATAAGGAGCAGAGGCTGGGACTGTGGGTGGCCTGACTTCCCCCCCCCCCTTACTTGGCGGGAGGGGGAGTTCTGGTTCTCATCGGTTTGGAGGGGGAGCCGCCGGCCTAGTTTGGAGGAGTGCAAGGCTGCAGTGAGTGCTCTGCCTAACTGGAGATTTCCTGTTTAATGCCTACCGGCAGGGTGTGCTAGTTACTATTGTATACATGGTGGGGGGTGGGAGGACTTGAGGGAGGGTTAAGGGCGAAGGAGGACGCTTGGGACATTTCTTAAAGGGGGGAGGAGACCATACGCATTACACTTGCTCGCTACCTAATAGAGGTAGTAGATGGTGCAGCAAGTAGAGGGGGGGAAGGGGGGGGGGAAGGGTGGCATTCTACCAGGGGGACCCGGATATTGAAGGCATCCTTGAGGGCTGGCGGGGGGGAGCCCCAGGCTGGGGGGGCTCTTCCCGAACTAAGGTTGAGTACCTTTCTGAGATATTGGAGTGATCTGAATCCAGACTGAAGATCTTGTCCTGGAATGTTTGTGGCCTGGGGAGCCCTTTTAAAAGAGCCAAAATACTGCAAGCCTTGGCGAGGCAAAAAGCTGACGTGGTCTTCCTCCAAGAAACCCACCAGACAGCAGTTGAGCATGCTAAATTGCGTAGATCTTGGGTGGGACAGGTCTGGGGGGTGCCAGCCCAGAACAAAAAAGGGGGGGTGGCCATTTTACTGCACAAGCGGATCCGCTTCGAGGTTACCAATGAAATAGCGGATTCGACTGGGCGGTTCCTTCTGCTGCAGGGCCTGCTGGAGGGGCGCCCACTCATCATTGGTAATCTTTATAGTCCCAATGTGCTTGACCGAGATCTATATGCTCGGCTGGCCTCCCAGGTAGAGCAGCTACCGGAGCTCCCACTGATCTTGGGGGGGGATTTTAATGGTGTGATGGAGGTGGCGATGGACACGTCTCGGGGTGAGGGGACCCGTGAGCGTTACCAGGGGGCTCGTGCACTCAATGGATTGAGGACCAGACTGGGATTGGTGGACCCTTGGAGGCTACTCCATCCCGCTGAAAGAGATTACACACACCAGTCTCGTGCACATAACTCTAGCGCACGAATAGATTATTTGTTGACTTCGCAGGGCCTGTTTGGCCTGGTAGAGGAGGCGCAGATCGGACCCGTGGAAATCTCCGACCACGCATTTGTCGGGCTTCAATTGCGGTGGGGTGCGAATCGTCTCCCGACGAGATTGTGGCGGTTCCCGCTCGATCTATATCGAGACTCTCAATTTCGTCAGTTTTTACAACGGCGTTGGTGTGAATTTGAAGTGGATCACAGTGGGCATACCGCGGATCCTGAGCTAGTCTGGGAGACTGCGAAAGTGGTTCTGCGGGGAGACATAATTGGTTTTATGGCGCGCAAACGTAGACTCATGGCGGAGCGTATTATCCACCTGGAACGCTTAGTTACCGCACAGCAGCGGCGGTGGGCCGGCAATCCGAGTGTTATTACAAAGAAGCGGCTATGGGAGTTAGACGATGTTAAATGAACTCTTACACCAGAGGGCCAAAAAGTCGGTCATGTACTATAGATACCAGCTTTATTGCTATAAGGATAAACCAGGGAAGCTATTGGCCCGATGTCTGCGTGGCTCACGAGGCTCTACGCTGGTGCACGCGCTAAAGGATGATAAGGGGGTCCTTCGTAGGGAAAATCCGGAGATTGCGCAGGTTTTTCGCTCATTCTTCCAGAACCTCTATACTGCTGCGCCGGGCTCACAGGTGCAAATCTCCACCTATTTGGAAGAGCTAGATTTGCCCCAGCTCTCTGACCAGCAGCGGCTGCAGTTGGATCAACCGATTTCTGTCCGGGAGGTGCAACAAGTTATAGCCAAGGCGAGTTGTTATAAAGCCCCTGGGGCAGATGGTTTGGGGGCCGAGTTCTACAAGATATTGGCCGATCTCGTTTCTCTGCTGTTAGTGGCGGTCCATACTACGAGATCTGAGCAGGGCATGTTTCGCTGGGGTACTAACTTGGCCCACATGATCTTGCTCCCGAAACCCGGAAAAGACCCGTTATGTGCTGCCTCATACCGGCCCATTTCCCTTCTTAACTTTGACCTCAAAATTTTAGCTAAAATTCTTGCCGATCGACTGGCGACTGTGTTGGGGCATTTGGTTCACGATTCCCAAGTGGGCTTTGTGAAAGGAAGATACGCAGTTCGCAACTTGCGGAAGATTCTAGCTTCCCTGGAATGGGTCCATGGCCGGGGTCTTACGTCTCTGTTAATTAGCTTCGATGCCGAGAAGGCTTTTGACAGAGTCGACTGGCACTATTTGTGGGATTTGTTGCCCCGATATGGGCTGGGGCACTCTTTTTGTGCTATGGTCAGAAGTTTATATCAGGACCCGATCGCGGCGATTTGCTGTAACGGAGTGCTCTCTGATACATTTTCTTTGCATAGGGGGACTAGGCAGGGCTGCCCTCTCTCCCCGTTGCTTTTTGTTCTTTCCTTGGACCCGTTTATTAGACGGGTGGAGGCCTCACGGGAAATCCGGGGGGTGGGTATCCGCAAGACTGGCTTTAAACTATCGGCGTTTGCCGATGATCTTCTTGTGCACTTACTTCGGCCCCAGGATTCGCTCCCTAGCTTAATGCGTGAGATTGAGCTTTTCGGTCAATTTGCCGGGCTAAAAATCAATCGAGAAAAGTCTGAGGCACTGGATATAATGGGAACTGTGCGGGGTAGCTGGCAAGGGCCCTTCCCCCTTAAATGGGCGACTCACCATTTCAAATATCTTGGTATAGTTCTAACTGGTCAGCCCTCCCAACTTTATGAGAGCAACTTTTCCAAAATTTGTCAAAGCCTCCAAGTGCAGTTGCAGGCTTGGCGTCCTCTCTCCCTGTCTTTGTCAGGGAGGATCGCCGCGGTCAAAATGGTAATTTTACCAAGGATTTTATACTGGCTACAGACGCTGCCCGTTTGGCTTCTGCGAAAGGATTTGAGGAGGTTGGAGGGACTTATCAGCGGATTTTTGTGGGGGGGGGGGGCGCGGGCGCGCATTCGTTAATCCCGCTTGGTGGGGAGTTGGAGGCGAGGGGGGTTGGGACTCCCTGATTTGGGGGCCTATGCTCTGGCCTGTCAGGCTCGACATCTGGGTGACTGGTTAGGGGGGACTGAAGTCTTTACTCCGCGGGGACTGAAGGAGGCACTCGCAGCTCCAGTAACGGTTCTCTCCCTTTTACATCTTGACTACCGTCTCTTTCCGGCTCGCTTAACTGGGAGTGTGCTTTTTGTCCCGGTCTGTCGAACTTGGCGACAGCTCAATATATACTGGAACACGAACTGGAGGGTGTCTAGTTGGTTGCCCATTCAGGGTAACGTTTTGTTTACTCCGGGCATGGAAAACGCGTCTTTTCGGGTATGGGCGGAGAAAGGCCTCTGAAATTTAGGCCATGTGGTCGACCTTTCAGGGTGCTCGAAGAAGTTCCGATCCCTCGGTGCCGAATATGCGTTGGAGACTGGTCACCAATTCGCTTATATGCAGCTATCGCATTATATTGCCTCTCTGCCAGCCGCAGGGCTGCGGGTGGAGCGCACGGCTCAGATCCTAGAATTCTTTGACTTGGGTGGGGGCCCCCAGCTATCCATTCGTTTGCTGAAATCACGTTTGGCTCCCTACCGGCCGTCTCCGGATTATCGGTCTGTGGAACTGGGGTGGGGGGTGGAGCTGGGTAGGGAGATTGGCCCGGGTACAATCTTAAAGGCCCTGCAGCGGGTAGGGGAGTTGGCGATGGGTGCTCACTGGCGAGAGGTGCAGTACAAATCGCTCACTCGAATACATTTCTCTCCCCGGCGAGCCCTTCGCTCCTGTCTCACGTCGGATGGCTGCTGCCCCAGGTGTTCAGAGCCCTTGGCGCACCTGGTACACATGTGGTGGGGGTGCCGATTCATTCGGCCTTACTGGACAAGAATAGCCTCCTTTATGGAGCGAATTTTGGGCCAGCAGATCTGTTGGGATAGTTCCTTGGTTCTCCTTGATCACCTGCCCCTCACACAGCCTAAGGGTAGATGGGAGAGGCAGTTGGTGCGCAAGGCCTGTCTGGTGGGAAAAGGCCCCATTTTGCAAAACTGGCGGGAACGGCAAGCGCCCTCGTTTTGGGCGTGGCGGAATGCTTTCCACCAGATGCTGCTCATGGAAGCTCGACACGCCCGGGGCAATGTTAAACGATGGCCTCACTTTCAGTTGCTATGGGACCCCTACCTCCAGAGCCTGAGCCCACGCTCCAGAAATGAAGTGTTGCAACTAGGCCCTTAAAGGGCTGGGATGCCCAGAGATGCTCATGATAGATGCTGACGCTGGGTCCTCCTGGTAGGGATGCACTCAAAGAGGGGGGTGGGGGGGGGAGGGGGGGGTTAGGGGTCCATACACTGGAAAACTGTACAACGCTCATGTGTTTATCTTTGTTCTCATGGGAGGGGGGGGGATAAGAGTTGCTCCTCCCCCTCCGGAGTTTGCTTGTCACTGTATTGTCTATTCTTGTTACATGGTGTTGTTAAATAAAGTATTTAAAAAAAAAAACAGTGCTCTTGACTGCAGCCAACTTTCCTGGCTGACGGCTTGAAAATCCTTCCTCGCTCATAAAAGACACACGAACACGCTCCTCCATCAGGGTCCGAGTCATCTTCATGGTCGATCCAGAAAGCATATGAAATTCAAGAATTCTGCGTGTTTTTATAGCTGCACTGTTGGCTAGATATCTGCATTGTGATTGGTTAGTGAAACCAGCCTCCTGATTGGTGAGAAATAATGTGTGCATATTGGATAATCTCGATCCAGTTTTGATGCAGGATCCACAAAAATCGCAGTAGCTATCTCCCAGGGTCCATAAAGTATTTAAATTGGAAGCAAGGAATGCAAAAAAGTCAACTCTAATAGCCAAATGTATCCCTTTTAATGTGGTAGAAAGATGAATATGCTGGGCTAACGCAAAATTAAAAAAAACACGTTAGAAAGTACGAAAAACACAAAACTCACAAGTGATTCCAGACTTTTACACACCACTGTATGTGTGTTGAAAAAACTAACATCAATGGTTGCTCTCGTAGGGACAGTCAATGCAGGCATTTATTTAAAAAATGTGTATAGTGGGCTCGTTCCAATTCAAAGTCTTGGGGCTTACATAGATAATACCTTAAAATCTTGAACTACTGTAAGGTATATTCTTTGTTTAAAAATTATATTGAAGGAAGCAGGATCGTACATGTAGCAGAGGTAGGGATCTTTGAAAACAACGCTGTTTATCCATCCGAACAAACTGAGAAACCCTAATCAAAAACACCACAAGCAGGACTCACAAACCATATTAATTAAAAAACAGTCAATAAAATTGTATTGAAGTGGTGTGAAAATAAATAAAAGCGCTGTGAAAAAAAACATAGATCGGGACTCACCACTATGTGCTGTGACCGAGAGAGAATCTGTGCACTGGCTGCTACCGTTATAAGGGCAATATCCCGTCGTGCAAGAGGTGAAAGGTTATATCATGTTGCAACCATATAAAGTCTAAATATATGAAGAGGTTCTCCATTATATTATAATATAATTATATGTATTGGAGACACGCAAAAAACATTGAAGTGTATATTGTAAAAAAAAAAACCAAAAAAAAAAACAGTGGGGATAAACAAACGGTATATAAGAAGTGAGGGGAAGGGGGGTTTGAAGGGGGAGGAAGGAAGAGGGGGAGGGGGGAGAGGAAGAGGAAGAGGAAAGAGAAAGGAAAGGGGGAAGGGCAGGGGAGAGGGGGGAAAACCCCCCAAACCTTCCATAAATTATATATTGTATATTTCTAAAAACCTGATGTTTACCTATAGAAAGAGGAGTAATATTTGCACATATAAAGACAGAAAGATCAACATCTTAAGACCTAAGGGATTTAACGTTTTTAACTCGTACATAAAACATTGTTCCATCTGAAGTAAAAGCTTGTCTATATCACCTCCGCGCCAATTAGAGCGAAACACCTTCAATACCAAAAAACAAAGGTCAGATACTTTGTGATAAGCTTGAATCCAATGTGAGACTAAGGGTTTGTCCGCAACATTTCCCCAAAGACAACTTTTATGCTCACCGATCCTTATTTTAATACTCCTCTTGGTTTTACCAATATAACATAGGTTACATGGACACATTATCAAATAAACGACCTGTGCAGTATCATAGTTCGAAAAATCATTAAGGTATATTTTGCGTGAGGAAGTGGGATGTGTGAATACACCTTTTGTCACCAAAGCATTATCGCAAACACTGCATTTCCCACACTTAAAATGGCCACATGCTTTAGCAACAAAATGAGACCTATTTAGGGCAGAAGGTACCAGAATGTCCCTGAGATTAGAGTTTCTTTTGTAGGCTATTAAAAGCTTATCTTTAATAAAAGGGACCGAATTCAAAATGTGCCATGCTTCACGTATTATTCGAGCGATGTCTTGAATATTCCAAAAATTAGTGAGCAGACAATGTGAAGAACATCACGAAAGCAATTTACCATAAGGTCCGGATACTATGTCACCTGCGCCCCCTATTGGACTTTAATGACTACCGAACTATCTTCCAAGCCTTGGTGCTCCCACATCTAGACTTTGCAAATATTATCCTTCATGGCCTCCCTCAGTCAACACTAGGACCTCTTCGCCTTGCAATGAATGCTGCAGCAAGGGTACTTGCAGGTACATCAAGAGCTAAACATATAACCCCAGTCATGATGGATCTTCACTGGCTTCCACTTCAGGCTAGAATCCAGTATAAGTCCCTAGTACTAACATTCAAAGCCCTAAGGAACCAGATCACCTCACCCATAAGCAAACTCATTCAAAGACGGCCGTTCAACAGGATCAGGATATCTAATCAAGCAAACACTCTAGAGATCCCCAGCATTCTAACTAAGTGCAAAAAGGCTACTGCCAATAGAGCCTTCTCCCTATTTGCACCCATGACCTGGAATGCCCTCCCCACTGAGCTCCGTTCCACCCCAGACCTATTGTCATTTAGAAAAGCCCTCAAACACCTTTTCCTCATCCATTACCCAGAATCCAATCCCAGAAACAACCTCCCATCCTCACATCCTACTCCACCCCACCCAAAATCCAACACCATAAAGAAAATGACTAGCTCTACCACCATATCCCCTCTCTTATTTATTATTGGTACTGATCACACATCTTATTGATTAAACCTCTTATAAATATGTTGAAACCAAGCTATACTATATGTATAATTTCTCACCATACTCCATGAATAATTACTCTGTAATTAGTTACCCCTGTTACCTCCAGGTTATCTCGTCCATGTTCAAAGTAAAAACTCAATTGTCGTGTGACATTGCAGTATGTTTTTTGTTCAATTGTAAACCGCACTGATTTTAATAGCGCGGTATATAAGAGAAGTAAATAAATAAATAAAAAATAAATAAATGTGGTTTATTTTTGTTGGAGGGCGGTTTTGTAGAAGGGTCCTATCTGAGGACCGAGACATTGAAGAGCATTCTGAATACAGACAGGCAGATATGCGCGATCGGAGAACCTTACACTCATGTCTTTTGCATTTTGCTCAAAATCTGTAGCTGTGGTACATAGTCTCCGTACTCTTAAAAATTGACTAGTGGGCAAATTTTCTTTCAATGCCCTATTGTGAAAACTACTAAAATGTAACAAGGCGTTACGATCGGTAGGCTTTCTATATATCATGGTAGTAAAACCCTGGGGTGTATTTTTAATTAAGATATCTAGATAAGCAATCTGATCAGAACTGTATGTGGATTCAAATTGCCAGGGAGAATCTAAGGAATTGAGCCATGATAGAAAGTCAAGCAGTTGTGCATGAGTGCCCTTCTAAATTAAAAAAAAGTCATCTATGTATCTCTTCCACATACAGATTTGTGCTTGGTACGGATGCCTGGTTAAAAAAGTCTTCTCAAAATGTGACATATATAAATTGGCCACATCAGACGCTATAGCAGAACCCATCGCTACGCCCTTGATCTGTTGATAATATAAATCTTGAAAACAAAAATAGTTATAACATAAAACTAATGAAGCCACCTGCATCAAAAAGCATGTGGGAGTGCACACAGGTCTTGTCCGTGTTATTAGTGTATCTTCTAAAATAGAGAGTGCAGCATCTTGAGGTATGTTTGTATACAGGGATTTCACATCTAAGGTAATAAGGAAAACATAAGAAGGTATTAACGGAATGACTGGACGGAGGAAAACATCTAAGAATTTGAATATTGGCTAAAAAGTGATCCAATGGCTGATATGATGGGTCTCCCTGGCGGATTATGAAGGGATTTGTGTACTTTCAGAAGAACAAATTGTTGGCATGATTGGGCTGGAAACTAAGAAAATCACCTTCTTTCTTTGTTAAATATCCAGCTTGTTGTCCTACGTAAATGAGGGTGTCTACTTTACTTTTAAGCATGGGAGTTGGATCATCATTTAATCTTGTGTAGTAAATGACATCCTTTACCTGGCGTAATATTTCCTGAATATACGAGTCTCTATCTTGTATTACCAAGGCCCCACTACTTTGTTGTTGCAGGTACTCTGTGCTCTGTTTTGTTTGATCTGCATTGGACGCAGCCATGATTTGCATTCCAGCCCAGCAGATTAAAATACATTTAAACAACAGAGGTCTGCGACTAAAAAGCTGCTTGATTATTTTCATCTAATTTCCATGTATTTTGGTGTGCTGAAAACAAATAAAATATTGAAAAAAACTCCTAGACGTCATGATTTGCCACAACATGCAAAATTGTCTCCAAATTTATCAATTTTTTTCAAATTACTATTAATTCAAATTACTATTAATTAATTCACATAAGTGCATTTAAGATATAAAATGCCAAAAAAAACTTAAAGGGGCTGTCCGAGTTATGTAAAAAAAATATATAGCACTGTAAATCTGATGGTCAGCAATATATACATAAGCTAAGCAAGTTTTAAGTCCGTGCTTCTAATGGTAGAAGGGGTTAATCTTTCCTGAAGAATCCAATGGTAGGGAGACACAGGGCAGATAGCAGCAGCTCCGGTCAGTGCAGAGGGGCGTGGCCAGCACTGTGACGTCTTGTGTACAGACACCGAGCTGCTCTCTCCTGCATGCCACACGTGTGCACGAATCATCATCATGTTCTTGGTTCTATGCTTTTCACACTTTTTCATCGCAATTCGTGTTAGCTCGTCATTCTTCAACCATTATGTTATGGCTCCACGAAAGTGTATTAATTCGCCAGTTTCTTTTTCATCTGTGGTGAATATACAGTGTTGAAGCAACAGCAGAATATTACAGACTTTGTGAAAACTGCATACTTTGGACTAAAAATTGGAGATCAAGATAAAGTCTGGGCGCCTCAAAGTGTGCAAACAGTGTGTTGAGGACCTCTGAAACTGGTTCAAGGGTAAGAAAAAAATCTTTCAGTTATGGGATTCCTATGGTATGGCGAGAGCAAAAGAACCATAGTGACGACTATTACTTTTTTTCATGCGATGTGAAAGGGTTTAATTCCAAATGGAAGCATTCCATTTCATACCCCAATCTTCACTCGGCAATTCGTCCCATCCCCCATGGCACAGATATACCAGTACCCAAGCCCCCTGCTACCTTGGAAGAGATACCTAGCTCCGATGAAGGTGAAGTCATACCTGAACCAGATGACGAATCAAGTTCTGACTTTGAAGATGATACAAGACCAAAATTGTTTTCTCAGGAGGAGATGAATGATTTGGTAAGAGACTTGAATTTCCCAAAGATGCCGCTGAATTACTCGGATCAAGGCTGAAAAGCAGGAATTTATTGTTGCCAGAAGTGTCATCTTCATGGTTCAGACATCGTGAAAAGGAGTTCGTTCCTTACTTCGCCCAGTAAGACAAGTTGGTTTATTGTATTGATGTTGAAGGTCTGATGGGTCAATTTAAAATCCAATATGATTCAGAGCAATGGCGTCTTTTTATAGATTCTTCAAAAAGAAGTCTCAAAGCAGTTTTACTCCACAACGGTTTTTACGCTTCCATACCTGTAGGTCATTCCGTACACTTGAAGGAAACCTACGAGAACTTGGAATTGGTTCTTCGTAAACTTAAATATGAAGACCATGGTTGGCAAGTGTGTGGGGACTTGAAGGTCTTGTGCATGCTGCTCGGGCAACAAGCTGGGTATACCAAATATCCTTGTTTTCTGTGTCTATGGGACAGTCGAGACCAACAAAATCACTGGACCAAGAAGAGTTGGCAGCCGAGGCTGCTAACAGTCGGTGAAAAAAATGTCCTCCGAGAAACTTTGGTACCTTCCCATAAAGTTCTTCTACCACCTCTCCACATAAAATTGGGATTGATGAAACAATTCGTAAAATCACTTCCAAGAGATGGAGAATGCTTCAAATACTTGGTCACCAAGTTTCCAGGCCTGTCTGAGGCAAAATTGAAGGAAGGTGTGTTCGTCGGACCAGACATTAGAAGGCTTATAGTTGATCAAGAGTTTGTCAATACCATGACGGATCCTCAAAAAGAAGGGTGGATTGCATTTAAAGAAATCATACAGAAATTTTTAGGCAATAACAAAGATCCTCACTACAAAAAGATCGGACGAATGCTGAAAGCATTTCAAGCTTTAGGTTGCCTAATGAGTTTGAAAGTGCATTTCCTCCAGTCCCACCTTGACCTACTTTCCTGAAAATTTGGGAGCTGTGAGTGAGGAACAAGGTGAACGATTCCACCAAGACATTAAAGAGATGGAAAGGAGATACCAGGGAAAATGGAGCATTACAATGTTGGCAGACTACTGATGGATGCTTCAGAGAGACATTCCAGATGCTACTCACAAGCATAAATGCACCAAGAGGAGCCTCACAAGGAAGAAGAATCGAGTTTAGTGTGTAGGTGAGCTCTTTTCAGTTCAAAAAAAGATTTTCATGAAAATATTGTAATAAAACTTTAATTTTATAAGTCTATTTCCATTTATTTTGAGGTATTGCCTTATTTAACATAGTTACCTAAATTGTCAGGAAACGTGATGTCCTATGACAAAATGGAGGTCATTTTCGGATTCAACGCACCAAAAAACAAAGATTACGTGGAATAACCAAAACAGCTCTCGAAAAAAAATTTTTTGCAGACCTGAATTAAAAATTCATTTAAATACGCGTGGCGTTAATTGGACACTAGTTTTTCCACCGGCGTTTACACCTATTTCCTGCATATAAATAATATATTTATATTATATAATCTCCTGCTACCATCCTCAGCTCTCCCCAGTCCGGGGATAGAGCCTCCGACAGCAGGAGGGCAGCGGCAGCGAAATCGCCCAATCGGGGCTCACCAGCAGGCCTTAAAAGGCCGCGCCAGTTGGGCGCGTGGTCTCTTCCCCTCCTGCTACCATCCTCAGCTCTCCCCAGCCTGGGGATAGAGCCTCCGACAGCAGGAGGGCAGCGGCAGCGAAATCGCCCAATCGGGGCTCACCAGCAGGCCTTAAAAGGCCGCGCCAGTCGGGCGGGCCCACGCCTGAGGGCCTCGCCAGAGGGTCCTTTGGCATGGCCCTTAGGCGGGGCACTGGGAAAACAGCAGTATAGATCATACGCCTACCCCCACGGAGATCATAGTGCCAGAACCTGTTCAACAAATCTCAACAATAGCTCAAACTATCATTTAATCCACCCGGACTCCAAGCTACTCTAACCAGCTTCCTCAGGTGAACCACTTATGTCTCATTATGTAACCAGTTGTAAATGTGCAGTCTGTAAATGTGCAACTGTAGATGCTAGGCAACTGTAGATGCTAACCTAAATGTGCAACTCTAAATGCTATGCAATATAATTTTATTTTATTCTATAGTATTGTACCTCTCATTAAGTAAGCTTCTGTAACATTAATCTGTACTTAACTAAACTCCAGTGAATTGTCTTTGCCTAGCCAGATATTAAGCACTTTACCACAGAATAGTACAAACCCTATCTTGAAGCAAACGTTTGTTAATAGCTATTCATGCCTCACTAAAAACTTGACCTTCTCTTGCAATCTTTTACCAATCATTTGACAAACAATTCTATATTCTCCTGCAATAAAATCTCCCTCTCAAGCAATTTTCTTCACATTTAGACAGGCTGAGAATGGCCCCTCCACATCAAGATAACATTAGGCCTATACCTCCTCCTCATAGGTCTGATACCAGACATTCTAGCTCTAATTTCTTCAGGCAATTCCATATCTATCTTACATAACAACTGGAGAAAATGGTCAGGCACCACTCACCACAATGGAAACTGGGCCCACCGTTCTCATCACCATTATCTATTACACATACCTCTTCAACACACTACAAACTTAAATATAGAAAATTACAATCAACCCTGCTCTCTCAAATGTGCCCTCATTAATGCTCGCTCTCTTCGTAAAAAATGGCCAGTTGTCAGACATAACATCTCACAACCTTGACATCCTTATGGTCACCGAAACATGGCTGTCTCCCGAAGATAATATAATTCTTAACCAGCTCCTCCCCAACAACTTCATTGTCTTCACCAGCAGCAGACAAGGTAAAAGAGGAGGAGGGGTACTTATCCTCGCCAAGACAGAACTCCATTTTAAAATGGTTGACTCTTCTAGCAACAACCACCTGGAAACTGTCTCTATCTCTAATAACCTATGTTCTATAAACTTAGTATACAGAGCGCCATCATCCTCCCCAGACGATTTGTCAACTATTATAAACCTCGCCTCCAACTCACAGAACCCAAATAGACCCAACTGGATCTTAGGAGACATTAACTTACCATCTCTACAAGACAACCAATCTGACGCCTTTATAGATGCACTAGAAACTCTAGGTTACAAGCAAGTTGTTCAACAATCCACACACATAAAAGGCAACATCCTTGACCTTATATTTGCCCCACAATCCGCACACAATCAACTTCAAAATATTCCACTAGCAATTACAGCTGTCCCATGGTCAGACCATAATCTCATTATGTTCCAGATTCCCATTCAAAAGAAACAATATTCAAAAGACAAGGACCTAAACAAATACTCAAATACCACATCCAGATGCTTCCAACCTTTTAACAGGGAACAGATCCTCGATGAAACTGATCCACTCTTCAAAGACTCTACCCTAAACCTGGAAGAGATTATCACTTCTTGGAATAACAGACTCAACCGCATTTCGTCTCGTCCACCCAGAAACAAGTCCTCAAGAAAAAAGGCTACGGCACCTTGGTTTACATCAGATCTGAAAGAATCCCTAAAACGTTTGCGAAAGCTCAAGAAGAAATGGAGGAGGTCACGCACCAATACCAATCAGACTACATACATGCAACATCTTGACGCCCACCGTAAAGCTATTTCAGAAAAAATGAAACTATATCATACAGACACCCTGAGACGTGCTCTAAATAAACCCCACGACCTATTTACTCTTGTCAAGAAACTAGCCAAGGAACCTTCACCGGAACACCAGTGTGAAATCAACCCACAAGATTACGCTCTTTACATACAATCAAAGATGTGCTGTACAAATAAAATTACAATACCCCCTGTCCCGAGCATTCAGGGGCTCCCAGCTCCTTTAGTATCATTCACCACCCCTTCTTTGAAGCTGATTGAAGATATGATCTCATCTCTCAACTTATCCACAGCACATACTGATCCTTGTCCAGCCTTCTGGATAAAGGATCTTCGCAAAGAGCTTGCTCCAATATCATCCAAGATCATAAGGCTATCATTCGACACCGGCTCATTCCCTGCTGCCCTCAGACAGACATCTATCAGACCTCTACTGAAAAACCTCAAGTTAGAGCCACAAAAAACTGACTCTTACCGACCCATTTCCAGCATACCCACTCTTGCAAAAATAATTGAAAAAATAGCCTACAGACAACTACAAGACCATATTGACACTGAAGCGCCTTTGGATACCTGTCAACATGGTTTCAGAGAATCACACGGGGTCGAGACGCTCCTCACTTCACTCCTCAACAGCCTAAACTCTGGTATCGATAACATCAAACAGGGTTTTGTTCTCATCTTTTTAGATATTGCGGCTGCTTTTGATTCGGTCTGTCACGATCTTCTCATTTTCCGCCTAAGAGAGAAGGGCCTTTGTGGAAATGCTCTCGAATGGTGCAACTCATACCTCTCAGAGAGATGGCAGCATGTTCGCTCAAATGGTGAAACATCAGATCCGTTTCACCAAGGACAAGGAGTCCCGCAAGGTTCCTCTCTATCATCACTACTATTTAACATATACATGCAACCTATATGCAACATTATCAGGTCCTTCAATGTCAACTGTATGATCTATGCTGATGACGTGTTACTATATATGCCGTTCTGCATAGATAATATGATCCTCACCCCCCATAACCAACTGTTTTAACGCCATCTCAAATTGGCTACTGACTCAAAATCTCAGAATCCAGCACAAAAAAACGGAAGTTCTTTTTATCTCAAGGAACTCTAATTTCACACCACCCATATTCCTTGAGGTTCAAGATGCCAAGTTGCAAGTAAAATCCCACAACCGATACCTTGGAGTGACTCTGGATCAGAATCTGGATATGAAGTCCCACATAGCCAACACAGTAAGGGCAGTGTATTTCAAGATTCGCTCCCTCAGACACCTCCGCCAACTGATTGATCCAGATGATTTCCGTACGGTCTACCAGGCTCTAATTATTCCCCATTTTGACTTCGCAAACTCTATATTACAAGGGCTCCCTCAATCTACCCTAAACCCTCTTCAACTAGCCTTAAACAGTGCAGCAAGAGTGCTTTTCGGGGTACCTAAAAGAGAACATGTAACACCTCTCCTGAAACAACTACATTGGCTCCCTATCCAAGCGAGAATCACCTTCAAGACTCTGCTCCTGGCCTTTAAAGCTCACAAAGGACTCGCTCCCTCATCATTATCAGAGATGATCCAACCAATCCCTATCAACAGGCTAAGAAGAACCACAGAATTAAACATGCTAATGGTACCAAAAGAGTCCTTAAGATACGCCACAACAGTAAACCGATCCTTCAGTTTATGTGCTCCAAAACTTTGGAACACCCTCCCACCACACATTAGGGCCATCGCTGATCTCTTCCAGTTCAAGAAGGCCTTGAAACATCACCTTTTCATCAAATATTTCCCAGAGAACATAGTAACACAGGCACACTCAAATAGCAACAATCCCGTTCTTTCCACGTAACCTCTGCTATCCCAACACTTCACACCTCTCTCTCATATTAACAAGGTTCTTTTTATACAATATGTCTTCCAAATGTAAATAGTTACACTGACTATTATTTGTTGTAAATAATTACCCCGGTTACCCAAGTTATTGTTCCTGTTATATGTAAACAAAAAACAGATAATTGTATCTTGTCTGATGTTTTCTTGTTCTATGTAAACCGCGCTGATTATGAATAGTGCGGTATATAAAAGTTGTTAAATAAAATAAATAAATTGCTAAAATGTGCTTAAATGTAGCATTATGGGCTTGCAAAGCCCGCGCTAGCTTTCTGCATCAGCCTGTATGTCTATTTACTGAACACAAAACATGCGCATGCATCTGTCTGTCAATCCATCTCATCTATCCTATCAGTTATTGGTGTTCCTTTCAGCACTCAGACTATAAGCCACTTTGCATTTTTATAACAAAAGGTGTGGTATAAGATGAAATTAGGCCTTACCTGCTAATTGTCTTTCCTTGAGCTCTCTCCAGGCCAGTCCAGGGAAGGTAGGGTTGTCAATCCCCTTTAGCAGCTGAGGACTGAAAGAAACTTCAAAACTTGCTGACAAGCTAAGACACTCCCTCTGACGTCAATGTACCAGTCTTCTCTTGACAAAGCAGCAAACAGGCACCTAAAAACAGTGATAAGACTCCACATTTCCCAGTACCGAAGAACACCGTAAAACGCCAACAGGGCGCAGCCGAAGAGGAAAATCCCCGATTGTCCCCTTTTACAAATTTTTTTTTTTTTTTTAATACTTTTGCAGTAAATGTAAACCAAAAACCCAAACTGAAGGAAACAAACGTCTCCTCAGAGAAGGCAAAGGAGCACCCAAGTCACGTCTACCTAGCAATCTGATTCGTTGTCACTCTTAGAGGCAGGAAACGTGAGACAGAGAAGAGAAAGTAAAGGGCGGGCCCTGGACTGGCCCGGAGAGAGCTCAAGGAAAGACAATTAGCAGGTAAGGCCTAATTTCATCTTCCTTATCGCTTCTCCGGGCCAGTCCAGGGAAGGTAGGGCAGTACCAAAGCAGTACCTAAATTCGGGAGGGCCCTGCAAGACCTGCTATCAAGGCAGAAGCCCTCACCTTCGCATCTTCTCTGGCGTGCACATCCAACCGGTAATGCCTGGCAAAGGTATGAAGTGAAGACCACGTCGCCGCTTTGCAAATATCCACTGGAGGAACAAAGGCATACTCCGCCCAGGAAGTCGCCTGAGCACGAGTGGAGTGAGCTTTGAGTCCCAAAGGCAGAACCTGCTCACCAGCCTCATACGCTGCCACGATGGCGTGCTTGACCCAGCGAGCAATGGAGGACTTCGAAGCCACATGCCCTTTTCGGGATCCCGCAAACAGCAAAAACAACCGATCGGACTTACGAAAAGACTTAGTGACCCGAAGGTAACCCTTCAAGACACGTCCCAGATCCAAATTTGGAAGAACCCGATCCATTGGCGGTCGAAAGGTCTGAGAAAATGGGCAACGCCACAGACTGATTAACATGAAATGCGGAAACCACCTTAGGGAGAAAAGAAGAAACAGTACGCAAGAGCACCTTCTCCGGTAAGAACTGAAGATAGGGCTCTCGACAAGAAAGCACTTGCAAATCAGAAATTCTCCTAGCCGAACACAAGGCCACGAGGAAAGCCGTTTTCCAGGAGAACTCCTTCAAACGCTCCAAAGAAGCTGAGGCAAACGGCTGACGTGCTAACGCCTCCAAGACCACATTCAAATCCCAAGGCGGCACCACCGGACGCCGCGGAGGCCGAAGAAGCCGTGCGGCACGAAAAAAACATGTCCCGAGAGACGGCGATGCTGCACCGGGCCTCTGAAGCAAGACAAAGTGGCCAAATGCACCTTCAGCGTGCTAAGAGCCAAGCCCTTATCCAAACCCTCTTGAAGAAACAAAAGTAGATGCGGTAAAGTGGTAGACATCGGCCGAAAGTCTCGTTGTGCGCACCAAATCTCAAAAACGCGCCAGATTCGAACGTAGGCTAGCGAAGTGGCAGAGCGTTTAGAACGTAGCAGAGTAGCCACTACGGAATCTGAGTAACCTTTACATCTCAAACGATTCCCTTCAAGAGCCAAGCCGTAAGCAAGAAGCGATCGACCTGCGGCATGAGAACCGGACCCTAATGCAACAGATTGACTCGGACCGGAAGTCGCCAAGGAGAATCTATTAAAAGCCGAACCAGATCGGCATACCAAGGACGCCGAGGCCAATCCGGCGCAATCAGAAGCACCACACCTGGGTGCTTGGCGATGCACCGAATGATCTGACCCAGCATCGGCCACGGAGGAAACACGTACAGGAGCGGAACAGGCGGCCAGGGCTGAACTAACGCGTCCAGCCCCTCCGACATGCGCTCTCTGCGCCTGCTGAAAAACCGAGTCGTTTTGGCATTGGCGAAAGTAGCCATGAGATCCATCACCGGCTGCCCCCAACGAAGGGTAAGATCGTGAAAGACCGCCGCGTTCAACTCTCATTCCCCGGGATCGAGGACATGGTGACTCAGATAATCGGCCTGCACGTTGTCTTTGCCCGCCATGTGCGCCGCCGACAAGGCTATCAGATGATTCTCTGCCCAAATCATTAATTCCTGACATTCGGCGAGCAACAGAGCACAGCGCGTGCCCCCCTGCTGATTGATATAGGAGACCGTCACCGCATTGACGGAAAAAATGCGAACCGCCGTCCCCTTGACCAAGAGTGCGAAATGAAGGAGTGCGAGACGCACAGCTCGGAGTTCCAAGCGATTGATCGACCAAGAACTCTCCTCTTCGGACCAAGTGCCCTGAGTAATCTGAGACAGACAGTGAGCACCCCAGCCCGAGAGACTGGCGTCTGTGGTCACTAGCACCCATGCTGGATCTTGCAAAGGAACCCCCGCTCGTAGATGCGTGGGATCCATCCACCAGAACAGACTTTGACGCACCAGCTCCGGACAGACGAGCAGCCGTGAGAGAGGGTGAAGCTGAGGCGACCACCTGGAGAGCAAAGCCTGTTGCAGAGGCCGCATATGCGCTCTGGCCCACGGGACAAGATCTAAGGCTGCAGCCATGGACCCCAAAAGTTGTAAATAGGTCCACGCCGAAGGAGTGGGAACCTGCAAAAAACCCACACTTGCTCCAAAATCTTCTGCACTCTGCTCTCGGGCAAGACCACCGAACCGCTTGCAGTGTCGAAATGGGCTCTGAGATACACAAGCTGCTGTACTGGCTGCAAGTGACTCTTCGCATGGTTGATGACTCAACCCAGCTGTTCCAGAAGCTGAACCACACGGGCAGTCACCGCGACCGAAGCTGAGAGGGACTCCGCCCGGATCAGCCAATCGTCGAGATACGGATGTACCCGAATTCCTTCCTTCCGCAGGGCCGCCGCAACTACCACCATTACTTTCGTGAAGGTTCGAGGAGCAGTCGCTAGACCGAATGGCAACGCCCGAAACTGGAAATGACCCATCGTAAGGGCAAATCTTAAAAATCGTTGGTGACCGGCCCTGATGGGTATGTGCAGATAAGCCTCCGTGAGTTCTATGGCCGAAAGGAATTCGCCCGGCTGCACGGCTCGAAGAACGGCCCGCAACGTCTCCATCCAAAAATGCGGAACGTTTAAGGCACGGTTTACATGCTTGAGATCCAGAATCGGCCGAAAAGATCCTTCTTTTTTGGGTACCACAAAATAAATCGAGTACCGACTGAAGCCGCACTGGTCGCGAGGAACCGGAACCACTGCTTGGAGCTGCAAAAGCCGAGCCAGAGGGTCGGCCACTATGTCCTTCTTTGGACCGTAAGCACAAGGAGACATCACAAATGCGTCCGCCAAGTGGTGAGCAAAATCTAGTGCATAGCCCTTCTGAATGATTTCTAATACCCATTTGTCCGAGGTTACATCGGTCCAGGCCGAGAAAAAGTTCTGTAGACGGCCGCCGACAGGGATCGGGGCCTGGACCAGCAAACCATCATTGCGGTTTCTTCGCAGAGGTCTGCTGGGCGGTGAAAGAGGATCTACCAAACCCTCAGGCTCCGCGAAAGGACCGACCGCGAGCACCGAAACAGCTCCTGGGATATGGAGCAAAGCAAACACCGCGGAACCGGCGAAAATCTCTACCCCTGACCTCGTTGACCGGCACCTCCTCTCGACGCCTTAGGACGATCCTCCGGCAAACGACCCCCCTTGGAGTCCCCGAGGTCCTTAACAATCTTTTCAAAGGCCTCACCAAAGAGCAACTTACCCTTATAGGGCAGTTTGCTGAGTCGCAACTTGGATGAAACGTTAGCAGCCCAAAGTACGCAACCATAGAAAACGCCAAGCCACCACCAGCGAGGCCATGGACTTCGCAGCAATTCTCACCAAATCATAGAAGGCATCTGCTAGGTAAGCCGCCGCCGACTCCAATTTAACCCCTTCCGGAGAAGAAGCAGTTGGCGAAGCCGCAGAGGTATCCCCCTGAATCCAACGGATGGCAGCTCTGGACACATACGCCCCACAAATGGAAGCCTGCAGTGCAAGGGCGCTGGAATCAAAAGCTTGCTTGAGGAGAACCTCCAGCTTCCGATCCTGTAGATCTTTAAGAGCCGCCGCTCCCTCTACCGGAATGGTGGTCTTCTTAGTGACTGCAGACACTAAAGCATCCACCTTAGGCATCTTTAAGAGATCCTTCTCCTCCTGAGGCACTGGATAGAGACGAGCCAGAGCCCGACTACTCCCACTCAGAGTCAATCATCTGCTTTATGACACGGTGCACAGGAAAACAGCGTTGTTCAGATTTAAATCCCTGCAACAAGGGATCTTCGAGAGGTTCCTGAGAAACAGAAGGAAGAAGCAGGTTCAAAGCAGATAAAGACTGAGAAATAAGCGCTCCCAGCTCCTCCTTCCGAAATACCTTAACAACATTAGGATCGTCGCCCGGAGCGATCTCTCCTTCCTCAAGCTCCCCTGACCCCACGTCTAAGCCAGGGTCAGAGAACAGCTCACCGTCCTCCAAAAACTGATGGTTCTTGACCAGAGGCTCCAACGGGTCTAATCCGGACTGAGCCTACATCCCTGACAGGGAAGTACCTTCCCCAGGGTCCACTGCCTCCCTGACTGGCTGACTGAGCTCAAAGGAACCAGTAGAAGGAGAGGCTGACTGAGAAGCTTTTAATAAAAAGGCATTATGGAGTGCCAAAATAAATTCTGGAGAAAAAAAGGCAGACAGCCCTTCCTGAGGCTCAGGAACCTTCTGTGAAGGCTTAGAGAGGGACGGAGCCTCCTTAGCAGATTTGGATTTGCGCTTCCCAGGCTTATGATGACCTGCGGGCGAAACGGACGGCTCATTCAAAATGGCCACCATTCCCGCCTTTTCGGAGGCTAGTACAGGCCTCTCTGACTGAAGAGATCTTTCCCTCCATGTGAAACGGGCCGGGAAAAAACAAGGCCACACAAGCGCGAGAGACAGCCCGATCCCAAAGGGACCCCAAAAAGAAACACGCGCGCCGGAGTGCGCACGCGAAAAAGTGCTCGCCACCGCAAAAAACGTCCGAACTGACCAGTTGCGTCCCCGAACACAGAGCTCACCTGAGGAGATTGCAGCCGCACGGATGCGCAGCCGAGCTTCCCCGCTGCTAGCGGGAGTAGCGGCAACGCAGCAGACTGAGAAGGTAGAGGATGACTGGGGCTCCCAGGACCAATCTACTGACGCTAGAGAGACCCGCTAGAGAAGGCAGGCTCTACACTTCTCCGCCGAGAACAAACAGGCAGGGGTCGTCTACTAGGAACTCCGGAGGGTAAATAGAAATGTACACCTTGCCGACTGCACTCAGAGTGAAACAGCACAGAGAAATATAGCGTCTTAGCCCTGCTAGAGCCAAAAAGCTATAACTGAGGCAGACCAAAATAAGAAAATACTGCAAATCTGTAGGAGCACTGTCAGCATCAATCCTCTTCAGCTGCTGAGGACTGAAAGACTGGTACACTGACGTCAGAGGGAGTGTCTTAGCCTGTCAGCAAGTTTTGAAGTTTCTTTCAGTCCTCAGCTGCTAAAGGGGATTGACAACCCTATCTTCCCTGGACTGGCCCAGAGAAGCGATAAGGAACTGTAAATGTGTCTGTATTGGTCTAGCAGAACAATCCAGAAATTCTGCATTTTCATTTTTTTTCTAAAGCTGCTCTTATGTAACATATATGCTCTAACACAACAGGTGAGCCAGGCAGTTTTGAGGGACCATAGTAGTTCTTACCTTCACACATGGGAGGATTTGATTCATTATAACATTTTCACGGCAATCAGGTGACAGATTCTCACAGAATTCTGGAAAAACACACACACAAAATATTTGTTGTAAATACTAGGAATGCCCTTTTAACAATCTGTCTAATGCAATGCCAATCCCATTACTTTTCTTATATAAGGCCAGATTTTCCCCAAACTCAAGAGTGATTTTAAAAAATACCAAAAGCTTATCACCAAGTATAAAAGGAAAAATGAAAAATGGGGGCTGGTCTTATAGCATGCAGAGGGACCTTGGTGGATTTCTGGTTAAGTATTCTCTTACGGAGACAGTGTTCACAGTTCATGGCGTGGTGGAGCTCATCATGCAAGGGCGACACGTAATGGCCTGAATTAATGTTCCATGACTGAAGGGATCTAGAAAGAACCATGGTGCATAGTCTCTTACCCCACCCACCAAGGACTGCTGTTGCAATAAATGAACTAAGTATTGTGTCTTAACTGCATTATGTCATTCTTGTTTGCATTTTAAATATGTATCTGAACCAACAAAAAAGTCATAGGATGGGTGTGCATGAATGAAATGGAAATTAGATGAATATAGAAGCACAGCTGAAAATCCCTGCATAGTCTCTAGGCACCAAATCTCAGCCCTGGTTCTGAATGAACTGGAACTCAAAAAAGGTAAAATAGGCTCAGAATACAGTATGGTATTTTCCTTTGTCAAAGGCTATCAAAAATTACTTTTTAACCAAGACCATTAACTATAAAAATCAAACATCATTATCACTTACAAAAAAATACTGAGATCTGGAAACAAAATCAGTTTTAAAATCAAGTGCCCCTTTCCAATTATGCATTAACATGGTGCTACAATAGCGTGAACCTGGATTTGCATGTTGCAGTATGAAAGTGATTGATGCAGTGACAACACAGAAACAGCACATGAAAGCAGATAAAGACCATAAGTCCATGCAGTCTGTCCATGCACACCTGCTCAATTTTACAATTCCCTCTTCTTCTATGCTCTTGGAATTATAACAGTCCTTGTCCTATCACCTCCACTAGGAAATTGTTCTAGTCATCTACTAACCTTTCTGTAAAAAAAATAGCTCCTTAGCTTATTCCCCAGTCTATTCCCTTCATTTAAGAGCAGAGGTTCCCAATCGTATTCTTGTTGTGTAGACCCTTAAATCGCCAAATGTTCAGGGACCTCCCCAGCTCATCTCTGCTACTCTTTCCAGACCCACTCCCCTCAGTTCCAGGTCTATCCCAATAGCTCTATTTTTCTCTCTCTCCTTCCAGCTAGTCCCCATTAGCCTCTGCGTCTCTCCTTCCCCTAGCCAGTTCCCTCCAGTCTCTCTTCTCATTTGTGTGTCCCGCAGATTTCCCCTCCCCTATGTAGCAGTCTCAGGACACACAGGTGTTCATGGACCACAGGCTGGGAAAGCGTAGTTGCTCACCTGTTAACAGATGTTCTCCAGGAACAGCAGGAATCAGTCCTCACTCATGGGTGACATCGGCACCGACAGAGCCCGAGCAGAGCAATTCCCCAGCTTTCAAAGAAAGCCTTTGGGATTGCTGCTACGCATGCATGGTTCTCTTCCCGCCCAAAGGTGCCATCTTGCTCAGTCAGGTCCCATAGCTAGAGCCCTATTAAGCAGATGGCAAGGGAAGGATAAGAATAGTAACTTTATCTTTATTTTTATTCCATACTTTAAATACTGCCCTTGTCGAAACATGAGAGCGGTTTACAATAAAATATGCTAACGCTATAGAAAAGGAAAAGAACTCCATTGTATGATAGGAAAGGAAAGAATAACCAATAGATCGTTAGAGATAGTCTGAAAAACAGCAATTAAGCAGGACTATGGGAGGGGAGGTCAAAAGCCTGTTGGAATAAATGTGTCTTTAATGATGTTTTGAATTTTTGGTATGAGGATTCCAGCCGGAGGGAAGATGGTAAGGTGTTCCAGAGCGAAGGTCCAAGAAAAAAGAAAGCAGCATGACGTCTCTGTTCTAGATGAGATTACGACGGGGACGGTAGAGACAGTCGGTTCACATGTAGCGAGCGCAGTTGTCGGTAGGGAGTGTGGAGAGAAATAAGATTTGCTAAATAAAGCGGATTTGATGTGTAGATGACCTTGAGTTAATATATTTGAATCTAAAGCAGAGTGGCAGCCAATGAAGATGCAAAAGAAGAGGTGTTACATGATCCGATTTTCGAGCATTGGTAACTAGACGAGCAGCTGTATTCTGGAGTAATTGAAGATGTTGGAGTTTGTAAGATGGTAAATTAGCTAGGACTACATTGCAGTAATCTAATCTGGACATAACTCTTAAGGGGAGGTGGAAGAGTAATGAGGACTGATTCCTGCTGTCCCTGGAGAAAGCAGTTACTTACCTGTAACAGGTGATCTCTGGGAACAGCAGGAATTAGTCCTCACATATGGGTACGTCGGTACCGACGGAGCCCGAGCGGGAAAGCTCCCCAGCTTCCCAGAAGGAAAGCTTTTGGGACCTCCCACTGCGCATGCGCGCTGCCTTCCCGCCTTCCTGACCAACTCTCCTCAGTTCGAGTTTATAGCTGAGACAATAGAGAGAGGAAAGGAAGAGAGAGAGAGAGATACAACTCCTAGGGGAGGTGGGTGGGTGGTGAGGACTAATTCCTGCTGTTCCCAGAGATCACCTGTTACAGGTAAGTAACTGTGCTATCTCCAGGAACAAGCAGGAATAAGTCTTCACATATGGGGACTCCCTAGCTAAGATGCCCGGGAGATCCCCTAAAGGGTATGAGACCCTGAAAGGTTCTTCATCTTCCTATGGATCTCAGGCATCCATTCAGGGAAGGTGGGCTGGAGTTGTTCAAGAATGGAACAGGTGTCTGAGGACAGCCTGACCAAACAAGGCATCCCGGCGGGAGTCCTTGTCCAAACAGTAATGGGCTGTAAAGGTATGAACCGAGGCCCAGGTGGCTGCTCGACAGATCTGGTCAATGGACACAGAGTTTAGATGAGCCATAGAGGTGGCCATGGCCCTCACGTTGTGAGCGGTGACATGGCCTTCCAGAGAAAGGTTCTTACTCTGTTAAGCAAAAGAGATACACTGAGCAATCCAATTGGAGAGTGTTCTTTTGGAGACTGGAAGTCCTAAATGAGAAGGATCAAAAGCAACAAAAAGCTGAAAAGACTTTCGATGTCGCTGTGTCCTGTGGAGGTAAAAAGCAAGAGCTCTTTTACAGTCCAGAGTATGAAGGTTCCTCTCTGCACTGGATGCATGAGGAGCTGGAAAAAAGACAGGTAAATAAACCTCTTGATTAAGATGAAAAAGGTGAGACCACTTTAGGCATAAAGTGAGGATTTGTCCTAAGGACTACCTTATCATGATGGAACCTTGTATAAGGCGGATTAGCCACTAAGGCCTGCAGTTCACTGATGCGGCGAGCTGAAGTGACTGCAATGAGGAAAATAACCTTCCAGGAAAGAAATTTCAAGGAGGTAGTGGCTAAGGGTTCAAAAGGTGGCTTCATAAGCTGACCAAGAACCAAGTTTAAGTCCCATGCCACCGGAGAAGGTCGAATGGGAGGTTTAGTTAAAGTTAAGCCTCTCATGAATCTTGCAATAAGAGGATGAGAGGAAACAGGTTGTCCATTGATGGGCTTAAGTGATGCCGCAATAGCACTCAAATGGACTCTTACTGAATTCGTTTTGAGTCCTGCATTGGAGAGATGCAGGAGATATTCCAAAAGAGAATTCAATGGGAGTGCCAGAGGGTTAAGACCCTTTTGAGCACACCAAATGGAAAATCTTTTTCATTTAAAAGCGTAAGAACGCCTAGTGGAAGGTTTCCTAGAGGCATGTAGGATATCCTTCACTTGCTGCGAAAGATTGTTGAAGGTCTAGGCCTTCAGTAACCAAGCTCTGAGGTGAAGGGACTTGGGGTTTGGGTGCCACAAAGTCCCCTCCTCTTGAGACAGAAGGTCTGGAGCCGCTCCCAAGTCCAGGGAGGGGGCTTGGGAGAGATGCAGAAGTGGAGGGGGCTTGGGAGAGATGCAGAAGTAGAGGGTACCACACTTGGCGTGGCCAGCGTGGAGCTATGAGGATCATGGACCCTTGATCCCTTTGAAGTTTGAACAGAGTCTTGGGAATCAAAGGAATGGGTGGAAAGGCATACAGGAAACCCTGACCCCAATGCAGGAGGAAGGCATCCTTGGTCTGAACTCCCTGACACGGAATTCTGGAACAGAACCGGGGAAGTTTGGCATTCCACGGACTTGCAAAGAGGTCTATGTCCGGGGTTCCCCATTTCTGGAAGATTCTGAGTACCTGATCCATGTGCAGGGACCATTCGTGTGGAAGCAGAACTCGACTGAGTCTGTCTGCCCAAGAGTTTTGGATTCCTGGAAGATATACTGCCAGGAGATGGACTTGATGCTCTCTGGCGAAGGCCCATAATCTTAGAGCTTCGTTGCAAAGCGACAGAGAGCCAGTCCCTCCTTGTTTGTTTATGTAAAACATGGCTACTTGATTGTCCGTGTGAATAAGGACTGTCATGTTGCTGAGGAGGGTATGAAAAACTTTGAGAGCTAGAAAGATTGCTCGAAGTTCCAAGTGGTTGATATGAAGGGTGGTCTCCTGTGGAGACCAAGTGCCCTGAGTGGTGAGATATTGGAGATGAGCCCCCCAACCTGTTTGGGAGGCATCTGTTGTGAGGGTTGCTTGGGGCAACAATGGTTGAAAGGGGGCCCCCAACAACAGATTTTGAGTGGATATCCACCATTGGAGAGACCAAAAAAGACGATTGGAGTTTGCTATTTGGTCTGAGAGAGCTCCTGATGCTTGAATCCACTGAGTGGATAAAGTCCATTGAGCTGCTCTCATATGTAGGCGAGCATAAGGCACCACATGCACTGTGGAGGCCATGTGGCCTAATAGTTGTAGCATCTCTCTGGCAGTCAAGTGGCTTCTGGACTGAGTCTGAGAGGCTAAGTGCACTAGACGTTGGCAACGGGCCTGAGGTAGATAGGCCCTTGCGGTGGTGGTATCCAACCAGGCCCCTATGAATTCTAGGGATTGAGTAGGGGTGAGTTGGGACTTTGGCAGATTGATCACAAGTCCCAGATACTGTAGAATTCGCCTGGTGCGATCCAGGGAAGTCTGAGCCTCGGACTGAGACGGAGCTCGGATGAGCCAGTCGTCCAGGTATGGGAAGACAAAAATTCCCAGGGTGCGTAGGAATGCAGCTACTATTGCCATGCATTTGGTAAATATCCTTGGAGAAGAGGCTAGACCGAAGGGAAGTACTCTGTATTGGAAGTGTTTTCCCTGGAACAGAAACCGTAGGAATTTTCTGTGGGATGGATGGATGAGTATATGTGTGTACGCATCCTTGAGATCTAGAGAACAAAGCAGTCCTGACTCTGTAGGTATGGAAGGAGAGTGCCTAGAGAAAGCATCTTGAATTTCTCCCTGTATAGAAATTTGTTCAATTCTCTGAGATCCAAAATGGGTCTGTACCCCCCTGTTTTCTTGGGAATGAGAAAATAAGGGGAGTAAAAACCTGACCCTTGTTGAGGAAGAGGAACCTCTTCTATTGCTTTTTGGGCGAGAAGAGTGGTCACCTCCTGACCCAACAGGTCTAGGAGAGAAGGGGGAGAATTGAAACTTCTCACCATGGTATGGGGAGGAAGATTGGAGAAATGTAGTTTGTAGCCCTTTCTGATGATAGAGAGGGTCCATTGCTCTGATGTGATTTGCTCCCATCTGGGAGCAAAATGAGTTAACCTTCCTGGAATGGTGAGAGGTTCTGGATGTTTTAGAGCCAGAAAGGTTAAGTTCTCTAGTTTTAAGTCAAAAAACCCTGAGGGGGTTGGGACTGTTGGGCTGTAGCAGCCCCTGCAGGTTTTGCCCTGGCCTGTTTAGGCTGCTGACGCTTAGGAGTAAAGCGAGCTGCAGAAGATTGTTGGCCAGCATTTGTGGCAAATCTGGCCTTCTTGTAGAAAGGCTTTTTGAAAGATTTCTTCTTGACAGGGGCAGTGGTAGACTTAGAAAGTCTATCCAAAGCAGCATTTTCTGCATCCATTTGAGTGGCTTTGATTTGCCACTCCTTACCAGATTCTCACCTGTACAGGGCAAATTTCCCAACCCATCCTGGACCCAGGGTTCAAGGTTAGAGGCCTGGAGCCAAGCAATTCTGCGAGCCACTATGGCAATACCTGAGGCTCTGCTAGCACCTTCAAAGGAGTCAAAGGCTGCTCTGTTGGAGAACTTTGAAATATCTTGAGTATGCTTAAGCAGAAGAAGGAACTCCTCCTTTCTATCCTCTGGGATAAAGGGGAGAAAATGGCATATTTTTAATGCAATTTCCTTCAAAAACATGCCCATATAGAGGCTGTATGAGTTGATTCTGGCAATAAGCATACTTGCTTGGAAGATTTTCCTTCCAAAAGCATCCAGAGTCCTACATTCTCTTCCTGGGGGAGTAGAAGAGTGTCTTTTAGTACTCTTGATCCTTTTCATAGCTGACTGCACCACAATGGAGTGGTGCGGGAGCTGAGTTTTTTGAAACCCAGGAGAAGGGAGGGACACGATACACGGTGTCCAGACGACGAGAATGTGGAGATAGGGTGAGAGGAGTCTCCCATAAGTCCATCATGTGATCTTGAAGAATTTCATGGATGGGCAGGGTGACTGCCTCTTTGGGAACCTTAGAGTATCCTAAAATGTCTAACTTTTTGCTCTAGGTTCTTTTTCAGAGGATACAGAAATAGAAAGACCTTTAACTACTTCAATGATGAAGTCTTGAAAGGATAAATCCTCTGGAGGAGACATTCTCCTCTTTGGAGAAGAGGGCTCCTCAGGTAGAGTAAGGGATACTTCAGCAGAGTCATCTGATGAATCAGGATCATCAGAAGACTCAAAGTATCGTCTGTTTGCTTCCAGGGATCGATAAGCGTATCGACCGGTATCGACATCGGGGGTACCCGGAACCGGATCGGTATCAGGAAAAACCCCGGAACCAGGAACCGGAATCGGTATCCTGGTCGATGTGGAAGGCATGGGTACCGGTATCGGTTGCACCGGGCGTTGCAGCCTTAATAAAAGCCAGAATGGCCTGCTGCATGGATTGAACTGTATGATCCATAGACGCCACGACTGTCTGGATGTCGGTACCGGATGATTGAGCCGGTACCCCAGAACAGTCTAACAGGTGATCGGTCGAGGCCGTGCCATCGATGTCAACCTGTAACCCCCCATAGGAGGAGCTTTGGAAGCCGGAGCTACCCGCCGGGGTTGTTTGGCTGGGGCAGGGTCCTCAGGGTCAAGCCCAGGGGTATCTCGATACTTAGAGGGAGATTTGCCCTTTGAGGACCTGCCAGAGGAATGTTTGGTTACATGAGATCCATCAGGAGAGGAAGACCTGGAAGATGTCGATGCTGGAGTATCTGTAGAAAACAGCATGTGAAACTTGGCTGCCCGGTTCTGTAAGCCACGTTTAGACATCAAAGAACAGGATGGGCAATCCGGAATGGAATGGTCAGGCCCCAAACATTTAAGACACCATTCATGGGTGTCTGTGACTGAAATAGTACCGCTGCACTTGGTGCATTTTTTAAACCCAGAGGCTTGTTTCTCCATGAGGGAGAATTAGTGAAGGCCTAAAGGCCTCACAGAAGTAACACACCAAGTGAGGAAAAGAAAAGATTTTTTTTTTTTTTTAAATAAAGGAAAAAAGACCGGCGGTACCGGTCTGGAATCGGGGAAGGCAGACACGCGGCCAAAGAAATAAACTAAAATAACTTCTTCAGCGGTGACAGGAACACGACCTGCTGGCTCCGCGGAAAAAGAAGAACTGAGGAGAGTTGGTCAGGAAGGCGGGAAGGCAGCGCGCATGCGCAGTGGGAGGTCCCAAAAGCTTTCCTTCTGGGAAGCTGGGGAGCTTTCCCGCTCGGGCTCCGTCGGGTACCGACGTACCCATATGTGAGGACTTATTCCTGCTTGTTCCTGGAGATCACCTGTTACAGGTGAGTAACTACGCTTTCTCTGAGAACAAGCAGGAAGTCAGTCCTCACTTATAGGACTCCCCAGCCACAGGCTACCGAAACCTGCAAGCCAAAAACACCTCCGCGAGGCTGTTAGCAGAAGCCGATGGCCGAAGGAAGCCTGAGTCCTCGGGCCAAGCTCTCAGTAGACGCAGAAGAGTCGAAGGGCAGGAGTTGCTTACGCCCCGAACAGATTACCGAGTACAGCCTGGCCAAAGGCTCTGTCCTGGCAAGACTCCCTCTCCAAGCAGTAGTGCGAAGCGAAGGTATTCACGGAGGACCAGTCACAGCCCAGCAGATGTCCATCAGAGGCACTGAGCACAGCAAAGCCACCAACATCGCCTTGGCTCGGATGCAGTGCACAGTGACTCTGTGATCCAGCGGGGCCCCAGCCTTTGCCTGAGCGAAGGTGATGCAGTCCGCCACCCAGATTAGGATTGTAGGCAATGAAGAGCTGGTCAGACCTGCGATGACCCTGGGTGTGCTGCAGGTAGAAGACGAGAGCCCTCTTGCAATTGAGAGGACCGCCGATGCCTGGTCGGCGTGAGGTCTCGGGAAGAAAGTCGATCGGACGATCTCTTGGTTGAGATGGAAATCCGAGACAACTTTCGGTAGGAACAGGGTGAGTTCGAAATCTGCACCAAAACTCTAGACCGGATTTAGACTTCGGCGGCCAGAGCACGGAGACACTCAGCACACGCTCGAGGGAGGAAGGCAGTCACCCGTCCCATGTCGAGAAGAGCACGGATGAACTCAAGGGTCTGCACCGGCTCGAGGTGGGACTTGGAGTAGTTGATCAGGAAACCGAGGCGCTCGAGGAAGACGACCGTGCATGACACCAAGAGACGAGCATCCTCTGCCGATGTGCCTGTGATGAGCCAGTCGTCCAGGTAAGGGTAGACGGATATGCCCTGTAGCCGGAGATGGGCTGCGGCTGCTGAAAGGCATTTCGTGAAGACATGCGGGGCAGACGTGAACCCGAAAGGGAGCACACTGTATTGGAAATACTCCCCTTGCAATCTGAAGTGCAGGTACTTCCTGTGCTTGGGGTAGACTGGAATGTGGACGTAAGCGTCTCTGAGATACAAGGAGCATAGCCAATCGCCCTGCCGGAGCAAGGGCAGCAGGACGCCAAGCGATAGCATCCTGAACTTCTCCTGCACCAGAAATTTGTTCAGATTCCTGAGATTGGGGATGGGGCGCAGGACTCCCATCCTCTTCAGAACGAGAAAGTACCGGGAGTAAAATCAGACCTCAGAGGTGCAGCAGGACTCTCGACCGCCTGTTGATTGAGAAGGTTGATCAGCTCTTCCTGCAAGCAGGCCTGGTGCGAAGGAAGTCGAGTAGGCGCTGCTAGGGAGAAGGGAGGAGGGAGTCTGTCCAGACGAAGACGCCCATTTGGGGGTGTTAAAGGGACATACGTCCTCTCATGGGCAGAAGTGCCACTGGGAGGTGAGGGGCTATGCACTTGGTGTCAAAACCCTGGGGTTGGCTGGGGAGGCGCTGGTGGTTGAGCTTTGGGCCCCTTCAGTTTTCGGTGATCCTGAGCTCCTCCTTTGCCCTAGCCGTTGGGCGCTGGGGGGCGGATAGGGTGGATATCCCCAGTAAGGAAGCCCCTTCCTCTGGAAGAATGGCTTCTTGCTGTGTTTCTTCTGTGGAAGAGGATTTACGAGAGACAGGTGTGGTTCACAAACTCCGTCTCGATCTCTGCTGCCTTCTCCTCCATGGGCTTGCTGAACAGTTGCTCACCGAGGCAGGGGACATCCAAGAGCGTCTCCTGGACCCATTGCTCCAGGTCTGAAGACTGAAGCCACGCTTGACGCTGGGCTCTGATGCCGGCCGCTGCCACACAGGCAGAAGACTCGAACCAGTCATATGCATTGCGGGAAAGGTATTTCGAGCAGTCTGCGACCGATCTCAGAAGGGTCTGAAATCTGAGGTGTTTGCCTCAGAGGCCCACAGAGAAACTGCCAAATTCTTTAGCGAGGTCGCAAAGGAACATCCCCATATACAGTTGGTGAGCCTAGATGCGGCACGCCAGCATGGATCCCTGGTAAGCCTTGTGCCTGAGGGCATGGGATTCCCTACCAGGCGGGACCGACAAGAGCAACTTTGGGCTCTTCTGCTTCCGCATCGTGGATTCAACTACCAGGGAAGTATGCAGAAGCTGAGTCTTCCAGAACCCTGGGCCACGCTGGACCCTATACATGGGCATCTAGTCTTACTGACAATAGGGACCGAGGCAGGTGCTTCCCACATGCGGAGGAGCAGCTGGGTCAGAATGGACGGTACCGGGACAGAGACACTCCCTAGGGGGAGACTCATACTGCAAGATGTTGAGTTCCTCTGCCCTCGGCTCTTCGTCGGTCTGCGTGGGCAGATTGAGGGCTCAAGCCATATCCCACACAAACATCAAGGAGGAGTGTTCTTCCGGGGGCGACCGCCTTTGCGAGGCGGAGGGGACGGGTCTGAAGAAAGGTCCCTATGGGCACGGGTTTCAGGGGATGTGTCCCCATGCGATTCTCAGCCTGAGAAGTCCGAGAACTCTCGAGTCGGGCTGATTCCCACACTCAGTGGCCAAAGCCCGCTTGGAGCTGGAGGCACCGACTCTGAAAGACCTTGCTCCCAAGGAACGGGATAGCGAGCCATACAGGTGCACAGGACACTCGCGAGGTCTGCAACTCTTAGGAGTTTCCAAGGTAGTTTTTGGGACTCCTGTTGAGAGACCCTCAGTCTCGAGGCACGAGCCAGCCGTGCTGGGTAAAAGTGCCTGTTGAGCAGCTAGGAAGGCAGAAACGCTGTGCTCCAGTGTCAGCATACAGGACTCTCTCAGGAATGGGTCCCTGCGCCGTTGATACTGGGGTTACCAGGTCTGGTGTGAAGGAGGAGAGGTGGGTCCTTCGCTGGGACGACCCTCAGGAGACCAGGCGCCATCGCCGGAGGCCTCCATATCCGTACGAGGTCCTTTTTTTTAAAATTTATAATTTATTTCCATTTTTCAAACTTTAGAGACAATTACTGCAACTTTAACATGCTTGTTCATACATCTTCCCCTACCCCCCCCTTCCTCTATATTTCTCTCTCTTCTGCCCCCCACCCACTATTATTCACCACTTCCCTACCTCTCCCTCTCCCTCTACCCCCCTCCTTACCACCAACCTTTTGACACACATGCTCCACCCCCTTACCCCTCCACCAATCAAACCAATTCCACACCTTAGTATGTTCCCTACCTGATGTCTTCCATGCGCTTCGATCACACTCATTCCCCACGTTGTTCCAACTTACTCACCACCTCCCTTATCGGAGGTACTTCCACATTCTTCCACCATCACAAAAGACTCATATGTGCTGCTATAATTCCATATCCCATAAACATTTCCCAATCCCCACCCCCCTCCGTCCGCCCCAAGTCATTTAGTATCCACCATTGCCGGTGTTAGTCTTATCTGCACTCCCGTAATCTCCTTGTATAGCCTTCTCACCTTCCCCCAATATTCCTGCACCTTTGGAAAATACTGCCTGTAGCCTCACAGGTGTCCAATACATCCTATACCTCAACTTCAAACTATTTTCTAACATTGGAGTTACCCTAGTCAACTTATAGGTTTCTCACATATATTTCTTCCCCCAACTATCATCCCAGGGCCCGGGATACCTCTTCCCACCGCTGCTGCCACCTCTCCTTCTCCTCCCCTTCTGTAAAAGCAGTTAATATAGTGTAGATATTACCCCATTTTGTGAACACCTCTTCTCCATGAGCACCTCAAATTGCGTAGGTTTCTGTGCCAAATCTAATTTCACCTCCCATGTATTCATAAAAAACATCACTTGGACATACTCAAAATGGTCCTTTTTTTCTATCCTCTATTCTTGCTGTAAGTCTTCAAAGGTTTTCAGCCCCAGCCAGGCCCCCCCCCCCCGCCCCCGTCCCAACAATTGTCCTAACCTCGTTACCCCTTTTTCACTCCACCCCTTGAACACCTTAGAGTTCTCCTCCTGGCCCCTTGTCTCCTACCACACTTATAAAGGTATTTCACAAGTACTTTTTCACCTCCATAAGAAACCCCCTCCACTTTTCCACACCTGAAACAAGCTCCCTTACGGATTATCCTTCCCTTCACTCACTGTCCCCCCACCCGGATCTCTATTCTCCTTTCTTTAGAGTCTTCCTCTCCTGCCTCAATTTGTACCCAACTTAAGACATCCACCCCCACCCGCCACGCTAACAGCCCCCTCAACTGCGCCGCATTAAAATATTTCATCAGGCACGGCACCCCCCACCCCCCGGCGCCCCTCATCTGATACAAGCTCCCCCGTGCAACCGGAGGACGCGTCCCCACCCCAATAAACTGCATAATCAAATTTGGAGCTTCCCTATCTCCTTGTGTGTCACCCTACAGGGCAATGATGTAAACAGAAATAACAGCCTCGGAGGGACATTAATTTTCATTGCCGCTATTTGGCCTAGCCCATGACAATCGTAGCCCCTGGCCACCACCTCACCAAGTCGCCCCTTACTGCTGCTATCAATGCCTGATAGTTCCACTGTTTAATCATCACTTGGGGTTCCCCAATTGTTCCCCAAGTACCAAAACTGTTGCTACACCCATTTAAAATTGAAATGCGACTTTAACCTTTCCTCTAGTCCCTCTGGCAGATCAAACCCAAGGACGTCGGTTTTACTAGAATTAATTTTTAATTTTATATCCTACCACGCCACTAACCCCTTTATAACTCATCAGGACCGGCAATGTAGTCAGGGGCTGCGTTAATGTGAAGAGCACATCATCTGCGAACAACACTATTTTCTCCTCCCTCCCTCCTACCACCACCCTTCACATTTACCTCCCTCCTGACTGCTTCAGCAAGAGGCTCGATGGCCAACGCACACAGAAGTGGTGACAGGAGGGCATCCCTTGCCGAGTAACCCCTCCTCAAAGTGAAACTGCGTCCATTATCCCCAAGTATTATTCGAACTACTACCTCGCCCTCGGTATTTTTCGCCATATAATGCTTTTTAGCCACAAAATATACTTGTGCTCCAACCCCCATCTCTCCATCACTTGAAACATATATGGGTCATGTCAGAATGAACTGCGGTCAAAATGCCTTTATTTTTCCCGCGTCCAGTTGCCAATACTAACCAGCTCCCCTGGAACGATGCCATGGCAACATTCCATCACGTGTTTCTGACTATCACCCACCCTTGCCTCCCCATTACAAACCCGGTTTGAACTCGCTATGTATGATCTTAGGCAGGATCCCCTGGACGCCTATTACGCCAATACTTTAGCGAGTATTGTGGCATCCAAATTTATCAAGGAAAAAATGGGCCTGTAGCGAACCACATACCCACCTCCTGTGCCTTACCCGGGTTTTGGGAAATACTGTAAAAGCACAGTTCACTTACCTGTAACAGGTGAATATCTGGGAACAGCAGGAATAATGTCTTCACATATGGGTTTCGTCGGTACCGACGGAGCCTGCGCAGGGAACACTCCCCAGCGTCCAATCAGAAAGGCCTTTTGGGATCGCATCCCACAGCACCTGCGTGTCCTGCTCTTCTCCGCCTTAACCCAACTGTTCTCTCCCTCAGTTGAGTTTTAAAGCTGAGACAAAGAGAGAGAGAGAGAGAGAAGGAACGGAATAGATAGAGAGATACAACTCCTAGGGGAGTGGTGGGAGGGTTGTGGAAGACTTATTCCTGCTGTTCCCAGGAGATCACCTGTTTACAGGCTACGTAACTGTGCTATCTCCCAGGAACAGCAGGAATGAGTCATTCCCATATGGGACGAGACTCCCTAGCTTTAGCACTGCCAGGGAGAGATCCCAGAAGTTGTGTGTCCCTGGGACAAGGTCTCGCACACGTTCCCCACCTGGATCTCTGGCAATCCCATGCAGGGATGGTGGGCAGGAGTGTTTGATTAAGTATGGAACAGGTATTTAATAACAGCCTGCCCAAACAATGCATCCCGGCAGGAGTCCTTGTCCCAGCAAGCCTAACCTGGGACGACGTTGGTGCCGAGTACCTGAACCAGACGGCCCCACCCCCCCCCCCCCCCACCAAAGGTGGTCTGCTCAAACATATGTCGTCGATAGAGACAGAGTTCAGATGAGCCATCGAAGCTCCATGGCTCTCACATTGTGAGCTGTGACATGGCCCTCCCAGAGGAACGGTTCTGGCTCTGGATAGGCGAAAGAAACACACTGGGCAATCCCGTTAGAACAGGGTTGTTCTCTTGGAGACTGGTAGTCCCAAAT